>JAJSOF020000009.1:11059204-11451704 GCA_025594305.2 Periplaneta americana | reverse complement strand
GACCAATAAAACGGTACGAAAAGACGTCTTTCAACCAATCATGGCCGCTTATCGCACAATTTTATCGCGTCCCTAGCATTTGTTTAATTTTATCGCGTCCCTAGCATTTGTTTATTTTTATCACTACCCTAGCATTTGTTTCTTTGTTTGCCAACATTTCAAACTGCACTGGTCTGGACGTCAAAAAACAGAAAATTACAAACCACTCCAGTCGATGCACATCACTTTCAAATATGACTCGCATTTTGGCATTCAAGAAGAAGAATTAATAAAGATCACTGGTCATATATGAAGAGCGCCATTCGGAAATCCTGAATGAGTTGAGGATACACCATGTACACCAACGAGTTCACTTCTTTACGCACACGGCCAATATAACATCAACTGAACCACCAACCACCAAAACATTCAAATTTGAAAATTGTACTTTCAATAATTGTTTCTTTAAAAATTATCCATGTTTATTTTTTATTTCATCATCGTTAATTAAAACGTTTCTTGTTTATTTTATCATCCCTAATTAAAACTTTTCTAACACTTGTTTATATTATTTAGGTTATGTTTGTTATAGCTTCTGCTATATATTATGGATAGTCACGTAACAGAGATTGTTTAATACTGAGATTTATTGAAAATCATCTGTCAAGCGACGTTGATTACTGGGATCCGGATGATTGAAATGGAATGCAAATGTTTTAATAAAAATGAAACTGAATCAACAAAGCCTTCTTGGCTAGTAACAGTCTACAGAGTTCAATGATGATTCCATAGTTGGCACAACTGATACCGGTAACAAGAAAACACTACTGCCATCTAGCGTAATGTTGAGATGGTACAATAATACTGTAAATTTTATTCGTAACAACAATGTAATTTATTCGTCACAACAATAATTCCTTTCTACAATTCACCTTAAACGCTCTCGTCAACAATTGGATCTTCACTCAACACAGTATTCGTTATAGCACTCCACCGACGACAATGACAATTTACTTGACTATTACGCACAACAATGAACTGTTAATCTTAACTAATATTTACAAAGCACTATTTACAAATCAGAACTACCAGTTCTCAGTTCACAGTTCTTCTATCTCAGTCACTCGAGTTCACAGTATCTCGAACCACAGACCTTCAGAGACAGTTCACTGTACTCGAACTCGGGTCCCTCCAACTGCGGTCCACTGCACTCGAACTCAGGTCCCTCCAACTGCGGTCCACTGCACTCGAACTCAGGCCTTCGGATGCTGACGCAGATGCGGACGCACACTCGAGTCGAACTCCGGCTGGCTTGCTTGCTCTGGCTTTCTCACTGACTGAATAACTGAAAACTCTAAACTGCTGTCGTTCCTTCGCGACCGTAATTTATAACCACAGCGACGTAACCTCGAAGGTTCGACGCGTCTCTAGAGATGGCACACCAGAGAAATCCAGGGCCCTCTCCTCTCTACCAGCACCAGATGCGCGCGCAAACTCGTCGCGTGACGTAATACACCCTCTCTCTTCTCTCCACCGCGCGACGTCACTCAATGTTCCGTGGAGCCTGTGCGATCTGCTTTCATGCGGGACGCTGGTCGTGAGTTCGATTCTCAACAATACATTTGAAGACAGTTGTATTTTCGTAAGCCAATTAATATTTTATTGTACACTTTGTTACTTCTAATCTTTATATAGCCTATTTGCTTCTAATCGTGTAATAGTCAATTAAATCCCACTCGAGTTTTGATTTTCTCTAGATAAATCAAAACCTCTAGTGAGATTACTGTTGATAAAATGATAACTGACAATATATTATGATTGTTCAGCAAGGATGACAGTTTGATATGGTGATATTGGAATAACTTTTAAATGAAAGCAAGAAGAAAAAATCTATCATAATGAACTGTGCCCGAATGTCTTATATTCCCTATTTAAGATACTTCTCAAGCTGCAAAGTCTAATAATAACGATCAGATAACATGGAGAGGAGTGAAGTGTGAACTGTGAGGAAAATAAAATACTTGACAATCTCACAATCTGTCGGGGAAGGAATTCTGTATTTGTTTAGAGCAGTGGTGGGTAAAATGAACGCAACCCACAAGACAGGATTTAAATGGCAACTACATACTGTGGGAGGGGTTGCACTCTACAGTGCAGTGACGGATTTACAGACAGTTGCGCCACTACACTCCTACCTACCATATGTAATTAGTAGACTTCGTTAAATTGCCACACGCAGCATGCTATCAGGTTGCCGATGTACGGTAGTATAGAGGAGGTGGGCGGCCGCCCGGTCTCGTAGTATAAGCAGTTCATGTTAAGAGTTGTGACCGGTCCAAATAGATAGAGCAGCTACAGCTAATGTATACCTATGTAAGCACTTGTTTTTACATTACTGTGCTTGGAATAGTCAAAGCTTAACATATTTTGTTCAGTGCAGACAAGAATTCAATCAAACATACTACAATAAGAGTGTTGCTGTTACAAATAATTGCCCCTGGAATACCCTTACCCCCGCAGCCAGTCTTGACCCGTTGGGGGACGTGGTTGGATGCTGTTAATTATTATGCAGAACATTACGGCAAAATAATGGAGGTAATTGGATAGCACAGACAGTTCCGCTGTTGCAGCTGTAAAATCATTGGCTTCTGAACAGCTATTGGAAGATATTCTGTTCATTGATTCTAATTTTAAAATCGTGTCCAAAAGCATCATCCTGTTAGAATCGTCTAAACTACAACTCTCAGAAGCCCTTAATATAGTGAATAAAGTATCACAAACCGTTATCCAAAATAACAATTCACTAATTTCAGAAAAAATTAAATTTAAGTTGAGAAACATTATTGCTAAAAATTGTGCCTATTCACAACTTCGTATTATAAATGATGTACTATCGGGTCACGACAAGACATCTGAAGTAGTGACTTTCCGTTCTTCAAATATGTACGTATTACATCGTGTGATGTTGAACGTACATTTTTCCCAAAATAAAAACTGTTTAAGTGACCGTCGGAGGAGGTTACTTTGCAGTCGCTGAAAATGTACGTAACTCTTCACTGCAATGCACATATTCAAGGATTATGTGAGTATCTTACATTAAATTTTAAGAATTAATATATCTCACTATAAAATAATTGTGTATTTACATGTTTAGACATTTCCTACTTCAATGATCATTCATTATATTTCTTGAATGCAGGATACAGGTTTTATTGTAACCGCAGTATACTGCTCAGTGTTTACATCAGAGGCATACTCAATTCGTTCCACGTCCCCTTCTCTTACAGTCTATACCGCGTGCACAGTAAACCTTGCGATTCTTGTGGCAATTCCACGAAGTCTAGTAATTAGAATAGTCCATTCACGTGATATTTAATTAATCATTTTTCAAAGCAATTTCTTCGAAATTGGTATTTATCTGTGCATGCTATTTTCAGTTGCGCAAGGAGATGAGCATCGCTTAAGCGGGATCTGTGGCTAGACTTTATAAATTTCATTGTAGAAAACAGATGTTCGCACTGGTAGGTTGATGAATACATACCGTCATTTCCCATAACTATGGTCCTGGAAAACAACTATGGTCCACGATACAACCATTCAAAGATCATTGTAGAAGTAACATAGACCGTTCGTAGATAGCTGCAGTGACTTGAATTCAAACTACAGTACAGCAAAAATATAGATAAACGAGGTACTACGTTATGGAGTACAAAATTTGAATAGTTGTATCGTGGACAATAGTTATGTTCCAGGACCATAGTTATAGGAAATGACGGTACTCATTATTTTTGAAGCAAACTGTCAAAGCAGTGGATATGTAGTACTGGACATCTTTTAAAAAATTTCAGCCCCCAGTAGACCTTCACATTCTGCTTTCAAGAAGCCATCATTCTGCAAATCCAGTAGGCCTACCTCTAACTGCAATTCTGGGATAAAATTTTCAATTTAAACATGAAAAGGTGTGGCAAAAATATTGAAATCTTTCTCCATCCTTTGAAAATCACTGAATCTGTGTTCTTTGAACTCGTATAACACGTGATCTATTTCAAGAATGTACATAACACAGACACAGACACAGCGGGAAAAGCATGGAGAGCGTTACACTTTGTGATGAGGGTACTAAGAAAAGGCTCTGATAAATCCAAAGAGACTGCATATAAATCACTAGTTCGTCCAGTAATGGAATATGGTGCTGCATGTTGGGATCCTTACAGATTAGAACATATTAAGACACTGGAATAGATTAAAAAACGGGCTCTCAAGTGTTGTCGGAAAAATTCACCATTAAAATGGGACACACTCACGGACAGGAGAACGCGAATTCGATTATGCGCAATGTTCAAAACATACAGAGGTGAGCCTGCCTGGAGAGAAATAAAAAATAGGTTGCAGCCGCCAAATTACTCTTCAAGGAATGACCACTCATATAAATTGAGGGAAAGAAGACAGAGGACGGACACTGGAAAGTTTTCTTTTCTCAATCGTACTATCAGGGACTGGAATGCTTTACCTGCAGACTTACTAAAGGCTTTACCAACAACCAAAAATGTATTTAAAAATAGGCTTAAGGACTTTACTAATAGACGGAAATTATACACAGTATTTAAAGGGTGTAAATGATATTTTGTTATTGAAGTGTTGTATCAGTGAAGAATTATGTTGTGTCAGTGAAGTATGTTGTGTCAGTGAAGTGTGTTGTGTAAGTGAAACGTGTTCCTGTCAGTGAAGCTTTATAGTTTATAGTGGCAGTGCAAAGTATTTGAACAGTGAAATGTTTTTGAAGTATTAGTGAAATCAGGATAGAATCAGTGAAATGTATCGTAGTTCCAGTGCAGTGAGTGAGTTGACAGCGAAATGAGTGTAATGTGGAAAGGTACAGGGACATCATTTTATTTTTACTTCAATTTTTATTGTACCTGAGTTTTTGAATGTACTTCACTCCCACCCCTTCACTAATGTCCTTGCTCCCGTGATTTACGCATATCATATATATTATTTTAATGTACCGGAGTACATATGATATTTCCATGCAGATATTCTGCGTCATCATACTTCGTGATTTAAGACGGCGCTTATTCCGTCGGATCCCGGCCAACTAGTCACTCATAACGAGTGCACCTCAGCACATCTGTGGACTTCGGTCCTACGTTCATAGACATCTATGACGTAGTGCAGAGGGCGGCCACTAGAGGGAATCCAAGAGTTGGAGCTTAATCTGAGACGATTCTGTCCAGCGCCGGGGTTGTATCCGGTGTGGCTTAGTGGATAAAGCATCAGCACGTAGAGCTGAAAACCCGGGTTCAAATCCCGGCGCCGGAGAGAATTTTTCTCCGTTCCATTACTCTTTCATCATTGTATCACTAATGAAGCTGCGAAGTACAGCAATCCAGTATAATCCGCCACGTACACGCGCAGTATTTTCATGGAGTGGGGGAAGGGGAAGGTAGAGGGTAAGTTTGATGCTTCGCTGAGGTCTGACGTCACTGCGGCAGTGCCGCAGGAATGCCCACCATTAGTTTAGAGTGCAAGTTCATATTGGACATAGGATCACTAGCCGAATGCAAAAAAATCACATATGCTTGTCTTCCGACAGGGCTCAAAGACCAAAGTTCTGCGGAGAATCTACAACGAGCTGGTCGACACAAACGATCTTCCACTTTCGGAGCTGGAAGGGCTGCAGAGGACCTGCACCAGGCGCAAGTACACGTACCTCACCCTGTGCAGCTCCGTGCCCAGCGAGGTGCGGTACCTCAGCTGCCAGATCGCCATCCCCTGGAAGAGCAAGTCGAAACGCGAGCTGGCCATTCCCATTGCCAAGGGCAGCCCTTACAGAGGAGTCTTAAACTACAAGTAAGGAAGAATTATTGTGACTGTATTCTCTAATTCAAGGCTTTCCAAAGTTTTGAAGTCGCTAACCACTTCTGCGCGAGACTTTTGTTTGCGATCCCCCCTACTACACTTTGAATAGTGAATGAATGAATGAATGAATGAATGAATGAATGAATGAATGAAATAGCCTTTGGATTTCTCGTGAAGGCCTATGGCCTCCTAAAAAGGAGGCATAAGAAAGAAGTTAAAATCTTCTATTAACTTTACTTAAATTAATACACTTAAACCAATATTAAAAATAAATAAATCTTAATACCCTTCCCCCCCAAAAAATAAATAATTTAATGATAAAGGTAAAAATCTTTTTCAAGCCAAATATATTAATTTATATTAATATGTACATATTATATTTTTTTCTTTGTCGGTTCTACATTTATATTTATAATGAATTATCTTATTAATTGCTGGTAATTGAATTTTTTATTAATATAAGATATCATATATAAATTAATTATTTAAATATAATAACCTAATTTACTAAAAATAGGGTTATTTATATTATAATAATTAATTTATGTGATATAATTTATTTATCTTAGGTTATGATATACAGAGTGATTTATATAGAACTGACACATTTCTTTCATTAATTGTTTCAAAAGGAATTGTGCTAGCGATAACTTATTATACCTAAAATGTAGAGGAATTTTGGGAGATTATTTACCTCTATAGCAAATGTTGAAAATGTCCTCCATCCTGCATAAGGCACAACTCAACACGTCGTTCCATGTTACTGGCCACTCGTTGGAGGACTCTGTTGTCAATAGCATGAATCTCCTGTGTGATGTTGTGCTTCAGATCGTCCAATGTCTGGGGACGTGTGGCGTAAACCCTGTCTTTTAAGTAACCCCATAGAAAGAAGTCCGGCGTTGTCAAATCTGGAGATCTCGGTGGCCACATTCCTGGAAATTATTCGGTCGTCAAAGGAACTTGGTTTTAGGCCTGCACTTTTCGCAGCTTTTTGACACATTGAGTAGGTGTACCCTGTCTCCTGCGACAAACGTCTTAATGATTTTCTGGGTGACTGCTCCAGTCGTGCTCTTACGTCACAACAACCGTGGGAAGCCTAGATGAACGATGCTTGCCCTTTTCACTCACCAGAGATCCAGTTGTTTCCAATTTGTTTACCAGTCCCAGTATTGTGTTTCTTTCGGGAGGATTGCGAACACCAAATTCTCTCTGGTATGCCCTTTGAGTAGCTGTAATTGAATTCGTAATCCAGTATTGCTTCACAAGGAAGAGTCGTTGATTTAATGTGTACTGCATTTTCACGTTGACACAAAATGTCGAAAACAGCTGCCAACAATAGAAATAAAACATAAATCATCTGCCAACAATAGAATAAAACATAAACATCTGCATCTAGTGACAAGGAATCGAAACTCCAGAACATTCTGCTTAATTTGGTGCTAAAATTGGGTCAGTGCTGCCAACAAAGGAATAAAACATAAACATCTGCGCATCTAGTGACAAGAAATCGAAATTCCAGAACATTCTGTTTAATTTGGTGCTAAAATTGGGCCATTGAATGAATTTCCAACGGAATAATTAAAGAAAGAAATGTGTCAGTTCTATATAAATCACTCTGTATATATCAATTTGTTTTATTAGATTTATTTTTTATTTATTTTTAGAATTATTTTGGGTTTTATAGGTTTTTATTTTGTTATTAATGATATGATTTATTTTATTGAATGGGATATCATCAGCTTTAATTCTGGGTCTGTTGTTATGACTTTTTTTATTTGATTGGGGAGCTCTTTAGAGATCATGCGGTGAGCTAATCCGAATGACGGTAGGTTCTGTTCTATATAAGTTTTGTTCGTCGTTCGTGTGTGTACACTTGCACGCTCACTCGATACTTGCAAACTGTAGCGATCTCCATTCTTCTCGGTTCTTGGCTGTTCTGGACCACAGGGGTCCAGCTAGGCTCTTGAAGAAGTCCGCCCGTCTGGTCCCAGGTCTTCCTCGGTTTCGCCTCCCGATGCGTGGGTCCCTTACAACTTACTTACTTACAAATGGCTTTTAAGGAACCCGAAGGTTCATTGCCGCCCTCACATAAGCCCGCCATCGGTCCCTATCCTGTGCAAGATTAAGCCAGTCTCTATCATCATACCCCCCACCTCCCTCAAATCCATTTTAATATTATCCTCCCATCTATGTCTCGGCCTCCCTAAAGGTCTTTTTCCCTCCGGTCTCCCAACTAACACTCTATATGCATTTCTGGATTCGCCCATACGTGCTACATGCCCTGCCCATCTCAAACGTCTGGATTTCAAGTTCCTAATTATATCAGGTGAAGAATACAATGCGTGCAGTTCTGCGTTGTGTAACTTTCCATTCTCCTGTAACTTCATCCCGCTTAGCCCCAAATATTTTCCTAAGCACCTTATTCTCAAACACCCTTAACCTATGTTCCTCTCTCAGAGTGAGAGTCCAAGTTTCACAGCCATATAGAAGAACCGGTAATATAACTGTTTTATAAATTCTAACTTTCAGATTTTTGGACAGCAGACTGGATGCGTGGGTCCCACGTGGTGGAAATATGCGCCCATCTGCAGCCTTGAAGTCTCGACGCGTGGCCTCCCCATTTTCATTTCAGGCGCTCCTTGCTGTGCCATGTCTCTGGTGTTTGTCATCTGCTTGAGTCTGGTGTTGGAAATCTTGTCTCTGAGGGAGAGTCCTAGGATTTTCCTCTCCATTTTGCGTTGGCAGACTTGAATCTGTGTCTTCTGGTTCACGGTCAGTTTCCAGGTCTGACAGCCGTACAGTAAGGTTGGGAGGATACAGGATTGCAGCACTTCCAGCTCTAGTTTGCGGTTCAGTTTCTTGTCAAGGAGTACGAATTGCAGTGACCAGAAAGCTCTCCATGCTGATGCAATTCTTCTTTTTAGTTCTCTCGTCATGCAGCTTTTGAATCCGAACAATTGACCCAGATAGATGTAATCCTCCACGTACTGTAATCTGGTTGCGTTGACTTGGATTGGTTGTGGTTGGCTATTCGTCATGACTTGGGTTTTTTTCCAAGTTCATGCTTAGGCCTGCGTGTGCGCTGCAATCGCTTAGTTCCTGTATCATCTCTTGTAGGTCGGTGGCGTTTTTAGCGAAAAGTACGATGTCATCCGCGAATCTTAGGTTCGTGAGCCGATATCCGTTTATATTGATTCCATGTCTTTTCTTCCACTTTAGCTTACGGAATATGTCTTCCAGGAGGCTAGTAAATAGCTTTGGTGAGATCGGATCCCCTTGTCGGACTCCTCTTTCTATTCTGAATGGCTGTACTTCTCGTTCTGTCATCACGATGGCGTGCGAGTCTCCGTAGAGCTTAGTTAGGATGTTGATATATTTGTGCTCGACTCCCTGGTTGCTCAGCGCCTGTAATACACAGGAGTGTTCTACCGAGTCAAATGCTTTCTTGAAATCTATAAATGCGAGATAGAGGGGAATATTGCATTCGTCCGTTTTTTTTATGACCTGGTTGATTGTCTGTAGATGATCCACGTGCTGTAACCTGAGCGAAATCCTGTCTGGTCTCGAGCTTGGTTGTCATCCAGTACTTTCGTGAGTCTCCTTGTGATTATCTTAGAGAACAGCTTCTAGATATTTGACATCAGGCTGATTGGACGGTAGTTGTTCAGGTCGTCCTAGGCACCTTATTTGTGGAGTAGAATAATTTTGCTAGTCTTCCATTGGTGGGGTTGAAGACTGCGGTAAGCGGTGTACTTTGAATAGTACACTTGGTCAAAATGGTAGTGGCCGGACTCTTGAGCAGCGAAAATTTTCAAAGTCCCTCCGGGAGAGCGCGCAGTTCACCACCGTAAACCTCCGTGCGCCGCTTTAGTTAACTCCATAATACAGGGACATCATTTTATTTTTACTTGCATTTTTATTGTACCTGCATTTCTGAATGTACTTCACTCCCACCCCTTCACTAATGTCCTTGCTCCCGTCAGACACACAAACTTACGGCCGCTGTTGCATTCGAAGTCTTCAAGCAGTGAAGTAAACACTGCAGTGTATAGTGTGTTTCATAAATATGATTGCGTTTTCTGTAGAAGAAAGAACGTATATTAATAATTTCGTACTAAAAATTATATTCAAGAAACGATAAATTCAATTTCAGAGAATATGCTTCAAAATGTTTTTAATAATATGCGCAAAGAATTGAAGCCTGCATTGTAATGAACGGCAACCATTTCAGCAACTTGTTTAAAAATTCAAATTAGCTTTTTTTGAATTGAGGTGGCTAGAAGCAAAGGAATGCTAGTGACATTTGTAATAACATGAGTTAAGTGCATCCAGTGTAAGCAAAAGTATCTAAAATTTTAGTGGCAAAGGGATATTTTACAGACGTGGACAAATTATTAGCAAAATTGAAGACTTTTATTATATATTTTACAAAATATGATTCTTCAATTTAGACTACACTTGACATTTTGCGTATTTCAAATTATTAGCAAAATTGAAGATTTGTACTGTATATTTTTAGAAAATTTAACTCTTCAACTAGTACTACATTTGATATTTTTGCATATTTACAAATTATTAGCAAAACTGAAGGCTTTTATTATATATTTTTACAAAATTCGATTCTTCAATTTGGAATACATTTGACATTTTGGATATTTTTTCAAATTATTAGCAAAACTGAAGATTTTTATTTTATAGTTTTACAAAATTTGACTCTTCAATTTAGACTGTAGTTGACATTTTTGCTAATTTACAAATTAACAAAATTGAAGATTTTTATTATAATATATTTTTACAAATTTAACTCTTCAATTTAAACTACAGTTGACATTTTTGCATATTTCTGTCTACTGTAATGATAGAAATATGCAAAATTGTCAATTGTAGTCTAAATTGAAAAGTCAAATTTTGTAAACAAAATTATCATAAAAATCGTCAATTTTATTAATAATTTGTCCACGTCTGTAATCGCATCACACATTAAAATTTAAATAAAAATTTCACCGATTTTAAGAAAGCTTAAATATTTAAACCCCATTTTCTCAAAAGTAACTTAAGTGCACTTACAGCCCTTTACTTATGACCCCTCAATTTAAATGCAATCTCTATATTGTATGTTAACATCAATAATTAATATGCTAAATAAAGTGGACATTACATAACGAACATAGCCGCCTGAAAAGTTGAGTTTTTGAAAAAAATGTTACTACTCTACTGTATTTTGATAAATTCCGTAAAAGTGATGATCAAACTGAAAATCGTAATATCGTACTTCCCTACAACATAAATGGATACACTACTTTTCTCTCCTCCTATAACTAGTAAAATGATTTGTTTACATATTGCACTAGTAACATCAAACTCCTGTAATGGAAGGGGGCAACAGTGTTTCCGAGTATAGCCAGGTTAATGTTAAAAATGTTGGTAAAAATAAAGTGATGTCCCTGTACAAGGCGCTGATCTGGGCCACCTCCACAGCATGCTTCGAATCTCCGCACAGAGTGCCTTGTTCCCGGTCTAGGTGGACAAAAATCAAAATTCGACTTGTTTAGTTAGGCATAGATGAATATGAATTCATGTTCTTCAACATTTGAAGAATGTTGTGAGAAGTAACTTTTACTGTTATATCAGTGGCAAGCTATATTTATAAAGATATGAACAATGAGTTCTTCCTAACAATAATTCTCGCTTCTGTTCAGTCGTAGACAGAGAGGCGCACTATCTGAATTAAAAGGAGCCAATTGTTAGTGATTTATTTTGTTGTGAGACATGGAATCTGTTCAGATAGGTACGTTCTTAGTAATGTAACTTCAATTACAAGTTTGTTACGTGTATTTCTTCTTACAGAAGGGTATAAACATTACAATTTGAAAAAAAAAATATATATTATTTTGTGCGAGATCGTGTGTATTTGCTTGTTTTCCGCACAGAACCAATACTCGGTAAGTGTGAAATACCACATTCAGTATTCCTAACGTAACACACATAACAATTTCCCTCTACTTACCGCTTAAGCGCGACATTCATTTTACTGCTTTAGGCTTTTAACATTTTATTTTTAGAGACGTTTAACATAGTAACAATTATAAATTGGAAATTTCACCTAAATTGCAATGTTAATTATTGTTTTTAAATATTTGCAAAAATTAAGTAAAGTCTACTACTCCACGAAACGTATTGCATTCCTGATACAAGTAACATTAAGGAAGCCGTGAAAAAATCAACAAGATTTCAGATGCCGATGTTATTACTGCAATATAATATTGTTAAAATATTAAATTGAAAAATAAATCATTACATAACCTTACCGTTTGTTTTAATTTCGCATTTATAGACTGGGGAAAAAAGACAGACGTATATCACGGCCTGCTGGAGTATATTAAACACATAAAACATTTTATATCAAAAATGTTGAAGAAACATATTTTGGTTTTCCGAAGTTGCCGTCATTAAACAGAAACCAAGATGGAGATTTCATTGCAACTAATTAGAAATTCGTCTTTCAGGTATGTAATAAACGATCTTCGCACAAAATAATGTACGATACACGAGCGGTATGTTTGTTTTCATGTTCTCGGAAATTAAAAAAGCTCAACTACGTTTCGCTTTTTCAATCTTTTCCTCGAACATGAAAACGTCAACATACCGCTCTTGTAATGTATATTACTATTAAAATTCTCCAAATATAACTTGAGTTTTAATATATCCGGTCACGTCCGGTTACAACAATTCTTTTACCATTTAATACAGCATCATTTAGAGTGTTGAATCCTTGTTTTAAAGTTTGCGCATTCTTGCGCATTCATCAGGAATTAATTTTTTTCATAGATGGCGCATACGGTAATTGTTTCATGTTTAGCTTAACAGTAGAAAAGAATCATGAAATAAGGAAGTTTTTAATCACTTGTGAGTGTTTTAAGTCTACAGAATTTTTCACATGACATCGAACATCAGGTTGAAAATACATTGGACACATTTTTATCTAACCTTAACAAACGCACGATGGAGCAGAATGCAAATCCCTAGCTGGACAAAATTATTAACTTTTCAGCATTCTAACGGATTGTTATGAAACTTTGTACATGCCTTACAAGTGTCACACATGTATTATGTACAAACTCTGATTAAAATTTAATTTAATAATGATTTATTTAACCTGGCAGAGTTAAGGCCATACGGCCTTCTCTAACACT
The DNA here is from genome assembly GCA_025594305.2 of Periplaneta americana. Lineage (NCBI taxonomy): Eukaryota > Metazoa > Arthropoda > Insecta > Blattodea > Blattidae > Periplaneta > Periplaneta americana. The sequence goes on along the minus strand of JAJSOF020000009.1, from coordinate 11,438,673 downwards.
CAACCAGGAGTAAAGACTGCGTTACAAAAACACTACAAATTTACAAATTACACTACAATTTTACACACAAAATTGAATAAGATAATAATAATAATAATAATAAATAAACAACAAATAAGAAGAACTCGGACATAATATATAACATACAGAAAGAAAGAAAAAAGCATAATAATATGTGAACAGCAGGTCAAAATAAATGAGGCATACAAAAAAGACAATTATTCATAATAATAATAATAATAATAATAATAATAATAATAATAATAATAATAAAATAAGAATAGTAATAATGATGATGATGATAATAATAATATTAATAATAATAATAATAATAGTAATAGTAGTAGTAAAATAGTGCAGTACAAAGTATACAGTGAATACAATATTTCTAAGTACACACAATAAGGAAAATTAAGATTATATATAGCTCAACTTATCACATTAGAGATATAACATTATGGGAAAATATGAAAACAAAAATATAAAATAAGTTGAATATCATTAGAACATAAAAAAAAATAGTGAAAACGTGGAAAAATGCAATACAACACTTGTCATAATAGTAAGTTAGTTTGGCAACTCGTCATAAGATAATTTTCTAGCTTTGATTTGAAAGAATTCAATGTTCGGCAGCCCTTGACTTCAGGCGGCAGAGAGTTCCAGTGACGAGAGGTAGCAACAGTGAAGGATGAGGAATACAGAGACGATGCGGGAAGTGGAATTTCTAGCGTGTTATCGCGTTGTGATCGAGTATTAATATTATGATAGCGAGAGAGAGTATGAAATCGAGCGAATAAATAATAGGGGGATGAAGAGTGCATAATTCGATATAAGAGAGAAAGTGAGTGCAGATTTCTCCTCTCATGCATAAGAAAAACTATCCATTTACAGTGGGTAAATTTAAACAAAATTAATAACATCTCTCTTATCTAACAGATTTTTTATGAAATTTTATGCAGAAGTCACAGGTGGAATATAGTTTTTGTCTACAAAGTCTGATTATGTTTTATAAGAGGAACTGCCCCTTTATAGTGGTGCATTTAGACAAAATTGATAACGTCTCTTCTATATAATATATTTTTATAAAACTTTGTACAACAATTAAGCCTACAGATAGCAAACAAATGTAATCAGAATTTGTACACAAAATATATGCTACCTGTAACTCCTGTACAAAGTTTCATAAAAATCTGTTATGTAGGAGAGAAGTTAATTTTGCGTAAATGCACCCCTGTAAATGTGTACTTCCTCTTGTGGATCCGTAAATATAGTTTGTACACAAAAAATATATTCTACCTGTAACTTGCGTACAGCGTTTCATAAAAATCTGTTAGGCCCGATTGTATAAACCATTTAATCTTAGATCAGAGGTTAAATTGATCCTTGTTTCAGCTGAACTTGGAATTTTGTGTTGTATAAAGTCTAATCTGAGATTAACTCGTCTCAAACTAAAGTCAACTTTGACTGAAGAAATTTCTCCGATTAAGTTAGATGATCCAAGTTCAGTTATTTCGTTTCTGTTTGAAATATACGAGTGACAGATTGTGCAAATAAAATATCCATTATTATTAATTTTAATAGATATGTTAGGTACATTTATATATATTTCTTTCAATTTCTTGCCTTAATACACAAACATTCTTATATTTTATAAGGCTCTATCGTGTTCAGCAGTATCAAATAACATAACCTATAATTATATCATGTTTATAACAACCATTAATTATTCATGGATATGACAGGTACATTCATAAATGTTCAATTAAATGTATTACTAAACGAAAATTGTCGTTTTATAAAGCTTTATTATGTTTAGCAGTATCAAACAGCATAACATGATAACAACTTGGAGAACAGTCAACCTTCTTCTTATTGTCCGCCATTATTTACACAACACAAAAAAACCAGTGTCTCCAACAGAATGTAATACGCAAAGTCGCCGAAAAGTAGTTGTAAAATCGCTAGATTTCTCATTATCAACAAAGAAAGATTAAATTTTGTCACTATGGGATGCTAAAAAGGTCCCTAAATCCCTATTTAAGCAATATAAAAGTTAAAAGAAATTGTTGTTGAAAAAGAGTTAAAGTCACTAGATTGGCAACACTGAACAAACCTGTGTAACATGGTCCGCGCATCACGTATTTCACCTGTTTATGCGATGTTGCCAAATCCTTTTCACGTGAACTTAGATTGCATTTGAACCAAGGTAATTTGATCGCAGAAAAGTTTTATACAATAGAAGAAGTGTCTGAACTCGGTTCACTTTTCGATCTTCGATCAAAGTTGATCTTTAGTCAGGGAGTTTTATACAATTGGGCCTTAGATGGGAGAGAAGTTATTATTTTAGTCTAAAAACACTCCTTATAAAGGGGTAGTTCTTCGCACACAAACGTAGTCAGAGTTTGTACACAAAACGTATGTGCTATTTATAAGATATGTACAAAGTTTCATAAGCATCCGTTGGAATGCAGAGAAGTTATTAATTTTGTCCATCTAGATTTGTGTTATTGCAGACCTTGCTCCGTAGAGAATTTTTTGTTTTGTCCTTTCTTTTATTTTTTAAAACTCTTTTTAGTGTAATATCTATACTAATAATAAATCTGTAGCCGAAATTTTTCTGGTAATTTTCGATTTTCCAAACATAATTGGTCCTAACATATATAATTAACCACCCTGAAACCGAAAATAGCATTTTTGACATTTTTGTTTGTATGTCTGTCTGTATGTTTGTTACCTTTTCACGCGATAATGGCTGAATCGATTTGTATGAAAATTGGAATATAAATTAAGTTCGTTGTAACTCAGATTTTAGGCTATATGGCATTCAAAATATTTTAATTAAAGGGGGGTTATAAGGGGGCCTGAATTAAATAAATCTAAATATCTCGCTTATTATTGATTTTTGTGAAAAATGTTTACATAACAAAAGTTTCTTTAAAAATGATTTCCGATAAGTTTTATTCTTTACAAAATTTTGATAGGACTGATATTTAATGAGATAAATGAGTTTTAAAATTAAAATAACGCCATCTAAGACGGTGCAATGAATTAAGAACAAATGACTTCGTCTATAAGGGGCCTTGGACAACAACAATCGAAACAGGGGCCTTGGACATCAACAATCGAAAGCTATTAAACATAGCGTACAGAGAATGTTTCTGTGTATTAACCGATTTGTATAATTAATTATTATTTCACCATTGGAAAGTGTAGTTTCTCTAGATGGACATAATGCTATAATGTTATTACAGTAACGTCTGAGTAAATCGAGGACAGGTAAGATTAAAATAGCTTCTTATGCACAGAAAATTTGATAGGCTATTTTGTACATTCGTTTTCTGTATTTCTTAAAATAATATTTATGTACACTCATTTTAATCTCAGAGAATTAATGAACAACGAGAGTGTATTGATTTAGTGTGCAGTAATAGTACGTTAGCTTAGCAATCCATATTTTTATAATTCAGATTTTAACTATGCTCAATTTAATCGTGTTAAAATGCATAAAATATATATGCAATAAATGCAGTGCAAAAAAATTGGGTAATGAGCGAAGCAGATTATCTTGCACTGTTGTAAAAGTTGTTCCCTGGATCAACCGTCCTATTTTAATTATGTAATTACTTTATATTTATTTCTAACAGGTGCAGCGGAGCGCACGGGTACGGCTACTAATCAAATAATTTTGCTTACGATAATTCATGTTAGGCCTACTTACAGATAATTACAAAACTGGTGACAATTTGAGGTTAGGATTCCACGAAATCAGGATATATTTTGTCATCAGAAGCTCACTAGATCTGTACAGCATGCTTAACGAAGCAATTAGTACTTGGAACTGTGTTGGATTTGAAAAGAAAAACATAATAGTTTCAAAAATATACTTTTTGATTGTTTTTGTTTAATTACAGTTTAAACCGAATGAGGAACACGGGACTTCTACGCAGACTCCGAGACAAGTGGTGGCCTCGCCGAGGATCGGACGAGACAAGACCGTGGAGCAGTGTGCCCATGGGAGCTGTAGCGTCGATAATGATGATCCCTGCAGTTGGAATTGTGGCTGCTGTAGTGATAATAGTGGTGGAATGCATTGTGAAACGTTGTTGTAGCTGTGATAAACCAAGTAACACTAAAGCAAGGCGGAAGTAGGCAATGGGGGACGTACTTAACAATCTGTCTTCATTACTTACTTCGTGCATTCATTTTCTACTTTTACTTTTACAAATAAAACTAACAATCTGTAACCAGGTACTTAACACACGATTTTTTTTTTTTAGAAAATCCCTGCATTTCGCAGATTCAAAACTAACTGATGACGTTTGATTTCTGATGAAGATCAATATACTAGACATGGATTACTTCCGAAGGTAAGTAAGTCCGGGAGTTTCATGTTCTAAACTTACTGAAGGTAAATCAATGCACGGGTCTCACGTCGTACAATTACAGATGGTGTGAATCTCAGAGAAGGCTCCAACCAAAATTCATCAGTCGTTTGTGCAGATCCGTCGTCCATGTTGATATCGCAGTTACCGTGCCGGCCTTTGATTCCGAGGCTCGCCACTTTGAAACCTGACCGACGGCGATGGATTTTAAAGGACGACAAAATTCACAGTGGCTTCCAATGGCGACAAAAATTGGTGCCCAACACGCAGAAGAATCCTATCCCTAATAGAGGGCTGCAGGCAAAATCTGCTGGAGATTTGAATAACCTCTGCGTAATTGTGCAAAAACAACTACCACCACCACCACCACCACCACCACCACCACCACCACCACCACCACCACCACCACCACCACTACTAAGGTAGTTGTCCCTGATATGGCCATGCTAAGGTTTGAGAATTTTTCTATCCGCCATTAAAAAAAAATGTAAACCACTTTTTTCTTACTCATTCTCAGTCTAATGAACTTTCTTAAAACAATTTTCTTTCCCCATAAAAATAGCTTTAATTGTCCAAAAAGTCCCAAATTCCAAAAGTCTACCTAGTGGCCATATCAGGAACATGTGCACATGATATGGCCACCCTTGGTCCATGTTCTACAAATCGTGATTGTTTTCAGTTTGATAGCGCAGTTGTGGTAAAATTAAATAATTTTGGTGTAAAATGAATAAACATGACATTTAATAATGTTTTTTATAATTCAAAAGTGTAGTCAAAACAGGTTTTTCCATAAAAAATTAAGTTGTTTTTCTTTAAATACAAACTTTTGCGTAATCTCAGCTACAAGGTATGTAAATTTGTCAGGTGAAAAAAAAAAGTGAAATGAACTTGATATGGCCATGGCGCATTTGATATGGCCATATCAGGAGCAGGTAAGCTTTCACAAAAATCGTTTGATTAAGAACAACTCGTAAAATATACGCCATCAACGACACCATCAATCAACAGAACATTAAAAACTGAATGGAAGACTATGGTTTTCATGAACAAGTCTTTGAAAAAAAAAACATAAAACAAAGGAGACGTACCACAGAAAAATAAGAAGAGGTCACATGAAAACCGCAAAACAGGCAACTGACGCTATGTTGCTCAACCTGACTGGATGGAAAACGATCAAGTGACATACCAGGATGCCCTTTCACTGGATGCTGCTGCAATTTAGCGGATTTTTTGGTTAACTAACTCACAATAGGGGGGTGGCCATATCAGGAACATGGCCATAACAGGAGCACCCACCTTACTACTAGTTCCACTGTTAGTAATTGTCTTGGCTTGACTTATCGATGGCTGGACCCGAAATACGTCCTCGCACTTAGGCTTACTTTGGCCCATTCCGCGCCCTGTATATATGCGATGATTATCCACGTCCGACTGACGGCATTCATGAATCCGATGCTGAAAGGTGGACCATTCTATCTTCGGGAGTCAGGTCCCATCCTCAGACGAATATCTGTTAAGTCCCAAGCATCGGAAACCCGTATTACCCTCAAGACTTCACTTTTTGTTTTTTTTTTTATTATTGCAAGGATAGATGAAATGAGGGTAAGGTGTAGACTACTGGTGGGAAACGGGACTATCCGAGAAAAATAATTTGCAACGTGTGCACCACAGATTTTATCACGATTAGGTCAGCAATCGATTCCGAGCCGTCCACACCTGTGGAGTAACGGTTAGCGCGTCTGACCGCGAAACCAGGTGGCCCGGGTTCGATTCCCGGTCGGGGCAAGTTACCTGGTTCAGTTTTTTTCCGGAGTTTTCCCTTAACCCAATATAAGCAAATGCTGGGTATCTTTCGGTGCTGGACCCCGGACTCATTTCACCGGCATTATCACCTTCATCTCATTCAGACGCTAAATAACCTAAGATAAAGCGTCGTAAAATAACCTTACTTACTTACTTACAAATGGCTTTTAAGGAACCCGAAGATTCATTGCCGCCCTCACATAAGCCCGCCAGCGGTCCCTATCCTGTGCAAGATTAATCCAGTCTCTATCATCATACCCCACCTCCCTCAAATCCATTTTAATATTATCCTCCCATCTATGTCTCGGCCTCCCTAAAGGTCTTTTTCCCTCCGGTCTCCCAACTAACACTCTATATGCATTTCTTGATTCGCCCATACGTGCTACATGCCCTGCCCATCTCAAACGTCTGGATTTAATGTTCCTAATTATGTCAGGTGAAGAATACAATGCGTGCAGTTCTGTGTTGTGTAACTTTCTCCATTCTCCTGTAACTTCATCCCGCTTAGCCCCAAATATTTTCCTAAGCACCTTATTCTCAAACACCCTTAACCTATGTTCCTCTCTCAGAGTGAGAGTCAAAGTTTCACAACCATACAGAACAACCGGTAATATAATTGTTTTATAAATTCTAACTTTCAGATTTTTGGACAGCAGACTGGATGATAAGAGCTTCTCAACCGAATAATAACACGCATTTCCCATATTTATTCTGTGTTTAATTTCCTCCCGAGTGTTATTTATATTTGTTACTGTTGCTCCAAGATATTTGAATTTTTCCACCTCTTCAAAGGATAAATGTCCAATTTTTATATTTTCATTTCGTACAATATTCTGGTCACGAGACATAATCATATACTTTGTCTTTTCGGGATTTACTTCCAAACCGATCGCTCTACTTGCTTCAAGTAAAATTTCCGTGTTTTCCCTAATCGTTTGTGTATTTTCTCCTAACATATTCACGTCATCCGCATAGACAAGAAGCTGATGTAACCCGTTCAATTCCAAACCCTGCCTGTTATCCTGAACTTTCCTAATGGCATATTCTAGAGCGAAGTTAAAAAGTAAAGGTGATAGTGCATCTCCCTGCTTTAGCCCGCAGTGAATTGGAAAAGCATCAGATAGAAACTGACCTATACGGACTCTGCTGTATGTTTCACTGAGACACATTTTAATTAATCGAACTAGTTTCTTGGGAATACCAAATTCAATAAGAATATCATATAATACTTCCCTCTTAACCGAGTCATAAGCCTTTTTGAAATCTATGAATAACTGATGTACTGTACCCTTATACTCCCATTTTTTTCTCCATTATCTGTCGAATACAAAAAATCTGATCAATAGTCGATCTATTACGCCGAAAACCGCACTGATGATCCCCAATAATTTCATCTACGTACGGACCTACTAAAATAAAATAAAATAAAAAAATAAAAGATCCCGAGCCGCCTAGATGGGACACCAGCACTCCAGCACTGAATTGCAGACGCGGAAGTTGCGAATGCCAGAAGAGAAAGCTAATCATATTGTAACTAAATGGTTTAACGTGAAGGGTATTTGTGCTTGTTTGAAGTGCCAATTGTCTCACTGAAGATTATAGAAGAAAACGAGTCGAAATCCAACGTCAAAATGAAGCACTAGCATGGATTAAAATACAATTTCATAACAACGTTATTACAGATGAAATTTGAGCGAGGAATTTTGATCATAAAACGAGACAAAAGTATCCAGTATGGGGACACACGGATTTACTCCATTAAAAATGAAGAATTATCTTCCTGCCAAAATCAAGATGATTTTCTTTTTCCGGTATTAAATAAATTATTATGAAGCTCTGGTTGACTAAGAGAGAAAATCTGGAAAACAAATCGTCGTTGTTCCTGCAATAACTCCTATGTGCAAAATATAAAATTGTTCAGTAGGAGGAAAAACACATTTATTCATCTTACTAGCTCGGGAGGAAATTAAACCAGAATAAATATGCGCTCCGCTGCACCCAGTTAGAAATAAATATAAAACAGTTAATTACATAATTAAAATAGGACATTTTATCCAGGGAACATTCGTGTTTGATAGAAGGATAAATCGTTTACTATATTCACTTAATTTAAATTGTATCAGCGAAGGTGGAAAAATTCAAATATCAGGATTATTCAGAAGCTCTTATCAGGGACCGAAAGTTAGAATTTATAAAATAGTTATATTACTGGTTCTTCTGTATGGGCTGTGATACTATGTTACTTAAAATTAAATCCAGACCATTTAAATTGTATTAAAAAATTAAAATGCGATCATTTTGATCCAGAGACCACTCATTTGGTCATAAAAATTATTTTAGGAAATCCAGGAAACGAATGTACAGAACAGACTATCAAGTTTTCTGTGCATGAGAAGCTATTTTAATCTTACCTGTCCTCGATTCATTCAGAAGTTACTGTATTAACATTATAGCATTATGTCCATCTAGAGAAACTACACTTTCCAATGGTGAATTAATAATTAATTACACAAATCGGTTAATTTAGCTTCCGATATTACTTCATACAAACACAGAAACATTCTCTGTAGGCTATGTTTCATAGCTTTCGATTGTTGTTGTCCAAGGCCCCTTATAGACGAAGTCATTTGTTTTTAATTCATTACACCGGCTTAGATGGCGTTGTTATTGTCATTTTGAAACTCATTTATCTCATTAAATATCAGTCCTGTCAAACTTTTGCATATAATAAAACTTATGGGAAATTATTTTTAAAGAAACATTTGTTATGTAATATTTTTCATGAAAATTAATAATAAGGGCGATATTTCGATTTATTTAATTCAAGCCCCCTTATAACCCCCCTTTTAAATGAAGTATTTTGAATGCCATATAGCCTAAATTCTAAGTTACAACGAACTTAATTTATATCCCAAGTTTCATATAAATCGGTTTAGCCATTATCGCGTGAAAAGGTAACAAACATACATACAGACAGACATACAAACAAAAATTTCAAAAAAGTGATTTTCGGTTTCAGGGCTTGAATTTGAATTTGAATTTGAATTATTTTTGGAAAAAAATCGAGAATTATTTTTTTCTCGTTGCCAAACTTTCAGAACGGCCACAAAAATGTCGGCTAAGGCAGATTTATTATTAGTATAGATGGCAGCCGGGCTCTACATGCCCCCAAAGCCTTCATGGCATGTTAGATTTATTATTAGTATAGATGGCAGCCGTACATAGGAGATTGTGAATTCTTACATTTTCGAAAGAAAGAAATATAATTACATATAGAAGATTTTATTATTTGCTGTATCACTATTTAAGTTATTTAATAGAGCAAAAATCTGAAAATCGATGAATATGTCACATGGGAGTTATTGCAGGAACAACGATATATTACTCTATCCTTGTTAAAAGAGTTTTGAATAATGTAATGAGAAAGACGACGCTAAACCTTTTCTGAGAAATGAGGTTTGCTTCAAGACTGCAAGACGCATACGGTAGTTGAGTGGAAGTGAGAGCTCTTACGAAACATGCGTAACGCCTTAGACCAACCACTCTACCTACAGTCCAGATCTCACAGCTTTCAAACTACGAAAAAGCGTTACGAGGTTTCGAAGTCATAAGCAGATGAAACCAAAACTTCCATATATTCCATAGAAGGTGATGACAAGCCTAGAGCATTTCAAGAAATCTATTTTTAAAACAGAGCCGCCACGGCATTCCATTGACTACAGCGCTGGCCCGGCCTGTTCGATCTCCAACTTATTAGGGCTATACTACACGAACGTTAAAAATGTTACGTTGACAGGCGTTGGTAACGTGTGAAAAATGTGTAAACTACACGTTGCGTTAGGGAGAGTGTGTTTGGTTTCAGAACTGCAATGGATGTTATACAGGGACATCACTTTATTTTTACCAACATTTTTAACATTAACCTGGCTATACTCGGCTGGCTCGGCTGGGGGGAACACGTTACAGACACAGCGGGAAAAGCATGGGGAGCGTTACACTTTGTGATGAGGGTACTAAGAAAAGGTTCTGATAAATCCAAAGAGATTGCATATAAATCACTAGTACGTCCAGTAATGGAATATGCTGCTGCATGTTGGGATCCTTACAGATTAGAACATATTAAGACACTGGAAAAGATTAAAAAACGGGCTCTCAAGTGTTGTCGGAAAAATTCACCATTAAAATGGGACACACTCACGGACAGGAGAACGCGAATTCGATTATGCGCAATGTTCAAAACATACAGAGGTGAGCCTGCCTGGAAAGAAATAAAAAATAGGTTGCAGCCGCCAAATTACTCTTCAAGGAACGACCACTCATATAAATTGAGGGAAAGAAGGCAGAGGACGGACACTGGAAAGTTTTCTTTTCTCAATCGTACTATCAGGGACTGGAATGCTTTACCTGCAGACTTACTAAAGGCTTTACCAACAACCAAAAATGTATTTAAAAATAGGCTTAAGGACCTTACTAATAGACGGTAATTATACACAGTACTTAAAGGGTGTAAATGATATGTTGTTATTGAAGTGTTGTATCAGTGAAGAATTATGTTGTGTCAGTGAAGTGTGTTGTATCAGTGAAGAAGTATGTCGTGTCAGTGAAGTGTGCTGTGTAAGTGAAACGGGTTCCTGTCAGTGAAGCTTTATAGTTTATAGTGGCAGTGCAAAGTATTTGAACAGTGAAATGTTTTTGAAGTGTTAGTGAAATCAGGATAGAATCAGTGAAATGTGTCGTAGTTCCAGTGCAGTGAGTGAGTTGACAGCGAAATGAGTGTAATGTTGAAAGGTACTTGTGCAGATATGAACATATACTCGTGGGTTTTAGTTCGATCTTAGTTTTAAGATACAAATTAGAATATTTCAAATGTTATTTTAAGTGATCGTTTCATTTAATTTAGTATATTCCATGTTGTTGTTATTATTATTATTATTATTAGTATTAATTATTAGTATTATCATTAATTGTATTTTTAATTAATAAGTTTATTATTGTCATTATTGAGTGTAATTAATTACCACTGCCACCGGGTATATACCCATTGCAGTGTGAATAAATACATACATACATATACATACATACATACATACATACATACAATAAACATACATACATACATACATACATACATACATACATACATACATACATACATACATACATACATACATACATACTCGGAAACACTGTTACCCCCCTTCCATTGCAGAAGTTTAGAGTTGCTAGTGCAATATGTAAACAAATCTTTTTACTAGCTGTAGGAGGAGAGAAAAGTAGTGTATCCATTTATGTTACAGGGAAATATAGTATTACGATTTTCAATTTGGTCATTACTTTACAGTATTTTATCAAAAAATAGTAGAATAGTAACTTTTTTTTTCACAAACTCAACCCATCAGGCGGTTATATACATTATGTAATGTCTACTTTATTCAGCATATTACTAACCTCATTTATTCCTGAGAATTTTGTGAGCACTTCCGCAAGAAACCCCAATTTCTACAGCTAACTTCTTGACCGACTTATTAGGACCTCCCTGCATCCTTCCTCTAGCATCTTCTACAGCATCTTCTGTCACCTTTGTTGGCCATCTTACACTTTTCTTCCTTTCTGTACAATCTTTTGTTCTAAATTTATCTACCAGATTAATGGCATTTCTACGAAAATATTCCGTAATAATATAATCAGGAAATTGTGAAAAAAACTGTTGTTCACATTCGGTTATATTGTAATTCCAGTTTCTATCATCGTCCTTCATACCTACAAACAGTAAAACAAAACTCTTGTTTAAATAATGCTAATCTTCACTTGTGCTCAGTCCACACTGATAAATTCAGTTATGCTACACACCATACCTGTGTGAAAATAAACTTCAATAATATAAGCTTTTTCTTCTATAGAAAATGCAACATATTTCTGAAACACACTGTACTCTGTACTGTTTATTTCACTGCTAGCAACAGCAGCCGTGAGTTTGTGTGATTGACGTTAGCAAGGACATTAGTGAAAGGGGTGGGAGTCAAGTACATTTAGAAACGCAGGTACAATAAAAATTGAAGTAAAAATAAAATGATGTCACTGTACAAATTGCATATGTAGCTCTGCTATGTATTCAATTTATAAGTCTATCTCAAAAAAAAAAAAAAAAAAAAAAAAAAAAAAAAGGAAAAGGAGATGGTGAATTCATCCCGCAAACATTAAGAGACTTTCGGCGGGAAAGTTTTATACAGTACTGCATTTGAAAATCACCGACAGTATTCCGACAAGTTTTTTTCTCTATTACATAATTTCAATAAAAAGTTTTGATGATCTTTTGAATTTAATTTCTCATAAAATTAGGAAAATTGATACTGTAATGAGGAAATCAATTTATCCTGTCGAAAAGCTGGTTGTAACATTAAGGTAAGTAATAAAATTTGCCTTAATTTGTAATGACTATATATTTATTTTATGCATAATATGTTGAACATTAAGAACATTAGAAGCTGCAGAAAATTATTATATTTTTATTTTATGCATAATATGTTGAAAATTAAGAACATTACAAGCTGCAGAAATCAGTACTGACTGAAATTAACAATGAACTCAGAACCATTTGAACCATCGGCATTAACACTCAACGGCGACATATGTGACAATTGGGACATTCTTGATGTTGTCCGTTGCTCGACAAGCAGGTTTCTGAACAGTTCAGAAACTTTGAAACGGGCTTCAATTGCAAGGTCTAGAGGTAAATTGTCCATGATTTTGACAAATGATAGGAAAGCTTAGTTTCCATCCTTGTCATTCTCTCTGTCTTGTCTTTGTATGGTCACGCTCTCTGATAATATATTTGTAATATCCCTTGTTGCACTTACTAGAATATTTTCCGATTTTTCTTTTCTTCCTGTCCTTGTCGAGCGAAGAGATTGTCCCGATTTTGTTTGGGTATCGTTTACATTACTCTCATGACCCGAAGTAGCCTGAGAAATAATACCATCCGGTATGTCTTCTTGTTTAAGTGGAGGTATATTCAAAATGGTTTCATTCTCACCAAGAGTAGGTAGTAAAAACCGAGTAAAAACTGCATTTGCTTGACAGTATCCAGTCTGTTGTTGGCGTTGCGTTGGTGACGCACATGTAGTATGAATAAGTTTGCAAAATATGGCGTTGCCAACGCAGACCTCTGCGTTGAAACTTCCCAACGTCGAAGCAACGCAACCAAAAGCAGCATTTTTAACGCTTGTGTAGTATAGCCATGCAATTATACAAGCGATCATATTACCAAAAACCAAGTTCCTGTAAAAGAACGTTGTCAACGCAACGTTTTTAACGTTCGTGTAGTATAGCCCTTATGACTTGGTTTGGCGTGGTTAAGGTAAAACAAGGGTTTTCTCAGGGAGCTCAGTACCCCTGTGACATCCCAGCAGATCGCCGTCATCTAATCGCGGATGTAAAATAGTCCAGTCTCCTATGCACACTGTAAATGGATTGTAATTTTTAATTCAAGCAACAATGTGGTTTTTACTTCTATCTTTAATCACACCCGTCAACAATGGGTATTCCACTCAACACTGAAACACAGTAGTCGTTATTGCACTCCACAGAACGACAATGACTATCCATGTTTATTATTGAGAAGAACAACAATGTACTCCTAATTTCAACTAATGTTCACAGAGCACTATGTACAAAACAAAGCTGTCAGTTCTGAGTTCACAGTTCGTTCGCCTTGGCTAGTTCTTCTAGCTCACTCACTCAAGTTCATGGTACGTCGAACCCAAGACTTCCATATAACAGTCCACTGCACTTCGAACCCAATGCTTCCAGAGTCAGTTCACTGCACTTCGAACCCAAGACATCCGGACGCGTTGCCCTCGCCTGGACGCTGCAACAGTACTCATTTAAGTTTACTGTACTTCGAATCCAAGACTTCCGGACGCATTGCCCTCGCCTGGACGATGCCACAGTACTCATTTAAGTTTACTGTACTTCGAACCCAAGACTTCCGGACGCGTTTCCCTCGTCTGGACGCTGCCACAGTACTCATTTAAGTTTACTGTACTTCGAACCCAAGACTTCCGGACGCGTTGCCCTTGCCTGGACGCTGCCACAGTACTCATTTAAGTTTACTGTACTTCGAACCCAAGACTTCCGGACGCGTTGCCCTCGCCTGGACGCTGCCACAGTACTCATTTAAGTTTACTGTACTTCGAACCCAAGACTTCCGGACGCGTTTCCCTCGTCTGGACGCTGCCACAGTACTCATTTAAGTTTACTGTACTTCGAACCCAAGACTTCCGGACGCGTTGCCCTCGCCTGGACGCTGCCACAGTACTCATTTAAGTTTACTGTACTTCGAACCCAAGACTTCCGGACGCGTTTCCCTCCCCTGGACGCTGCCACAGTACTCATTTAAGTTTACTATACTTCGAACCCAAGACTTCCGGACGCGTTGCCCTTGCCTGGACGCTGCCACAGTACTCATTTAAGTTCACTGTACTTCGAACCCAAGACTTCCGGACGCGTTGCCCTCGCCTGGACGCTGCCACAGTACTCATTTAAGTTCACTGTACTTCGAACCCAAGACTTCCGGACGCGTTGCCCTCGCCTGGACGCTGCCACAGTACTCACTGAAGTTCACTGTACTTCGAACCCAAGACTTCCGGACGCGTTGCCCTCGCCTGGACGCTGCCACAGTACTCAATTAAGTTCACTGTACTTCGAACCCAAGACTTCCGGATACGCCGCACTCGCCTGGACGCTGCCACAGTTGCAGACCTCCTCACGTCGAACTCCAGTCTCGAAGGCTGGCTTCCTTGGTTGCTCGATGTTGATTCACAAACTGACTACACAGAACTCGAAGGCTGCTCGCTTTTATTTATCAAGTCACACTTCTCGAACCTTCGATCCTCGTGGCTTACAGAATTTTCGGAAGCAATCTGTTTCCGGATGTTTCTCTTACGTCCGTCCCAGTCGGTTGCCTTCCCCTCTCACTTCGTACACCGGCTAGCGCCTCGTAGTTTTCCCTCTCTTCTCCTCGCGCCGCGCCCCAGTGCCCACCGAAGCTCGCCTTCCTTTCCGCGCGTCCTCCCTTCTGCCGGACGCGCGCTCGACTCCCAAGGCAGCCAGGTCTCCCAACATGTCGCCACAATATGGGTGAATGGCGAACAGTCAAGTACGCAACATTAGAAAAAAAAAAACCAAACGTTATCTAGCCACAGATTTTGAAGAAAAAAGTGAGTCTATGATGTTTCAAACAGCCCTAGTATATGCAATAAAGGATTCGTGTTTTACAATCAACATTGTTAAAACAATAAAAAATTACTGTAAGATTAATTTTTTGATCCTACGGAATTTATCTGGTATGGTAACAATGGTTATTAGAGAGAAAAAAATTCGCACCACTGAGCTACGCTGAAGTTCAATCCAAATGGACATGGAGTAAGGCCACATAGGGAAAAACACTAGAGGAGGGAGATTCGATCCTGTGCTGTGGATTGAGCTTCGGCGTAGCTCAGCGCTTAGTACGTAGGACCAAGGACCCGGATTCGATTCCCGGCGCAGGAGCGAATTTTTCTCCTCTAATAACCACAAAAAATTACAGCACAACTCTATGACCTGAAAACATTATATTTTTGCTCTCTGTCTTTTATGAAATATAGAGCTGAAGGAGAAGAAAATATAACGAAATCAGAAAAGCAACACAAATTCGTAATTATTATATTACAATAATATATAGATCTAGACTACATAAGGTTGTACAGGGACATCACTTTATTTTTACCAACATTTTTAACATTAACCTGGCTATACTCGGAAACACTGTTGCCTCCTTCCATTACAGGAGTTTGATGTTACTAGTGCAATATGTAAACAAATCATTTTACTAGCTATAGGAGGAGAAAAAAGTAGTGTATCCATTTACGTTTGTTGTAGGAAAATACGATATTACGATTTTCAGTTTGATCATCACTTTTATGGAATTTATCAAAATACATTAGAGTAGTAACATTTTTTTTTTAAACTCAACTTTTCAGGCGGCTATGTTCGTTATGTAATGTCTACTTTATTTATCATAATTAATTATTGGTGTTAACATACAATATAGAGAGTGCATTTAAATTGAGGGGGTCATAAGTAAAGGGCTGTAAGTGCACTTAAGTTACTTGTGAGAAAATGGGGTTTAAATAATTAAGCTTTCGTAAAATCGGTGAAATTTTTATTTAAATTTTAATGTGTGATGCGATTAAAATATCCCTTTGCCACTAAAATTGTAGATACTTTTGCTTACACTGGATGCACTTAACTCATGTTATTACAAATGTCACTAGCATTCCTTTGCTTCTAGCCACCTCAATTCAAAAAAAGCTAATCTGAATTTTTAAACAAGTTGCTGAAAGTGGTTGCCGTTCACTACAATGCAGGCTTCAATTCAGTACGCATATTATTAAAAACATTTTGAAGCATATTCTCTGAAATTGAATTTATCGTTTCTTGAATATAATTTTTAGTACGATATTATTAATATAGGTTCTTTCTTCTATAGAAAACGCAACCATATTTCTGAAACACACTATACACTGCAGTGTTTACTTCAGTGCTTGAAGACTTCGCAACAGCGGCCCTTGTGTGTCTGAGGGGACCAAGGACATTAGTGAAGGGGTGGGAGTGAAGTACATTCAGAAATGCAGGTACAATAAAAATGCAAGTAAAAATATAATGATGTCCCTGTATAATGGCCAACATCTATACTAATAATAAATCTGTAGCCGAAATTTTTCTGGTAATTTTCGATTTTCCAAAAATAATTGGTCCTAACATATATAATTAACCACCCTGAAACCGAAAATCGTTTTTTTTTTTAATTTTTGTTTGTATGTCTGTCTGTCTGTCTGTCTGTCTGTCTGTCTGTATGTTTGTTACCTTTTCACGCGATAATGGCTGAACCGATTTCGATGAAAATTGGAATATAAATTAAGTTCGTTGTAACTTAGATTATAGGCTATATGGCATTCAAAATACGTTATTTAAAAGGGAGGTTATAAGGGGGCCTGAATTAAATCGAAATATCTCGCTTATTATTGATTTTTGTGAAATATGTTACATAACAAAAGGTTCTTTAAAAATGAATTCTGATAAGTTTTATTCTCTGAAAAATTTTGATAGGACTGATATTTAATAAGATAAATGAGTTTTAAAATTAAAATAACTGCCATCTTAAGGCGGTGTATTGAAATAAAAAACAAATGACTTCGTCTATAAGGGGCCTTGGACACAACAATCGAAAACTATGAAACATAGCCTACAGACAATGTTTCTGTGTTTGTATGGTAATATCGGAAGCTAAATTAACCGATTTGTATAATTAATTATTATTTCATCATTGGAAAGTGTAGTTTCTCTGGATGGACATAATGCTATAATGTTATTACAGTAACTTGTGAGTGAATTGAGAACAGGTGTGATTAAAATAGCTTCTTATGCACAGAAAACTTGATAGGTTATTCTGTATATTCATTTCCTGTATTTCTTATAATAATGTTTATGAACGTATTCATTTTTATCTGAGAGAATTAACGAACAACGAGAGTGTATTGATTTAGTATGCAGTAATAGTACGTTAGCTTAGCAATCCATTATTTTATAATTCAAATTTTAACTATGCTCAATTGAATCGTCTTAAAATACATACAATACATATGCAATAAATGCAATGCAAAAAAATTGGGCAATGAGCCAAGCAGATTATGTTGCGCTGTTGTAAAAGCTGTTCCTCCTGAGATTCAAGAGCTCCCACAACAAATTAAAAACTTTCTAATTCGAGTACATCCGTTATCAACACACTTTTTCATAATATAATATAATATAATATAATATAATATAATATAATATAATATAATATAATATAATATAATATAATATAATATAATATAATATAATATAAACACAATAATAAATCTGTAGCCAAAATTTTTCTGTTAATGCTCGCTTTTCCAAAAATAATTGGTAATAACAATTAAGAAACATGTTAAAGGAATTGTCATTGCACCAAATGATTGGTCTCTGGATCAAAATGATCGCATTTTAATTATTTGGAATCAATTTAAATTAAGTAACATATTAAACGATTTATCCTTCTCTCAAACACGAATGTTCCCTGGATCAAATGTCCTATTTTAATTATGTAAATACTTTATATTTATTTCTAACGGGTGCAGCGGAGCGCACGGGTACGGCTAGTATACAATAAACAGAATCTGTTCATTCATATTATGATGATTGTTTCTTCATTCCATGATTATTACAGTCCATCTTTCTATATTGCTCCGATTCATTCCAGTATAGGCCTACAGCACTTGACCATTTTTCTTCCTTCATGCGAAGAACACTTTTCTGACTCAGTTTCGTCTCTCTAAAGTAGAGACAATAAGGGTGAAAGGAAATCACGGAAAAGAGGGCTGGAACTTGATCATGTCGTTTTTTTAAGCTAGTAAGCAAAGCGAGTATGCAGTTCAAAAGTATAAAACAAAAATGTTTCTAGCCACTACCGTAAGAGCCAGGCTCGTGTACGGTGTGGTCTTAGCCAATAATATAACATAAAATTTACAAGGACAGTTTACTAAATACTAAATTAATTCAGATCGACAACTAACACACAAGAAGTTGCTCTTCGGGAGCGGGTTCGATTCCCGCTTGGGCTGATTATCTGGTTGGGTTTTTTTCGAGGTTTTCCCTAAACGTAAGGCAAATGTCAGGTAATCTATGGCGAATCCTCGGCCTCACCTCGCGAAATATTATCTCGCTATCACCAATTTCATCTACGCTAAATAACCTCGTAGTTGATACAGCGACGTTAAATAACCAAGTGAAAAAAACACAAGAGAAAAAAGAAAGAGAAAAAGAGAGAAGAAAAACATATTTTATATAAATTTACAATCAGACAGAAGCCAATGACATTTAATAAAACCATGAATACAGTCGACAGAAATAAAAAAGTAAAAAATACACACATTTGTTAATATTATGTACAGGGACATCATTTTATTTTTACTTCAATTTTTATTGTACCTGAGTTTTTGAATGTACTTCACTCCCACCCCTTCTACTAATGAAGTTCAACCGTCCTCCACACAGATCCAAGACCGCTTATACCAGTAGTGTCAGAGTTGTAGGCTCCGAAACCGGTTGTGGTGCTAGAGACGTCCAGTCGGAGCGTGAACTTGCTTATGTCTGTGGAAGCACAGGAGCACGCAACGAGTTATAGTGGAGCGCTCCGCTCCGTTTAGGCTGTGTCTGACAACGCTGGCTTATACAGTCTTAGTAGAATTACGGTCGTAGTAAACAGTACGTTCCGAAAATATGTTCCCGTTTTCCAATGACGAAAGAGCTTTCAATACTGAATCATTTTCGCACAGGTACTGTTGTCCATTTGCCTACGTCGTATCCCGGTTTCCCCCACCAGCTTTTATTAGCCAGCTAGTGGTTGGGCTGACTTAGCTCTTTTCTGAGAACATTAATTTCTGTTAGGAATTGGACGTCTACGTAATATTATACAACTGTTTATAATAAATAAAAGGGCCTCGTTAAGTAATTAACTGTCACGTGATTTCCTCCCTTTCTACGACCCTACGACATAACCATTTGGACGGACAGTAGATAGCATTCTGAGTAATTTTATCTTTTCAGATCGGGCAGAAGTGAAGATTTAATTTACAGTACGTAAGGTATTCTCTTATAGAGTAGGTACAGAATTATTTCAACATGAGTTACTAGTACGAAGGACGAAACTGCTAATTGGGATTAGGTACAATAGTCTATAGTGCGATAATATCCACATTAGAACTGAAGCCTCTAGGGTATCGAAATGAACGGCCACCATTTTCAAAAATGTGTTTAAATATCCATATTATGATTATTTTTCAATTTAACTTCATTCTCTATATCGTACGATAATGTGCTGTAGACAGTATAATATACACTGCATAATGAATACGTCCAAATGGACAGCTCAGTTCGTGAGTAAAAACACTCATTGTTAATACTGTACTGTATTTTGATTAAACAAAAACCTAATGAAAGTGATCAAACTCAAAAGCGCGATATTTCCTAGTTTACGTAAATGGATGAATTACTTTTCTTCCCTCCTATACCTAGTAAAGTGATTTGTTTGTATATTACGCCAGTATCATCGAACTCCAGCCGTGGAAGTGGGTAGCAAACGGCGTTGATCCAGACGTATAGCGAAGTTAATATTAAAAATGTTAGTAAAAATAAAATGATGTCCCTGTATAATGAACCATTTTATATATTTTTTTAAATGTTCAATTATAAAATATTTCAAATTTGGAAAATGATTTGTAATTTTATTATAAAATCTAGGGCCTAAACTAGCACCATGTTTAAGTGCTACACTTGTATGACATTTAGTCTCAATCAATGGGAAAGTATACTTTCGTGTTCGAGTATGATATTCATGTTGATTAGATTCATGTTTTATTTGATTTCACTTGGAGAGAAATTTCCAGCATCAGCTTTGCCCACCAGAAGTGTCATGAAACTCCAGGGAAGGAAGCAAACAGACTGCTGTCGCTAGGGTATTCACAGCCTCTATGATCATCATGCATGTACATACTATATCATAAAAACCTTAGAGTATTCATTTGTCAATAAACTTAATGAGTTGCTGCTGAATTGCAAATAGACGAAACAAACGAAGTCTGATATTAATTTCTTTAGCATTGTAAACGTAAATAGCTAGAAAGTAATTAAGTTTGTATCATGGGTTTTTAACGTTTAATAATATTCCTGCGCATAATTACAGCTAATGGAATTGTTTACATCGCCAGGTCGCTTTCAACTAATAGAGGTCAAGGTAGCTGCATTGATCCGGAGTGTTACCAAACAGAATTCCGCTTTGATGAGTCATTACGATAAAGATTTCACGTCAAACTGTGGTATTACACTTTAATCTGCTATGACGTAATAACATTAGAAATAATGGCTGTCCTGTCACTACACTGCTATACAATACTGTCAAGTTGAAATGTTTCTGTTAGTTCAAGGGAAGTTGCACGAACTGCTGGAAACTATAGGACGAAACAATTTGGAGAATAAGCTTAATAATACCGCCAGCGACAAATACCGATACTCACGTAGAAGCAGCTACAGTTTCGTAAACCTTTTCAAAATGGTGTGATCGGTCCTTCTCTCTGGTTTAAGTGGTAACGTTTTTCGCTACAAATCGAATTCGAGTCTAGAAAACTAGTTGTGTGTTACTTCGTTAAACGGGTGATCTTTGTTGTGTTTTTTTTTTCACTTGATTTTATTTAACGACGCTGTATCGACACTCGGGAGGAAATTAAACGCAGAATAAATATGGGAAATGCGTGTTATTATTCGGTTGAGAAGCTCTTATCATCCAGTCTGCTGTCCAAAAATCTGAAAGTTAGAATTTATAAAACAGTTATATTACCGGTTGTTCTTTATGGTTGTGAAACTTGGACTCTCACTTTGAGAGAGGAACATAGGTTAAGGGTGTTTGAGAATGAGGTGCTTAGGAAAATATTTGGGGATAAGAGGGATGAAGTTACAGGAGAATGGAGAAAGTTACACAACGCAGAACTGCACGCATTATATTCTTCACCTGACATAATTAGGAACATTAAATCCAGACGTTTGAGATGGGCAGGGCATGTAGCACGTATGGGCGAATCCAGAAATGCATATAGAGTGTTAGTTGGGAGGCCGGAGGGAAAAAGACGTTTAGGGAGGCCGAGACGTAGATGGGAGGATAATATTAAAATGGATTTGAGGGAGGTGGGATATGATGATAGAGACTGGATTAATCTTGCACAGGATAGGAACCGATGGCGGACTTATGTGAGGGCGGCAATGAACCTTCGGGTTCCTTAAAAGCCATTTGTAAGTAAGTAAGTAAGTATCAACTACGAGGTTATTTAGCGTCGATAGGATTGGTGATAGCGAGATGATATATGGCGAGATGAGGCCGAGGATTCGCCGTAGATTTCCTGACATTTGCGTTACGGTTGGAGAAAACCTCGGAAAAAACCCAATCAGGTAATCAGTCCAAGCTGGAATCGAACCCGCGCCCGAGTGCAACTCCGGATCGACAAACAAGCACCTTAGCCGACTGAGCTACGCTTGTGGCTCTCTTTATTATGTTAATCACATGACTAAAGAGTACCGATACTTATAAATATTCATTAGTTGGTTAACAGTCTGAATATGTTTAGCAGCATAAAGTTTCAATAGTTAGCAAATAATAATAATAATAATAATAATAATAATAATAATAATAATAATAATAATAATAATAATAATATTTATTTACAAATGGCTTTTAAGGAACCCGCAGGTTCATTGCCGCCCTCACATAAGCCCGCCATCGGTCCCTATCCTGTGCAAGATTAATCCAGTCTCTATCATCATATCCTACCTCCCTCTAATACATTTTAATATTATCCTCCCATCTACGTCTCGGCCTCCTCAAAGGTCTTTAATAATAATAATAATAATAATAATAATTTATTTACAAATGGCTTTTAAGGAACCCGCAGGTTCATTGCCGCCCTCACATAAGCCCGCCATCGGTCCCTATCCTGTGCAAGATTAATCCAGTCTCTATCATCATATCCTACCTCCCTCAAATCCATTTTAATATTATCCTCCCATCTACGTCTCGGCCTCCTCAAAGGTCTTTAATAATAATAATAATAATAATAATAATATTTATTTATCTATTTATTGATATTTATGTGCTGGACAACACCCATTGGCCAATAAAAGTCCAGCACAGTGATACAACTAATACATTAAAATGAACAACTATGGTACAAATTAAATACTTTGAGTTAACAACAAAATAGGGAAAATAGATTACAATAATTAATTTATAAGAATTAATACTATAAAATATTAGGGAAAGGAGTTGATTCTTACTACCAATTTGTGTATAAGGATTATGCAAATAATATTAGCAAAGACATTGCCATGTCCTAATACTTC
The DNA here is from genome assembly GCA_025594305.2 of Periplaneta americana. Lineage (NCBI taxonomy): Eukaryota > Metazoa > Arthropoda > Insecta > Blattodea > Blattidae > Periplaneta > Periplaneta americana. The sequence goes on along the minus strand of JAJSOF020000009.1, from coordinate 11,415,481 downwards.
TATACATTGAATGGATCGAAATCGCCTACATGTATGTTAGCATTTTTAATACATCTGGAGACCGGCGAGGAAGATTTAGAATTTCTAATATAGAAGAGTTTGTGATGTCTCATGTCCTTCATAGGAATACGAAGGCTGACACTGTTTAAGAAAGATTGACAATTAATGTCACCTTTAAGGACCTTACATAAGAATAAGTAATCGAGATCATGACGTCTGGCATACAGGCTTCGACATTTAAAGTACTCGCATTTTTTATCATAGTTATACCCAGAGTTATTAGGCAGGAATCTGTAAGATCATAATGAAATAAATTTCCTTTGAATATTTTCCAGTTTTGCCGAATCAAAACTAGTAATAGAGTTCCAAACTACTATAATAATAATAATAATAATAATAATAATAATAATAATAATAATAATAATAATAATAATAATAATAATAATAATAAAAATAATAATAATAATAAAACAAAAGTAATGTGCAGTAGAAAACTATAGTTCTGTAACTGAAACATTAGCTTTTACATCACAAAAGTATGCTATTACTATGCAACCGGCCAAAACTGCAAGAAAAAAAAATAATACCAGGGGCAATCAATAAGATTCCGGACTGCCCAGAATGTAGGCAACACACATGACATAGGAAACAAGAAGTTATCTAGAACCAGGGAAGCGCCTGGAATGAATACTAAATGCATCACTTGAAAGACAGAGAAGAAGACTTGTCATAAGGCGTATATGAAGAGATTCCAGGAAAAGTCGCAATAGGTCCTTGACATGTTTGCACAAAATCACGTGTAGAAGCTAAATTCTTAAAGACAATCTGACGCTGTTTGATAAACTGACTCAACAGGCATAGAAGCAATGAAATTCAATAACACGCGCATGTATGTTTAACGGTGCAATAAATACAAATGCAGTTCGGAAATAAAGGGTGCGTCAGAAAGAACGGATGGATTTCAAACTATCGATACCCAGCGAGGGGAGGGATAGAATGGACGGGACAGCGACTGTTGGGTGAGCGAGAGAATGCAGTTTCAGTTGAGAACATGGAGTGGTCTGGCGTACGAATGCGTTCATCGCAGACACATTTTTAAAAATAAAGAGTCTGTGATCGCCACTCAGGACTCGTTTCGAGATCGGAAATCACGGTAGGATTCCAACTCGGAATACAATTTTGCATTGGGTGGCTTCATTTCATACTACAGGTTCAAAAACATAAATCACCAGGCGCATTTTGCATTTAGACTTTAATTTTCACAATTTTTAAAGATGACAACTGTGCAAAACTTAATACAGGAGATTGGAAGAACCGTGTTGATTATTGTTGGCGTATTCTCACGAACGTGGCCCCTACCACCGTTCTGTTGACCAGTGACGAAGCCCATTTTTACCTCTCCGGCTTTGTCAGTAAACAGAATTTCCGTTATTGGGCAGGAACCAATCCTAATGAATTGCACGAGAAACCGCTTCACAGTGAGAGAGATACGGTTTGGTGTGCTGTAGCAGAATTTGGTGTTTGGGGGCCTTACTTTTTTTAAGATGACGACGGCCGTACAGTAACCATTACAGGTGCTCGTTACGTTAAAAATTTTCCTGCAACCAAGTTTGAACAAGCTTACTGTTGATGCTGAGGACATTTGGTTTCAACAAGATGGGCTACTCCTCACACCGCGCGTCAAACAATATATCTCCTACAAGAGCTCTTTCCGTGGCACATCATATCACATCGTGGCGACATTCCTTGGCCTGCACGTTCGCCAAATCTCACTTCCTGCAACTTTTTTCTTTGGAGCCATTGCAAGACGGAAGTTTTTAAACATCGACCACATACACTGGACGAACTAAAGACGGAGATTCGCAAAGAAATCGCGACAATCCCACCATCTGTGACTGTGAAAGTGATGGCGAACTTCAGAAAACGCCTCGATGCCTGTATCGAAAGCCAAGGACATTATATGGATGATGTATTTCATAAATAAACTGCATGTATTGGTGACTCCGTTGATAACAATACATTTTTGATTTGATGAATCCTTACAATTTTCTTGCCCTGTGAAATTCATCCGTTCTTTCTGACGCACCCTGTATATTGATTGCACCTTGTAATAATAATAATAATAATAATAATAATAATAATAATAATAATAATAATATACAGTCGAAAACTGAAATTGTGTCAATTATAACTCAAACATTAGCTCTTACATCACAAAGACAAGCTATTACTACGAAACCAGTCAAAACTGCAAGAAAAATTAAATACAGGTGTTTCAAAAATAGAGGGCATAATTTCAGGTATGTATTTCCCACATGTAGACAATACAAAAAGTTCATTACAACATGTGTCCGGAAATGCTTGGTTTCCGAGTTATGGCCTTCAAAACAGTGATATTCACCGGAACGTTTTTCTTCCCGCAGGTAGTTGCCTTTACAGCAGATGTTCAAAATGTCCACCTCCTGCTTGAATACAGGCCTCACATCGATGTCTCATTGACCTGCGAACACGATCCCAAACTCCAGGAGTATTGCGTATTTCCTCACAACCTGCCACAATTCGATTCCGAAGGGATTCCAAGTCAGGCACCGGAGACGAATACACCAATGATTTTAAATGGCCCCACAAGTAGAAATCGACAGGCTTGAAATCAGGTGAGCGTGGAGGCCAAGCAATTGGGCCACCTTTACCGATACATCGGTCAGAATAGGCCTACCTCTCCTGGTACAAACGACGAGCCAACGCAGCTTTGCCGTCCGCCTTACCGTACATGAAGTGCACTTCTGCCAGCTCCTGGTTTGAGTACATGTCGCACAGTACGACGCCAAACATAACACTCAATGTACCCTTCGGCTCGGAACTAACTGTCAAGAGTGTCCTCTGTTAATATCTTCTGTTACTGCACCTACGTGCGGGAAGAAAAACGTTCCGGTGAATATCACTGTTTTGAAGGCCATAACTCGGAAACCAAGCATTTCTGGACACATGTTGTAATGAACTTTTTGTATTGTCTACATATGGGGAATACGTACTTGAAATTATGCCCTATATTTTTGAAACACTCTGTATATGCACACGCCAGTCAGTAAGTTACAAATAGAAATAGCGCCTGAAGCTTTCACCGTGGCAATATTATCCAGGTGTCAAGATGATCGATGTGCGCACAAGCGGAACAAAGAAGCAGCAGTTGCAAGGTGACTACCTCTGTACTGTACTCGCCAAACTCAGACGATCCCAGCTCAGAGGAAAGAAGTCACGTCAACATGCTCTCGATGTTTATGTTATGCATTTGGTCGCGTCCGATGACTGAATTGCTTTATAACAGCGTTACCAAACATAGACGGCCTCAGCCCGAGTAGAAAATTCACATTATCTTGTCTCTTGTACTGTCCGACGATGGGCTTGTGATACATCAGAGGCATTGCAAGAATGCTGGGTCTTCTCTCAAGAGACAACTACTAACTTCCCTGGAAAAAAAAAAAAAAAAAAAAACCGTCCACACTATTGAAATACGCCCGAGGGATAAATTATTCTTTATTAGTTTTCCTATTGATATCGACAAAAATCACGAACCTACTCGCAACAGTTACCGAATAAGAGGTTCTTAAACATTTGAAAGAAAACTTTTTTCTGAAAAAAAAAAACTATCAACTTTCCACCAATATGTTGTTATAGGCCTAGTTTTTTGTTACATATAACATGAGCTATTCGCTGTGAAAATCTGCAAGGCTGTTTCACTTCCACCTTTTACACAACTTTTTCTCAGAAGTAATATTTTTGACTTAATGTGTTTTACTTCTAAACTGACAAGATAATAATTGTATTTGCGCCTTGAATAATTACAGAAAAGTAGCCAACACACTGAGACTTAACTGATTTTGATTCTTGACTCCATTGAAATGTTTTATCCAGTTCGATACGAGATCATACCACAGTCTAGTATATACAGTCACGAAGCTCAATATGTAATAAATATGCAACCATAGATAGTTGCTAACCACTAGGATCGCTACTATCGCCTCATTACAGACAAACGAAATAGTACCTGCACAGTCTATTGTTCCTAGCAATCTCATAAACTCAAGCTTCGTGACTGTATATATTAGACTCTGATCATACCTCGATCTCGCTTTGAATAATTTAGCAGCTGTTTTTTGACTAATGCTTCATCTGTTGACTATTGTAAATCTTACGGAACCTCAAATTTGCATTATATCAGGCAAATTTGCTGGATTTATTTACATCATAAGTATAAATTCGCTAAATGTGAAGTTGATAAAAACTAGATTACTTCAGATCCATAGCTTGTCACAATGCCATCGATAGCAAGTCAAAGATCACATTCAACTCAACATGGCACGAGTCACGAAGCTCAATATGTAGTAAATATGCATCCATATATAGTTGATAACCACTAGGATCGCTAATATCGCCTGATTACAGATAATGAGAAATATTACAGTCAATTGTTCCTAGCACCCTCATAACTCAAGCTTCGTGACTGTATATATTAGACTGTGATCATACGTCTATCTCCGTTTGAATAATTTAGCAGCTGTTTCTCGACTAATACTTCATCAGTTAACTATTGTACCTCTTATGGAACCTCAAATTTTCATTATATCACGCAAATTTGATGGATTAATTTACATCATAAGTATAAATTCGCTAAACGTGAAGATGATAAAAGCTAGATTACTTCAGATCCATAACTTGTAACAATGCCATCGATAGCAAGTCAAAGATCATATTGAGCTCAACATGGAACGAGTTATAGTATGTGCGTTCGCTTGTTTTCGTAGATCAAAGATTACCTTCTCTCTCTTCGCTTGTCTAAACAATTGCGCAGCGACCAACTCTTGACTAACACAATAAATTATTTTGTTTGCAATGTGTATAATAACCTCAATTCTCGGCGTCACGTTACATTTTAATCCCTCACAGCCATTCATTATTACAAGACGATTAATCAAGTGATAGTGGATAAGAGTCAGACATCAACAAAAACCCGCGACGAAGTTCAATGGTCATGATCACCGAGTCGCTGACTCATTCTGCTCACGAAATTGGAAATGCTGCAACGCTGGCTGTTGCTCCTCATCTTGATGGTGTCCAGTGAGGTTAGCGGAGGACCAACAACTTCTGTGGACCTCATTGCGGGGGTCATAGCGTCTGTCAAGCTATTTCTTCGCAGCGGATGTGTCTTCCTCGTATCGTCTGTTCCAGAATCAGGTAAACGCAGTTGACATTTACGTAATAGAATACAATAAATCAGTGGCGGTTCCTCGGGGGAAGGAAGGGAGGAACGTCCTCCCCACATTTTTCTTCTTTTGAACGTACAGAGGTGTGAAAATTATTAGAATAATCTTAATTTTAAAGGTTTTTTAATAGTTCCTTCACAAATATTAATTGAATTGATGAATATTGGTATATATTACTATACTGATGCAGGATATATTTACTACTAACAATGCCGGAAAGCATTGTTGTACATTGGTATTTTTCTTATTTTACAATTGTTATGGGAATTCAGAAATTATTATATTATGTTGGCGGAATTGGAAACATCAAAAATTATATGCACAAAACAGATGTATACGTTCATTTGAACCTTCACAACAATGTAAACGCAAAGAACTATTTGTTTAAAGCATTTTTAATTAATTTTTTATGTTTCCAATTCCGCCAACATAATATAATAATTTCTGAATTCCCATAACAATTGTAAAATAAGAAAAATACCAATGTACAACAATGCTTTCCGGCATTGTTAGTAGTAAATATATCCTACATCAGTATAGTAATATTACGAGTATATACCAATATTCATCAATTCAATGAAATTTGTGAAGGAACTATTAAAAAACCTTTAAATTAAGGTTATTCTAATAATTTTCACACCTCTGTAAATATCAAATGAAATGTATGATTTGAAATTCGAGGAAGATTCGATAATTCTTAAGTTCACAGCTATAAGAAAACCTCGGTTGATCGAGTTTTAAACGACGCGCACTCATGTGCTACTGGAAAACTGTGAGAAGGATGCGAGATTGTTTGTGTGGAGGAAAGTCAATCCATTCCTCATTTACTGCAGTTAACACACATAGACAACAGCGCGCTAGCGGCCAGAGAAAGAAGCAGAGTTTTAAAGCAAGTAAATGAACGGTTAGAGGGAGGAGATCCTCCTCTGAATCAGCGCATGGGCGGGAAATAGGAACCGACTAGTCGTGCAGAAAGCTCGCTATCGCTGCCATCTAACGATGCTACCTTCAACCAGACTATAACACATCTAGGAGGAGACACAATAAAAACAGTTTTAACGCAAAGCTATGAAAGACATCATATAAACGTTTTTAAAATTATAAATCAAAATATATTATTCATTGCACTTTATATAGGCTACTATTCATGGTTTGAAACTTTCGAGGGTGACTGAAAGTTGAAGTTGGATTTATGTAAAACAAAGAGGAAGTAGTTCTACGTTAGTATCGCAGATCTTTTTGGCTTCTGAAATTCACTTCCATTCATTGTGTACTAGACAGGACAACAGCCAAGTTGTTAGTTTTGTACAAATATATTTGCAATTGAAAGTACTGCAAACTACATTATTTTAACATAAAAATATTAATCGACCACCGGCAGCTTTGAACAAAAATGGTAGTATGACTTTACAAGAACTGACATTTTTCAAAAGCATGTGATACTGAACTTGTAAAATGTACATGTGGCAACACAGACCACGTGGGTGGGTGCAGTGTTCTCGCTTTCCTAACAGATGATTTCTCATTCCCATTTCCGTAAAACGGTTCCGGTTACGAGTTAGTAGCTGGTCTCTTCCAACACGTGTGATGCTGTAGTGTGCGCGAAAAATGCTGCGAGGTTGTGAATTTCCTTGTAATTGTTTTTTGTGCAATTATTCAACAATGAATTGAAGTGAAAACATATTATATTTTGGAGGAAGGCCAACCCTAACACTTCCTGGTCTTACATGCATGCATGTAGGCTAATTTGTAGCATTCTCTCAAGAAGGTGTCATTTTGCGCTGTTAACTTCTTTTCTCCTCTTAAGAAATACGCAGGAGCCGCCACTGACAATAATATAGGCAGTGGCGGCTCCTGCATATTTCTTAAGAAGAGGAAAGAAGTTAACAGTACAAAATGACACATTCTTTAATGAAACATGCTATAAATTAGCCTACATGCATACATGTAAGACCAGGTAGTGTTGGGGTTGGTCTTCCCTTTTGTATAGCAATAATCTGTTCTTGTAAACTGAGTTTCCTAAATTGTTCAAAATATAATATGTTTCCACTTCCATTCATTGTTGAATAATTGCACAAATAACAATTACAAGGAAATTCACAACCTCGCAGCATTTTTCGCATACACTACAGCGTCACGCGTGTTTGAAGAGAAAGCTACTAACACATAACCGGAACCGTGTGTGCCACATGTGCATTTTACAAGTTCAGTTTCACATGCTTTTGCAGAATGTCGGTTCTTATAAAGTCGTTAAAATACAGTTTCTCAATGCGTCTTTCATAGGGCCATAAATACATAGTTATTCTTCTGCCCAAAATGTATCTTACTGATATCTATATGTATCGATATATCGATATTTGTCTTCCTTATCGATATATCGAAATCATAACTTTTCAACATTATACCGACATGATATCGATAAATTTTTAAGCACATCTCTAATATCAATTATTGGTTGTTGGTTTCGAATATGAACACGTCCATTCAGCAAAATGCCAACTATAGGTTACAATTTAAACGTAAATTGAGTAGCATATCAAACATTTATAACTTATTTGAATAAGTTTTTCAGCAGAAAATAAACCCTCTGAAGAAAGAGTGATATTTGACTCCCATATTTCTGTAATAAATTCATTTGTGCATATTACCCTAAATATGAAAAATCCGCAAAATAATTCAGGGTAAAAAGAGTGTACATGTTACAGACAGACAGTATTACAAATTAGGGAATACAATATATTTTGTAATATTACAATATTTCTCTGAACTCTGTGTAATGAGATCTCAAAAATATATCTATTCACAGAATATGACACTAACTGGATGATTCAACTGGAAAAATTACTATCATCTCAGAGTATCCTGGTTACTATAGTGAGACTGGAAGAGTTTCACTTTACTGAAAAAGGCTTCCTATGTGCGGACAATATGCCTCTCTACGCCATGCTATCCAGTGACAATGCAACGAGGAACTATTTGCGACAGGTAGGAATGAGTTGACATTCGGTACCATAAATAAGTACACGTGTCCTCTGCCTTCCTGGACCTAGAATTTCTAGTCCTCCCAACCACGTGTCCCAGCTTCGCTTGGTCTTCCACGGAAATTGAAATATGTCACATGGTAACATATCGGCTGAGCTGAAAACATTATCTACATCACCCTACGAGTCTTTTAATTTAATTACGTTTCTTCTTTTTAAGCTGCATTTGATGAGAACTTAATTTGGCTATTACTAAGATAAAACAAACGCATATTTTCCCCGCCATTCATAAAATATTTTGATATGATACCTCTTGCACAAAAGGGGAGATCTATAACTGAAACTTGATTTATATATTTCAGTATTATTTGTATTTATACTGGTAATAATGAACAGTTTGACTCGTAGGCATTTTGTTTTTTCAGCATTAACTTCCCATGATTGTACGAGAAGATTCGAAGAGAACGGCAGTTACGTAGACTTTCGGCTCCCCCCTACTACCAATAATGCATAACACAATGTCAATACAGCGGTTGCTGTCGTCTGCGATACAACGAACTTTTCTGTTGATTTTCGAGTTAGCCATTTTTTTCCTGTTATTATATGCTTATTTAAGTAGTGTTAACTCTCGCTAGTGGTTTCATATTTTATTTTATCCGTCTTAATATTTATTTTATTATTGTAAATATTTTTGTTTTATCACTATTATTATTATTATTATTATTATTATTATTTTGTATTATTATCTTTGTTATTATTTATTCTATTATTATTATTATTTTTTTATATTATTAATGAATTTTTTGTATTACATCTTTGTATCATCTCCATCACATTATTCTATTATTGTTATTATTATTATTATTATTATTATTATTATTATTATTATTATTACTATTATTTCTATCATCAGCATTATTATTTGATGTCTGTAAAATTTATGTAGACTACTGGACTGTACCCGAGCTGGAGCATATGCTCATTTCGGCATTTCGGGTATCTACTCATATATATTCATTTAAAATGTAAATTGTAAATAAATTTGAATTTGAATTTGAATAATTAAAATATAATACAGTGTAACACAAAGAATATGAACTGTACTGTGAGACTTTCTCCATCTACGTCTCACCCCGGAAATAAAGGGACCAGGAAGCGAAACAACCCTGCATGTACTATAATTTTTGTGACGTCATCAGTGTTCGAAGGAGTACAGATTAGATTCGAGGTTCATGAGTTCGAGCTTAGACTAGAACGATAAATTTAAAAAAATCCTTACCATGGCCCTGTCCTTCTTATACAGGGCGATTCAAAACCTCTTTGACAAACTCTGAGGGGTGATAGATCTAACAAGAAGGAACCCTTTTTGTTAAACAACCTATATCTTTTGACGCGTCGTTTCGAAGTTACCGTTGAAAATGTTTTTGCGCGGTCGTGCGTCAGTGTATGCGAATGTGTGCACCCCTGTTTGTTTGTTGAGATGTTTGTAAGAGACGAGAAGGGTTGTTGTTGTTTGTTTACGTTTAATGTTCAATACCTTTTCCTTTCAGTTCAGTCTAATCATCAATTGAGAATGGATGTCTACACTTCCCCGAGTTAGTCGACATGGTAATGTGTTATGGGGAGGCTCGCGGAAACTGAAGAAGAGCTCTCCACATGTACCAACAACAGTTTCAAAACAGAAATCACCCTCACCACACAATGTTTGCTCGACTTTATCAGCGCCTTCTAGACGATGGGTCTCTTCGTCCCCGGAGCATTGGTGGAAGACCGCGTAGATATCCATTCTCAATTGATGATTACCAGGCTTCGAGACTTCGGACCCAATAGAGCAGTTCAGTGGGAAATGCGCATAACGGCGTACTGAGTATAGTGTAAAGCGTACAGTGGGTGGGGGTACTGCAGAATGAATGCCAACAAATACCCAAAGGAAAACGCTCTGGATTTGAAGGTTCTGACGAATAATTATTTGGTTTTCATACAAACCTATTTCCAAACTGTGTCTGAAACTATTACACGGTTAGAAAAGTCAGAGCAAGAGATGCCGGAAGCCCTCAAATTAATTGAGGAAATGACACAGAAAATTAATGAGACACCAAGTACACCGGTTACTGAACTTGTGAAACAGAAGTGGAAATCAATGTTATGTAAAAATAAAGGATGGAACATTGTGTAATATAAACAGCAAATTAGTGGACATGGAATCACCCGAGAATAAAGGACTGTCTCTTAGAGACTGCAATGATGTTAGGTTTTTTCGTTTTGCTCCTATCACGTCGTGCGACGTAGAGCGCAGGTTTTCACAGTACAAACTGTGTTTGGCAGATAAGCGAAAAAGATTTACGTTTGAGACACTGAAAATGTATCTTGTAGTACATCGCAATTCGGTACTGTAACTGCACTTCCTAAAGACGACCAATAGGATAAATGAAGAAATTAAAATTACTACATGTTTATTTCCACCATTAACACTGTGTATAATTAAACAAAAATGCTTATAAAAGACAGTAGAATAAATACTTTTCACATTCTTTTGACATTATCATTCTGTAATGCATATTTACTTTCAGAATGTACATATGTGTGTGTTTCCCCATACTACCTTACTCTATTCTAAATAGCAACGTTGTTATCTCAACACATCTCTACCTTTCACTACCTGCAGCGAGTCAATAACCTATAGTACATGCATAGTAAAGTTATTGTATCGGGTCCCAAGTCTCGAAGCCTGATGATTACACTGAACTGAAAGGAAAAGGCATTGGACATTAAACGTAAACAAACAACAACAACCCTTCTCGTCTCTTACAAACATCTCAACAAACAAACAGGGATGCACACATTCGCATGCATTGACGTACGCCCGCACAAAAACATTTTCAACGGTAAGTTCGAAACGACGCGTCATAAGACATAGGTTGTTTAACAAAAACAGTTCCTTCTTGTTACATCTATCACCCCTCAGAGTTTGTCGCAGAGGTTTTGAATCACCCTGTATGTGACTTAAAGGAATCCTGTTCCTGAATCTAATGATTGCAGGCAAATTTATTAGTAATTTCTCATCTATTTCGAAATTCAAATCTGCTAATCATCTTCGCCTGTCAACCTATCACTGAGGGCAACGAAATTTAACTCCATTTCAGATAACATAATTCTTCACACAGCCCAGTTGAGGAAGGTTTTCGTGGACCATATTTGAGAGGTATAAGAGATGAACAAATATTTCTTCATACGTATAAATTTAAAGAAATAGTCAGAGGCATAAAATATAGCTAAGATTTATATTTTTTGAGAACTTCATTCAAGACAATCACTAGCAAAATGTTTCAGAATGATATGAATTTATACAGACCTAGAAACAAAATTTTGGTCACCTGAATTTTCAAAGTTCCAGTTACTCAGTGCTTACTGAGCATGCGCAGTACGTTATAACTGGAACTTGGGGAAATTCAGGTGGCTCAAATTTCGTTTCTGAGTCTGTACAAATTCAGTATCATTAGCAACAGAAAGAAACTTATGTATTAAGGAAATATTGATAGAGATAACAGAAATGTCCCTAATGTGAAACTTGTTAATATTTTAACTTATGATTGTTGAAATATTAGCAAATCAAACTGTCAAAATATAAACTCTAAATTATTTTCTAAACATTTCTGAATAGCTCCGATAGTTTAAAATTACATTAAAAATAGAATAAATTAAAGTACAAAATAAGATTCGTCCCGCGCCGTGGCGTCGCGGTCTAAGGCATCCCGCCTAAGACTCACGTTACGGAATGCGCGCTGGTTCGAGTCCTCATGGGGAAAGAAATTTTCTCATGAAATTTCGCCCGTGTATGGGACCGGTGCCCACCCAGCATCGTGATGCATTTGGGGAGCAACGATAGTTGACGAAATCCGGTTGCGAATGCCAGCTATAACGGCTGGGGGGGATCATAGTGCTAACCACACGATACCTCCAACCTGGTTGGATGATCGTCCACCTCTGCTTCGACATGTGAGCGTGAGGCCAGCAGCCGGCTTGTCGGTCTAGGCCCTTCACGGGCTGTAGCGCCACGGATTATTACAAAATAAGTTTCACAGCAAGGAGATATTTCCTTCAGATTGTAATATAATTACATTATCAACTGAAAAAATTATTTCGTGTAAAGTTAACTGTCTGCATTTCCTCTCGCCTATGGGATGCAATGTTTTAAAAAATACGGAATTGTAAGATCCATCTGTACTTCAGTTTTCTGATGATTTCTCCCCAAAGGGACCAGAGTTCTATCACTTGCGGTGCACAAGCAATTTTATTGTAAACCAATGTATCTCCGGACACTTTGTTTTCTTCTGTCATTCTATTTAAGGGAACCAGGTAGTGATTAGAGGTCAAAAATCCGATTTTTTATTTTGTATTTTAAAATAAAGTACAAAACTGCTCTTTAAAACAATATAAATATTATGGGGGTATTTCTGCATATAACTTAAACCTTTTAAATGGCCTCTTTAAATTTGGCGGTGCATGTAATTCATAGCCTACATTCTTCTTTTTTTTAAATGTAGTTTTCCATATGTTGACATTTTTCAAAACTTAAGTGCATTTTTCTCTGAAACTACTGAATCAATTTACATGAAACTTTTACAGACTTTTCTGCAGCCTGTGTTCTACATAGTACACCTACTGATTTAAGAATATCACATACATAACACGAGAAAAAAATATATGTATTGAAAAAAATTGTAACAATGTTAAGCAAAGTTGAATATTTTTTGTGTTTCACTAGGGGTGAAATATTTAACTAAATTTTGCTTTAGAATTTACAATACACATTAATAGATAATTTTAAAAAGTACAAGGCATATGAGTGAATACTGTAGCAAGTAATGTGCACCAGAAGAATCAGGCACACTTAGCAATGTGGAGGAAAAAGGTTATCAGTTACGACCTTTCTTTTGCACTTGGATACAAAACAAATTAGTTGTCTTTTATACCACTGAATTCAGAAAGATTCATTGTATAAGCCTGGAAATTTTTATTCCATTCTGACCACTAGAAGCCTAGAAATACTGAACTAAACTTTTGTATTGAAATATTTTAATCGCACAAGCACCAGTACCCAGTTCCCTTAACCATTAGTCCATTATAAATGTACAATACTATCGACTCTAGAGTTAAAGTGAGGTACTGAATAAGATATTACAATAAATTACAACATCTTGTGATATAGGTGACCGATGCAGCGAGACTCTCCACAGCGTCCTGGCTTCTATTCGCTGCCAGGGACGTTACACTGGAGACATTCTTCTCCGGTATTAATATCCCCTTCGACTGCGAGTTCCTGGTTGCCCAGGAGGAGTCAGAGCAAATGATGGAGCTCAGCGAAGTATACCGGATCAATGCTGAAGATGTTCTGCACACCTACGCCTTTGGAAACTGGACCTCCCGAAGAGGACTAAGGTGGCGGAAAATGAACATCTACGAACGCAGGAATAACTTGCAAGGATACGTCATGAAAGCAGCGTATAAATATGTAAGACATTATATGCATCAGAATGTTGATATATCCACACCAAATTTGAGAGCTTAACTTGTAATATCACCAGCACCACCACCAACCATCTTCACCACCACAATTATTCTCATCATCTTCATCTTCAATCACTTTTATTTTTTTTTCCACACTTTCTCCTTCTTTTCTTTTAAATCTTTCCCCTCTATTGTCTTATATTTCTTCTTTTCTTAATTTAGAGATGATTTCATGTTAAGAAAAAAGCATTGGTTTTATGGGCCTTGCCTAGTACATTGTACAAGCTATGTGGTAGGCAGGCGTTTCTATGGTAACTAGTCATTTGATGGAACAGCCCCATATGCTCAATGCTTTTTTCTTAACATGAAATCCTCTATAGTACAATCATTAGTAAGATTTGTTTATCTGCTTCGATACCTCATGTTGTTCATGTCGTCATTCTTTTGTCTTGGTGTGACTCTATAATCGCGAGGTTAATTTGTTGATTTTTAAGTTCGGTGTTTATTATGCGTGTGTTTTTTTTATTTCATCCCTACGGCACATTTATATAAGCTGAACATTTTTAACTCATATAGTTTTATTATTTTTCAGTCTGTGACTTAACATGCCATATACAAGATATAATTCCTTTATATTACATAATTTAACTATTTGTATAAATGTTTTCGTCGTTCTTATTGCGACATCATCAGATACATTTATTATCTTTCATTTTCAATATTTTAACCTCATTTTAATTCTTACGTAACAATAAAAAAATTGGGGTGGAGTAGCATCATCTGTACTTCATCCATTAATTTTATTACACAGAAGATTAATAAAAATTTATCTGACCAAAAATATGGATTACCCAACAAATTTAATTTATACAGATTTTAATGTATTAACTATTGAAGAAATTTATAAATATAGTTTACTAACTTACTACCACAGAAATCAAATAAATCATAAATCTAAACGACATAAATATCGAACTCTAAGACAAAAGTCTACTTTCCCATTAATTGAGCCTAAATGTCATACAAGTGTAGCTCTTAAACATGGTGCTAGTTTCGGTCCAAGAGTTTATAATAAAATTACAAACCATTTTACAAATTTGAAATATTTTAAAATTGAAGCTTTTACAAAAGAAATTTACAAAATTATTCATGATATATAATATTAACAAATGTATTTTTTTACCTTTTACTTCTCTTGACTATATTCATGTTTTTATTGAATATCACTGTCTTCTGTCTGATTTCAATTTATATTAAATGTTTTCTTTCACTTTTCTCTTTATTTTTTATTTTTTGCTTTGTGTGTTATTTATTGGTTTGAATTAAGTTACTTGCTGTATTTAGTAAACTGTCCTTGTAAATTTTATGTTATATTATTGGCTAAGACCACATCGTACACGAGCCTGGCTCTTACGGTAGTGACTAGAAACATTTTTGTTTTATAAATTTAATTTGTACTCACTAGCTAGTTAAATAAATAATAAATAAATAAATGAATAAAAAATAATTAATAATTAACTAAATGATAAATAATAAAATAAATAAATAATAAATAATTAAATAAACAAATAATAAATGATAAAATAAATAAATAATAAATAATTAAATAAATAAGTAAATAATAAATAATTAAATAAATAAATAAATAAATAATAATAAATAAATAAATAATAAATAAATAACAAATAATAAAAAATAAATAAATCAATAAATAAATAATAATAAATAAATAATAAATAAGAAAATAAATAATAAAGAAACAAATAAATAATAAATAAATAATAAATAAAATAAATAATTAATAAGTAAATATATAATAAATAAATAAATAAATAATAATAAATAAATAATAAATAAAAAAATAAATAATAAATAATAAATAAACAAATAAATAATAAATAAAATAAACAATTAATAAGTAAATAAATAATAAATAAATAAATAAATAATAAAAATAAATAAATAAAAATAAAAATAAATAAATAATAAATAAATCATGAATAATAAATAAATAAATCATGAATAATAAATAAATAATTAAATAATTAAATAAACATATAATAAATATATAAGTAAATATGTATATAATAAATAAGTAAATAAATAATAAATAAATCATTAATAATAATTAAATAAATATATAAATAAATATATAAGTAAATAAATATATATAAATAATAAATAAATAAAGCAAATATCAGTGTCAATAAAGTTAAAATTAAAACTTAAAAATTAAGAGTTAAAAGGTAAAAATATAAATTTTTCAAATATATATTACAAGTCTTCACCTACTTATTTCCAATCTTTTAAAATATTCTGTGATTAAAATGCAAATATGCTATGTTAATGTACTGTACGTGAAGACACAATTACAAATTATATACATGATACGGCTGGTTTTATATCAAACACAACAAAGTAAGTATATATAATGATATTTGTATACCGATTCTTTCAAACAAAATATGACGGATCATCAGTGGTTATTGATTCCAGATTTATTTAGTTTAGTTCAGTAATAAGAACAAAGGAATGCTTTATAAGCAATTTGGTGGTCAATAATCGGTCTCTAGGCATTTGCCTGACTGAGTTATTAGAAGAAGTGACTATTACTCGTAATGTGTGTTTAGCAACGGACTGAATTCGTTTCTAATTCCAGGGAGGCGAGGTGCTTGTTTCAGAACTGGAAGGAAGTAACGTAGACCGTAGCAATGGCGTGAAATTTTTCTTCAATCACTTGTGGTTGATATTAGAGAAGCTGCTGAATTTCAGGTAAGTAATGCATGAAGATTTGATAATAGAAGTAGCGATAGATTCATATGAAGTAGTCTTAGGTATAATAGATACTCTGCTGTTTCTTTCGCAGAACGGAGTACTACCTTCCACCAGACAACGGCTGGGGGCCTTGCTGAAGAACGGGTCGTGGAACGGCATGATGGGAATGCTGACTAGGGAAGAGGTGGACGTGGCGGTGGACGCCTTTCTTATGACGACATCTCGTCTCAGAGTCATTAGTTTCATGGTGCCTTTGCTGCCGGCAAAGTGAGTTTTCAATCAATACATCAAATATCTTTCATCGTTTCTGTTACAATGTTGAAAGTTTTCGATATAATTTTATACAGAGTGTTTCAAGACTAGTCTGCTGTCAAAAAAATCTGAAAGTTAGAATTTATAAAACAGTTATATTACCGGTTGCTCTGTATGGTTGTGAAACTTGGACTCTCACTTTGAGAGAGGAACAGAGATTAATAAGGGTGTTTGAGAATAACGTTCTTAGGAAAATATTTGGGGCTAAGAGGAAGTTACAGGAGAATGGAGAAAGTTACACAACGCAGAATGGTACACATTGTATTCTTCACCTAACATAATTAGGAACATTGAATCCAGACGTTTGATATGGGCAGGGCATGTAGCACGTACGGGAGAATCCAGAAATGCATATAGAGTGTTAGTTGGGAGGCCGGAGGAAAAAGACCTTTGGGGAGGCCGAGACGTAGATGGAGGATAATATTAAAATGGATTTGAGGAAGGTGGGATATGATGATAGAGAATGGATTAATCTTGCACAGGATAGGGACCGATGGCGGGCTTATATGAGGGCGGCAACGAACCTCCGGGTTCCTTGAAAGCCATTTGTAAGTAAGTAAGTAGGCCTAAGTAAGTAAGTTTCAAAAGTGATGATAAAAAATTTAGGCTTGTGAAGTAAAAACGAACAGAAGCAAAAAAGTTTCCCACCTCCCTCAAATCTATTTTAGTATTATCCTCCCATCTACGTTTCGGCCTCCCTAAAGTTCTTTTTCCCTCCGGCCTCCCAACTTACACTCAATATGCATTTCTGAATTCTTCCACACGTGCTACATGACTTGCCATATCAAAAGCCTGGATTTAATGTTCCTAATTATGTCAGGTGAAGAATAAAATGCGTGCAGTTCTGCGTTGTGTAACTTTCTTCATTCTCCTGTAACTTCATCCTTCTTAGCCCCATATATTTTCCTAAGCACCTTATTCTCAAACACCCTTAATCTCTGTTCCTCTCTCAAAGTGAGAGTTCAAGTTTCACAGCCATACAGAACAACCGGTAATAAAACTGTTTTATAAATTCTAACTTTCAGATTTTTTGACAGCAGACTGGATGACAAAAGCTTCTCAACCGAATAATAACAGGCATACAGAACGAAATTAAAAGAAAGGTAAAATATAAATAAAGATGCATAAATGAAAGAGAAAATAGAGATGATGAAATAAAGAAAAAATATGCATATAAATAAACACAAATAAATATATAATAAGTAAATAAGCAAATAAATTAATAAACAAATAAACAAGCAAATAAATATATAAATAAGTAAATAATAAATAAATATACGTATAAATCAATAACTAAGTTATTAATAAATTAGTAAATAAGCAAGTAAGTGAGTAAATAAATAAATAAGTAAGAAAATAAATAAATACATAGTTACGCAAGTAAATAAATAAAAGTAAATTATTAAGCAAATAAATAAGAAAGTATACAAATAAGTAAGGAAGTAAGTAAATAAATAAATAAATAAATAAATAAGTAAATAAATTAAATGTGATAAAATAAATAAATATAAAGTCAATGTTACATCGTAAATAACCGTATGCTAAAATTGTGTCAGATATAAAATACGTTTATGCTCGACCATGCCGAAATGTAGTAATTATACACCTGGTAGTAGCCTTTAATGTACCTCATTAAAGTACACCTATTCATTAAAGTTCAGGTGTTCAGCCAATGACAAATCGCCATTGTACCATTATAAAACCGCAAGTATCGATTATTCTCGGATATGCAATCGAAAGACAATTAGCGAAACGTCACGGAGGCTGGAAATCCAATACTGTCGCAGAAGGTTATGTTCTGATACTATAATAATTAGCGTTAATTGTAAATAATATTCAAATAAATTCAATTTGTCATTTCGTTTTTCAATTCTAAATCAATTTCCAGGTTATATCAATATTAATGTTCATGTTATTGTTTAGATTATATCAAGGTCAATGACATTCGTCCCTCGGAAAAAATCAATACTTTCGCGTCTGCGCACATCTCACAATTTAGAAGGTCAGTTCCGCTTAGATAACCATAACATAAATACTTATGAATAATTTCAAGTTAGAAATATGGTCGAGTACAAAAAGTCGTATGAAACTTGCCTATAATGGTAATTAAGACGCTCGTATGAAAATTATGAAACTCGCTTGCGCTCGTTTCATAAACAAACGTACTCGCGTCTTAATCACTATCATTATAGGCTCGTTGCATAATGTACTATTCTGTAGCGCTAGAACAGTCAAGCAACGTGTAGGAATAAGATGAGTCTAACTTTGTCAACTGAGTGAACATAATGCTGCCCCTGTGGTGGATGAGTGGTCAGATTTTCACCCCGTCCGCAGACGATCCGGGTTCGATTCTAGGATTTTTCACTGAAAATTCCGTAGTGACACTTGTGGCGAGCAAGGTCGTATTTGCGATTTTTCTCGGGTTCTCCCTTTTCCTCATGTTAGGTATCGTCACCATTTCTCCATTTCATCATCATTCCATAGGAATCCCCCAACGCCGACTAGCGACGCACGGAGGGAGCTGGCCTAGGAACGAGGGGGATTGCCTGCTCGAAACCTGGGCACGCAGCGTAATGTAGTCAGCCGGTGTGAGTTTGGGAATGTACCTATAATCTTTTCGCTCTAAGAAAAATCCTAATATAAACAATAGCACGCGACTGAAGTGAGGCTTCATTGGCCACTGTTTGGCGCCATAGATTCTCAGTACATGTTCCCGCGTACTGTTGTACATTCTGTTTCATGTTGAACATTTCCCGTTACTCGTCAAGTAGGCCTAACCTCACTACTATGCATTCATTTGCTTAGGAAACATTTACTTCATAATTACTGTAATTAAAACTCACTTAACTTATTATATACATTTAAGACTATTTGTTTTTCTCCGCTTTTGAGAGGGTTTCCACTCATGTTTAATAACCATACACATCAAGGATGCAGAAATTATACTTCAGTACCACGTGCTTACGTGAACAACTACGAGCTCAAGTGATGCCAGCTTGTTACAAGAACAGACTACCTCGGTATTACTATTGGTATTCATCCGCGTTCATAGTAAATAAAAAAAAATATAAAAGTAGTTTTTCTTTTACATAATGTTTTACATATGAGTGAAGTTATATGTTTCATTGTATTTAACAACTAGAATTCAATTTTTTATTTTCAAATAATACAAGATTACGGTTTCCAAATACGGACTATATTTTCCTGCTTCATGTGAGTGTTTCGACTGGAAGCCAATCACGGGTATGACAGTAACGTGCTTATGTTAACATTAGGATTTTTGTTACAGCGAAAACAGTATAGCTTAAGGGCTAGCGCAATAAATAAAAAGGTAGCGATGCGGTCATAATGCCCGTGTCCCGAAATTCCATTCCATTCCATTCCATTCCACACCTAACGCTGAAATTACAATATACTTTAGCCTATGACTGCAGTTATTTCAGTGCTGTGACTAATTGAACTTCTGGTTTGTGTGCAGAAGTCGACCGTTCATTCGGCGTCCCGACACGGCGGAGCACGAGTGGAGCGACATCCTACGGCCGTTCAACACGGACCTGTGGTTGGCCGTAGCGCTCACCTTGACCCTGCTGGCCAGCTTCCTGTCCGCCACATACTACGCAGGCCGTCGCTACTGCCGATTCCAGCAGCCAATAAGTTTCGGCTTCTTTGAATCGTTCTTCTACATCTTCGGTAGCTTCTGTCAGCAAGGTATGGAAAGTTAAATTTATGCTGTTCAAAAACAGTTATATCAGCTGCTATGTTCACAGAGATTAATCAATTCCATTAGGCATACTCTATACCCGTTATAATGTTTTTATTCACATTACCATGGCAACTTCCCAGTTTGTCGTATTAATTTGTAATGAACAGAAAGACAATTGAATCGCGCTTTTTAGAAAGGAACTAAGTCAAAATTTGCCATTTTTATTTCTATTAATGAAATGATTAAGCCTTAAATTGACAAAGTATCGTATAGGATACAACAGGTAAATAGACTATATGCTATAATTTTAATGGAACAATAGAAAAAATTGGTAGGAAAATTAAAATTTCACAATACTATAATATTGTACAACATATAAAAATATGGACATTGCGATAGTGGTTTTCTTTACGGTCCGACAAGGTTTAATAAACTAGTGTGAGAAATGAAGCTTTGCCAGTTTAAGGATTAATAATTCCAAGATCCGATTAATTGCAACGAAAGGAACTTAGTAAAACCTTTCCCTTTGTCTCTAACATCCATTTTATGTTTATAATACGGCACTGATGTACTAGTATTTATTCATGAAAATAATTTTCTTCTTCTTCTTCTTTTTTTTTTTTTTTTTTGCTCTCCTGAAAAGTAACAAATTTTGACTTAGTTCCTTTCTAAAAAAGTGCGATTAAATTTTGTTTCAAATACATCTTTTGAAGAGCCGCATTTGTGCTGATGTTGCCCCGGAGATGTTATTTTACAGAGTATTATTTTCCTCTCTAAAGCCACAAACAAAATAATACAATTCCAAATAATTATTTTACTTGTCTCACTTCAACGTTTCATGACTGTAAAAGCCTAAGGTCTCATTTAAACCCATACAGTGTTACATTATACATTAAAAGTATATGATACGTTCGAGAGAAATGCTATAGTAAAATTTGCACATCCTGTTAGTATCGGTCTTCCAGATATATGTATAAATTTATGGATGCATGTATTCTGTTACTTACAACTTCCTTACAAATGGCTTTCGGAGAACCCGGAAGTTCATTACCGTCCTCATATAAGCCCGCCATCGTTTCTTATCCTGAGCAAGATTAATCCAGTCCCTACCATCATAACCTATGAAATTCATTATTTAACATTTTTATAATTAACTGAATTAAAAAATAAACACTCTACAAAACACAATCCTAAAATATGAGGTGAGTCCAAAAAGTAAGGTTTCCCTGGGGCCGTTTAGAGAAAGAAAACACAATTTCATGGAAAGATTTATTGGAACATATACAGCAATTCTTGAGCTATTTTTCAACATATCCCCGTCGAAATTGAAACATTTTTCTTAGCATTTGCATCAACTTTTGTATCCCTGGGTAGACTTCTACTTAACAGTGTAACATTTAAGGCTGGTTCACAATAAACCGTGAATGAAAACGACAACGAGAACGAGAACGGAAATATTGTTAAAATAAATGTATTTAAATGTGAGCTTTCACAATCAACTATTGTGAACGCTCACATTTAAATACGCTTATTTTAACATTATTTCCGTTCTAGTTCTCGTTGTCGTTTCTATTCCCGGTTTATTGTGAACCAGCCTTTATTTGCAAAACGAAAAGTTACATTTGTTCAGATCATGTTTCTGCATAATTAGAGAACAAAATTACAACTCTTTCAATAATTTATTTTCATAATACACTGCTCTCTTAAACTGACAGCATGTTGGGAATTAAATCAACGACTATCCTAAAATACGCCGACATAGCTTATGTGTATGGACTGTGTGATGGCAATGCAACAGCAGCTGTTCTGGCATTTCAAGCACGGTTCTCAAATCGTGCAAATTGGCACATTTCAAGAAGTACAGTGTTTGGAATCTTAAGGACATTTTTTTTCAACTTTGCACTGCTTCCTTCATACTCACAAGTAGTTGATATTAAAATGTAATATGTTACTAATAAAAATGACATAGACATGTCACTATGATGATTTACTATAGTCTCAACAGCAGTTTCTAAATCTTCATCTGATGCTCGCACTATGTTTTTAGGCAGCAAAGTTTGTATGGACTTTAGGATTCCCTTATGATTTAAAAACCTGTCCTTGAGCTGACTAATGAAATAGTCTAAGAAGAGAAGGAAAATTAAAAGCCTAAAATACTCTTCATCACTCTCTGTCTTAAAGTAAGAATGCTGTGTTTGTCTTCCTGCAGTTCTCGGAATTTAACATTTTAGCAAAGAGAATTTACGTGGAAAACTCTCTAATTCCTATGTACATTCACGAATTAAAATTAATATTATTTTTGTTTCTTGTTTCGTATTTTTCTCAAAATTTCGGGAGGGGATATATCCCCTTAATCCCCCCCTTGCATCCACCCCTGTGCCTAATGGAATGATTGATTAATCTCCGTGAACATAGGAGCTGTTATAACTATTTTTGAACAGTTACAATTAACTGTTGTGAGCGCTCACATTTAAATACATTTATTTTAACATTATTTCCGTTCTCGTTCTCGTTGTCGTTTCTATTCCCGGTTTATTGTGGACCAGCTTTTATTTGCAAAACGAAAAGTTACATTTGTTCGGATCATGTTTCTGCATAATTAGAGAACAAAATTACAACTCTTTCAATAATTTATTATCATAATACACTGCTCTCTTAAACTGACTGAGCATATTGCAAATTAAATCAACGACTATCCTAAAATATGCTATGAAATTTTTCATTTTATCTCAAAAAGGAAACAAAAACGAACAAAATTGTATGAAGCTTTTTAGTTTGAAATATCTCAGAGAATAAACCCGTGAAATTAACCACATTACTTACGATTCACTCTGTATTTACAGAAAATAAATATGAGTTGAGTTCCATTCCCTTTGAACGTAACACAATAGTTTATCTAGAGACAATAAATTCATAACATAGCAATGCTGGAACAGTGGTGAAACGAAAGTTGCAGGAAAATGAAGTACTCGAAGGAAACCTGATCCGCATCCATTACAAATGAAGAGTACATGGGGAAAAAATATGAATGTCACAATGCTATTAAGGGTGATGTTAGGGAAAACACGAAAATTTTACTTGAAGCAAGTAAAGCGATCGGTTTGGAAGTAAATCCCGAAAAGACAAAGTATATGATTATGTCTCGTGACGAGAATATTGTACGAAATGGAAATATAAAAATTGGAGATTTATCTTTTGAAGAGGTGAAAAAATTCAAATACCTGGGAGCAACAGTAACAAATATAAATGATACTCGGGACAAAATTAAACACAGAATAAATATGGTAAATGCCTGTTATTATTCGGTTGAGAAGCTTTTATCATCCAGTCTGCTGTCAAAAAATCAGAAAGTTAGAATTTATAAAAACAGTTATATTACCGGTTGTTCTTTGTGGTTGTGAAACTTGGACTCTCACTTTGAGAGAGGAACATAGGTTAAGGGTGTTTGAGAATAAGGTGCTTCGGAAAATATTTGGGGCTAAGAGGGATGAAGTTACAGGAGAATGGAGAAAGTTACACAACACAGAACTGCACGCATTGTATTCTTCACCTGACATAATTAGGAACATTAAATCCAGACGTTTGAGATGGGCAGGGCATGTAGCACGTATGGGCGAATCCAGAAATGCATATAGAGTGTTAGTTGGAAGGCCGGAGGGAAAAATATTTTTGGGAAGGCCGAGACGTAGATGGGAAGATAATATTAAAATGGATTTGAAGGAGGTGGGATATGATGGTAGAGAGTGAATTAATCTTGCTCAGGATAGGTACGAATGGCGGGCTTATGTGAGGGCGGCAATGGACCTTCGAATTACTTAAAAGCCAGTAAGTAAGTATGTAAGTAAGTAAGTAAGTAAGTAAGTAAGCAAGCAAGTAAGTAAGTCAGAGTGCTGCAGAATAGGGCTTACAACCGGTTTTCATTCGACCGGTCAGAGAGCATCCGTCAAGGTAGAGCATCCGACCGAATGTTCGAATTTCAACCGGTTGCCCCTGATGTTTTACAGGCTAGACAGAACACTGACATTTTCTGAGTAGACAAACGGAGTAACAATTGAAATAAATTCACCATGTATAATTTAAAAAATGTATTTACTTAACATAGGCCTACAATTGATACTTTAATACTTTTATCTTCATAACTAGCTATATAGATGAACAAATGAACACCGGTAACAACAAAGGGAATAAGTGTAATGCATAATATGAAATATGGTGTGTAAAGAAATCCAAGAATAGTATAAATTACAAATACTTACTAAATAGAAGAGAAAATAAGTGCATACATTCTATTGTAACATTTTAAACTAAAAATGCGTACCTCTAAAACTGTAGTTGTTAATGCCTTTTAATTACTCTAAGCAGATTCATTGTTTAATTAATAAATCATTTTAAGAAAATATGTTTTGCTCTTGACGATACCAGCTGTAATATCACAATGAATGAATGAATGAATGAATGAATGAATGAATGAATGAATGAATGAATGAATGAATGGATCAACCAATCAGTGAATCACTGAATCATTCAATGAATCCAAGGATGAATGAAACAATGACTCGATGGATGGAAGGATGGATGGATGGATTGATGGATAATGATTTACTTATTTATTTATTTACTTATTTATTTACTTATTATCACTTACTTATTCACTTATTATTACTTACTTATTCACTTATTTATTTATTTATTTACTTATTTATTTATTTACTTATTTATTTAGTTATTTATTTATTTACTTATTTATTTATTTACGTATTTATTTATTTATTTACTTATTTATTTATTTATTTACGTATTTATTTATTTACTTATTTATTTACTTATTTATTTATTTACTTATTTATTTATTTACGTATTTATTTATTTACTTATTTATTTATTTACTTATTTATTTATTTAGTTATTTATTTATTTAGTTATTTATTTACTTATTTATTTATTTATTTACTTATTTATTTATTTATTTATTTACTTATTTATTTATTTACTTATTTATTTACTTATTTATTTATTTATTTATTATTTATTTATTTATTTATTTATTTACGTATTTATTTACTTATTTATTTATTTACTTATTTATTTATTTACTTATTTATTTATTTACTTATTTATTTATTTACTTATTTATTTATTTATTTATTTATTTACGTATTTATTTATTTCTTTACTTATTTATTTAGTTATTTATTTATTTACTTATTTATTTATTTACGTATTTATTTATTTATTTACTTATTTATTTATTTACGTATTTAATTATTTATTTATTTATTTATTTAGTTACTTATTTATTTATTTATTTACGTATTTATTTATTTATTTACTTATTTATTTATTTAGTTATTTATTTATTTACTTATTTATTTACGTATTTATTTATTTATTTACGTATTTATTTATTTATTTACTTATTTATTTATTTAGTTATTTATTTATTTACTTATTTATTTATTTACTTATTTATTTATTTACTTATTTACTCATTTATTTATTTACTTATTTATTTTTTTAGTTATTTATTTATTTACTTATTTATTTATTTACTTATTTATTTATTTACTTATTTATTTATTTATTTATTTACGTATTTATTTATTTACTTATTTATTTATTTAGTTATTTATTTATTTACTTATTTATTTATTTACTTATTTATTAATTTACTTATTTATTTATTTATTTGCGTATTTATTTATTTACTTATTTATTTATTTAGTTATTTATTTATTTACTTATTTATTTACGTATTTATTTATTTACGTATTTATTTATTTACTTTTTTTTTAATGAGAAGAGGAATTATGAATTAAATAGTAGGCCTACACAATGATAATCGCATCCTTGCAAGGGCTCTTGTAACTCCTGCATGGCTCAATGTGGTCTGCCTTTGCCGTCCACCCACAAAGAATGAGAAACAACTCGAATATTCGATAAACCGATCCTGAGACACTCCGCGAGATGGAAGAACTTTGCATACTGACTACAGCGCCAGGCGTTCAATACCAATATAATAATTTCTATTTTTCGTAACCGGTTGTACGCGACTCTAATGTCAGTATCTAATTCAATACATTACTACAAACTTTAGTGTTTTTCTTATTAAAATTGAGATATATCATCACGGGTACAGTCATGCTTTCCTTAACTTTGAATATGAACAGTAATAAATTTTGTTTTAATGTACTGAATTAATAATAATAATAATAATAATAATAATAATAATAATAATAATAATAATAGTAATCCGTGGCGCCACAGCCCGTGAAGGGCCTAGACCGACCAGCCGGCTGCTGGCCTTACGCCCACATGCCGAAGCAGAGGTGGACGATCATCCAACTAGAATGGAGGTGGTTAACACGATGATCCCCCCAACCGTTATAACTGGTATTCGCAACCGGATTTCGCTACCTATCGTAGCTCCCAAAGTGCATCACGATGCTGGGTGTGCACCGGTCCCATACACTGGGTGAAATTTCATGAAAAAATTTCTTCCCCCATGTGGACTCGAACCAGCGCGCATTCCGTAACGCGAGTCCTAGGCGGGATGCCTCAAATCGCGACGCCACGGAATGTACTGAATTAGATCACTATTTTACCCTTATCAGCAATGTTACGTTAATCTTTTTTCCCCTGTACTCTCCAAATACGACACAATGCCAGGGATAGAGCACTTGTTCATCTACAGCAGCCGTGGCGAAAATGCGACTCACGAGCACATTGTGGCTCGCAATGATATGCTGTGCATTTCTTTTCTTTCTAACCTACCCCAACCCCCACCCTCTCACTCACTGGCGTCAAACTCCGTTCCATTTCTATTTGTCTCGGACCTGCGAGTGGCATATGTCTCTCTCGAAACCATGTACCTCTACAAAATCGAAAGTTTCATGTAGGATGGGAGGACGCATTTTTTTACTGCCAATATGATGAGAATATTAAATGAATGATTTGTCACTCATGAATCATTAAAGGGTTAATAATAATTATAATACTTATTATTATTATTATTATTATTATTATTATTATTATTATTATTATTATTATTATCATTATCATCATCATCATCATCTCTGTACGTCGACCCTTTTCCAGCAGATGTACGAAAAATGCGGTTAGCTCTTCAATTTGAACTCACTGATTTACTATGTGATGTCAAATGAAAGCTAGATGTAAGGACTGGACAAATGTTGAACTTTCAAATCTTTGCCAAATATAAATATCCGAAGCTTCATTCTTTCGCTTACTCTGTTGAAGCCATGTTCGTTACAACTTACGTTTGTGAAAAATTATTTTCAACAATTAAAATAGTAAAAACCAAATTTAGGTCTCTACTGACAGACTAATACGAGTACCTTCGTGATCAACTATGACTGGCAGTAAGTGACATAATTCCTGATTTGAAACTTTGTCGCAGAGACATTCTGAAGACAGTTAATTTTAGGTTGTGATAATGTGTCCTATGTTTTCTTATTCATTCTTTTCTTCGTTACACGTACTAAACATTAATTTGTAACCTTATACTGTATAAAATTATATTTAAGTGCGTAACTTAAGGAAAATGAAAATCCGTTAATAAGTCAGACAGTTGCTTCACTTCCTCTTCGGGTGTCCGCCTCCCTCCATAGGTGCTAAGCACGTTGCAGGTTACACAGTGGCTCGGCGCACGGTCACATTTTCGCCACGGCTGATCTACAGCAAGTCTGCAGCTGTGACTTCTTCATTTATGGATGTTTGTGAATTTGAATTATAAAATAATGTGTGTGTTCACAGGCCACTCCGTGACCCCCGTGTCCGGTTCATGCCGTATTGTGTACGCGACGTCGTACCTGATCGGCGTCGTCCTCCAAGCCGCTTACTCCGCAGCCCTTATTTCGTATCTGACTTCTCAGAGGATCGTCCTGCCCTTCACCACGTTCCAGAGTCTGCTGGAACTCGGCACCTACAGGCTGGCTGTGCTCGACCGATCTGCACAGCTGAACTACTTTGATGTAACGCATGTCCAACCATAATACTGTATTATAAGAAGTCCTTCACCTCAAGTCTCTAATTCTATTGCTGCTTTGTTAGGTAAAATTTTATTAAAAATAATTTTGTGCGAGATCGTGCGTATTTGCTTGGTTTCCGCACAGAACCAATACGCGGTAAGTATGAAATACCACATTCAGTATTCCCAACCTAACACACATAACAATTTCCCTCTTCTTACCGCTTAAGCGCCATATTCATTTAACTGCTTTAGGCTTTTAACATATTATTTTTAGAGACGTTTAACATAGTAATAATTATAAATTGGAAACTTACCACTGCAATTTCACCTAAATTGCAATGTTAATTATTGTTTTTAAATATTTGCAAAAAATAAGTAAAGTCTACTACTCCACGAAACTTATTGCATTCCTGATACAAGTAACATTAAGGAAGCCGTGAAAAAATCAACAAGATTCCAGATGCCGATGTTATTACTGCAATATGTTATATAAATAATATTGTTAAAATATTAAAATGAAAAATAAATCATTACATCACCTTACCGTTTGTTTTAAATTCGCATTTATAGACTGGGGGAAAAAAAGATAGACGTATATCACGGCCTGCTGAAGTATAGTAAACACAGAAAACATTTTATAGCAACAATGTTGAAGAAAGATATTTTGATTTTCCGAAGTTGCCGTCATTAAACAGAAACCAAGATGGAGATTTCATTGCAACTAATTAGAAATTCGTCTTTCAGGTATGTAATAAACTATCTTCGCACAAAATAATGTACGATACACGAGCGGTATGTTTGTTTTCATGTTCTCGGAAATTAAAAAAGTTCAACTACGTTTCGCTTTTTCAATCTTTTCCTCGAACATGAAAACGTCAACATACCGCTCTTGTAACGTATATTACTATTATGCTCGACCATGCCGAAATGTAATAATTATGCACCTTATAGCAGCCCTTTAATGGACCTCATTAAAGTACACTTATTCATTAAAGTTCAGGTGTTCCACCAATCAGAAAACACCATTGTAGCAATATGAAAGCGCAAGTATCGATTATTCTCGGATATGCAATCGAAAGACAACTAGCGAAACGTCACAGAGGCTGGAAATCCAATACTGTCGCAGAAGGTTATGTTCTGTTACTATAATAATTAGCGTCAATTGTAAATAATATTCAAAT
Source organism: Periplaneta americana (assembly GCA_025594305.2). Taxonomy (NCBI): domain Eukaryota; kingdom Metazoa; phylum Arthropoda; class Insecta; order Blattodea; family Blattidae; genus Periplaneta; species Periplaneta americana. Next base: position 11,385,770 of record JAJSOF020000009.1, on the reverse strand, counting down.
AAATTCAATTTGTCATCTCGTTTTTCAATGTCTAAATCAATTTCAAGGTTATATCAAGATTAATCTTTATTCTACCCTCCAGATACATTGTGCGAGATCGTGCGTATTTGCTTGGTTTCCGCACAGAACCAATACGCGGTAAGTGTGAAATACCACATTCAGCATTCCCAACGTAACACACATAACAATTTCCCTCTTCTTACCGCTTAAGCGCCATATTCATTTTACTGCTTTAGGTCAATATACTTTAGGTCAAGGTCAATGACATTTGTTTCTAGGAAAAGATCAATACTTTCGCGTCTGCGCACATCTCACAATTTACGAGATATTGCACAAGGTCAGTTCCGCTCCCCAGTCAGATAAAAATAACATGAATACTTATGAATAATTTCAAGTTAGAAATATGGTCGAACATAAAAAGTCGTATGAAACTTGCCTATAATGGTAATTAAGACGCTCGTATGAAAATTATGAAACTCGCTTGCGCTCGTTTCATAAACATACTCGCGTCTTAATTACTACCATTATAGGCTCGTTGCATAATGTACTATTTACCAACACAAGGTAAATAAACTTCAGGAAATAAAAACAGTTTAATACAACTAGCAACGGATTATGACAACGGTTGAAAACGCGCCACAATAAGAAATACTCTCCTTGTGGATAGTGTGAAAGAAATGTCGTGGGTAATTCTGGTGGTAAAGTACAAATATATATATATATATATATATATATATAAGTTCAATCATAAGACATATCTATTTGTTTTTTTTATGTGAAGTAATTTTGTGAAGTGACGGCATTTAATAACCGTATTATTTCTTGGATTTTATTTTCTGGTACTTGAAGATTGAGTAATTTTTCTTTAATGATATGTATACTTTCTTGAATTGGAATATTTGTGTACAAATTTTCTATGTCTAGAGACATTAATTTTGAATTCCTGTTGATATTTAATCTGTTTAAATTATCTATTAAATGTTTTGCATTCTTTATTGTATACTGACTTTTTAATTGCAATGTTTGTTTTAGCCATTTATCTAAAAATTTGCTTAATTTGTAATTTGGAGCATTTATATTGTTGACTATGGGTTTCATTGTTAAATCTTTTTTGTGAGTTTTTGGTAATGTTTTAAGGGTAGGAATTGTTGGGTTTTGATTGATATACTTAAGCCTATCTGAATTTGGAATAATGTCTGGTATTGATTTTAATGTATCTTTTATTTGTTTTTGATAATTGTCGGTTGGGTTATATTTATTTCTGTTATTTGGTTTTTGTTTAGGAATTCTATGGTCTTTTCAATGTATTGCTCTGTTTCTTATGACTGAACTTATATATATATGTACTATATTACTAGACATATCTGAACATAAAAATGAACTGCAAATTAATTCTGGTGGTGGTGGTGATGATGGCGATGGCGGAGATACTTTTTAAAATCTGATATTTAACGACGCTATATCGAATAAGCGGTTATATAGCGTCGGTGAGTTTGATGATAGGGAGACTAGATCAGTCCAAGGATTCGCAATGGGGTTATCTGAGATTCGCCTTACAGTTGGAGAAAATTTCGGACAAAACAAAAATTTAATAAACTCAAGCGGTATTCGAGCTCACGCCTATTGATGATCACCATAATCATCATGAAGATGTAGTTGAATTTGCTGCACATGAGCCGTAACGAACTCTAGGTGATTTTAATTGGTTATTTTACGACGCTATATCAACTGCAATGGTTATCTTGCATCTGAGTGAGATGAAGGTGAAGATGCTAGCGAAATGAGTCCAGGGTTTAGCGCCGAAAGTTGCCTAACATTACTGTTAATGGGTTGAGGGAAATCCCCGGAAAAAACCTCAACCAGGTAACTTGTCCGAACCAGAATTTGAACCCGCGCCCGCTCGTTTATGGTTATCATACCGATCGTTACTCTACAGTGGCGGACTAACAATAGATGATACAAGAAAGCTGAGTCGGGGGAAAAGGTAATCTTCCTTCCTCCTTTTCCACTTCACTTCCTCGTTTCTCGCTCTTGTTTATCACAGCGAAAATTTTGATATCTCTGTTCGTTCTCTTCGTCATAGTTTAATGTTTATGTTATTTATATTCACTCTTAATATTCCTCATAATTTTAATTATCTCAATAATAATAATAATAATAATAATAATAATAATAATAATAATAATAATAATAATCATAATAATAATAATAATAATAATAATAATAATAATAATAAAGTATTGTTAATAATAATAAAAGTAATAGTACTAATAATAAAGTAATAGTACTAATAATAAAGTAATAATAATAATAATAATAATAATAATAATAATAAAGTATTGTTAATAATAATAAAAGTAACAGTACTAATAATAAAGTAATAGCACTAATAATAATAATAATAATAATAATAATAATAATAAAAAGTATTGTTAATAATAATAAAAGTAATAGTACTAATAATAAAGTAATAGTACTAATAATAATAATAAAGTATTGTTAATAATAATAAAAGTAATAGTACTAATAATAAAGTAATAGTACTAATAATAAAGTAATAATAATAATAATAATAAAGTATTGTTAATAATAATAAAAGTAATAGTACTAATAATAATAATAATAATAATAGTAATAATAATAATAAAGTATTGTTAATAATAATAATAAAAGTAATAGTACTAATAATAAAGTAATAGTAGGCCTACTAATAATAAAGTAATAATAATAATAATAATAATAATAAAGTATTGTTAATAATAATAATAAAAGTAATATTACTAATAATAAAGTAATAATAATAATAATAATAATAATAATAAAGTATTGTTAATAATAATGAAAGTAATAGTACTAATAATAAAGTAATAATAATAATAATAATAGTAATAAAGTATTGTTAATAATAATAAAAGTAATAGTACTAATAATAAAGTAATAGTACTAATAATAAAGTAATAATAATAAAAGTAATAGTACTAATAATAAAGTAATAGTACTAATAATAAAGTAATAATAATAATAATAATAATAATAATAATAATACGAGCTGCAATACTCAATGTATCACCTGAATATAATAGCACAAAATTTCAATATGAAAATTTCCCCAAACAAAACAAAAATTATGGCGTTCCTAACAGCCAGTTAGGAGTAAAATTTGCATTGGAACCCTTACGTTAGAACAGGTAAACTCATTTAAATATTTAGGTTATAATTTGACATATTTACCTGTTACTGATATATCTGACAATATTCAACATTTTAATGGAGCCTTAAGAACCATCAACCAAGTTTTCACAACCACGAAAACCCAAAAACATACCAGGTTAAAAGCATATAAAGTTCTAGCAAGACCTGTCCTCATGTATGGTAGTGAGGCCTGGCCTGTCCGAAACTCAGATGTTCAACGCCTAACAACTGCGGAAATGAGATTTCTAAGGAGGACTGCCGGCTACAGCTTGCTTGACCACAAAAGGAATGAACTAATTACAAAAGAATTGAAAATTACGCCTATTTATGAACATCTCAACCACTATAGACAAAAATGGTTTAACCATGTCAATAGGATGGACCGTTCCAGACTCCCAAGACAAATTCTCCGCTATATACCACATGGAAGACGATCTTTGGGACGCCCCCTGAAAAGATGGACGAAGACCATAACAGGCCACTAGGCCTAATACCTGCCAGGACGACGATGATAATAATAATAATAATAATAATAATAATAATAATAATAATAATTCTTAATTTTCCGCAGAATCAAACAGTCTGAATTTTTGGTTAGTTGGAATATGAATATAGTTTTCGTTTCAATAGAATGACAATCCTGAAAATACATAAGCCCACAGTACACCTTCTACAAGGATAGGGCGACCTAAAACAGTATATACGTACGTTATATCTTCAGAAATAACATAGGCACTCCAGGTAAAAGTATAAACTTTCATATAGACTAGAGCAGTGGTCGTCAGCACTCGCTGAAATGAGTAGAGTGCATGGAGGTTAAGGAACTCTGCTCCGTCGTGCACAAGGGATAGACAGACAGCATACCCGCCAGCAACGACGATTGTACGCTAGGGTTGTGTCTCGTCCGCGGGTAAGAGACGCTAGCCCGAGTGTGCAGTGTTTTGATGACCGACTGGAGTAGAGAAACAATATGAAAGTTTTTTTATTGTTATTATGCAATTTATTTTCTCTAGAACTCGACGAACCACCTGCTGCAGAGGGTGTACACGAAGCTGATCCTACCCAACATAAAGGACCTGCCGCTCACGGAGGACGAGGGCTTGAGGAGGATATGCGACGAGCACAAGTACACGTTCATAACGCCCTTCAACACGCCCCTCAGCAGGTACAGCAAGCTCAAGTGCGAGATGCTGGAGATCCCCAGGGCGTCCTTCCCAGGGACGCTCACCATGCCTATGTCCAAGAACCACCCGTTCCTCGGCCTCTTCAACTACAAGTGAGTGCTAAATGCTGAACGTTCGCGATCACATTATTATAAAATCATCCATCTTGAATCTTGAGTACACTACTTTTAACACTTAAATATAAATGATTGATTAAATTGAATTAAATTAAATTGATTTATATCTGAACTGCGACCGAGCACGAGCGCTGCTCATTCGGTCTCAAATTTTGTTAATACTACTGTATCTTCTTTTTATATTGCTTGTATTATTTTATTTGTATTTATCTTTGTTTGTTTTTGTAATTATATTTCTTTATTCTGTATATTTGAATTTAAATAAATAAATAAATAAAAATAAATAAAATGGCAAACTTACTCGTGTTAATTATATAAGCACGTGTGGCTTACAGCTGTTTCGGTGTTTACATGACACCATCATCAGAGCCTTCTAGATCTCGGCGTCATCTCGACATCGCTGCCTGTTGTGAGGGTGCGTTTGTGTGATGGAAAGTGGAGTCAAATAGTGTGTGTGTTCTGAAATTGATCTGTGTGTTGAGAATTTGATTAGGGTGTGTTTTAGTGTGTTTGTATATTTCATATTGTTCTAGTGTGGAGTTTTTGGTTTTTGGGTTGTATGTGTAGGATTTCCATGTCTGTATTTATGTTATTGTATGTGTGGTTGAAGCGATTGCAGCGCACACGCAGGCCTAAGCATGAACATGGAAAAAACCCAAGTCATGACGAACAGCGAACCACAACCAATCCAAGTCAACGCAACCAGACTACAGTACGTGGAGGAATACATCTATCTGGGCCAATTGGTCGGATTCAAAAGCTGCATGACGAGAGAACTAAAAAGAAGAATTGCATCAGCATGGAGAGCTTTCTGGTCACCGCAATTCACACTCCTTGACACAAGAAACTGAACCGCAAACTAAAGCTGGAGGTGCTGCAATCCTGTATCCTCCCAACCTTACTTTACGGCTGTCAGACCTGGAAACTGACCTTGAACCAGAAGACGCAGATTCAGATCTGCCAGCGCAAAATGGAGAGGAAAATCCTAGGACTCTCCCTCAGAGACAAGATTTCCAACACCAGACTCAAGCACATGACAAACACCAGAGACATAGCACACCAAGGGGAGCGCCTGAAATGGAAATGGGGAGGTCACGTGTCGAGACTCCAAGGCTGCAGATGGGCGCATATTTCCACCACGTGGGACCCGCGCATCGGGAGGCGAAACCGAGGAAGACCTGGGACCAGATGGGCGGACTTCTTCAAGAGCCTAGCTGGACCCCTGTGGTCCAGAACAGCCAAGAACCGAGAAGAATGGAGATCGCTACAGTTTGCAAGTATCGAGTGAGCGTGCAAGTGTACACACACGAACGACGAACAAAACTTATATAGAACAGAACCTACCGTCATGCGGATTAGCTCACCGCATGATCTCTAAAGAGCTCCCCTTTTAGGAGGCCATAGCCCTTCACGGGAAATCCAAAGGCTATTTCATGTGTGGTTAGCATTAGTTATGTGTTCGGCATATGTAGATGTATTGTGTCCTCCTATTAAAGTGTTCTTTGTAGCGTGTTTGGAATGATCTGCCTGTCTGTCTAATGTATATGCCGAACACATAACTAATGCTAACCATACATACAATGACATAAATACAGACATGGAAATCCTACACATACAACCCAAAAACCAAAAACTCAACACACTAGAACAATATGAAATATACAGACACACTAAAAGATACCCTAATCAAATTCTCAACACACAGATCAATTTCAGAACACACACTATTTGACTCCACTTTCCATCACACAAACGCACCCCCACAACAGGCAACGATGTCGAGATGACGCCGAGATCTTGAAGGCTCTGATGATGGTGTAATGTAAACACCGAAACAGATGTAAGTCACACGTGCTTATACATACTAGGTTCAAAAAGTTCCCGGAATTTGCTAGCATCATAGAAACAACGTACCTTAAACACTATTCTACAGCATTCCCTTCAAAATAGTTGCCTTCCGCAACAACACACTTTTGCCAACGCGTGTAGAGTTCCTGGAAGCAGGCCTGGAAGCCATTTTGTGAAACCCGTCTTAGTGCTCTCGTCGCGTTTGCGATAACCTCTTCAGCATTGAATCTCCGTCCTTTCAGATGACTTTTCAGACGGGGAAACAGAAAGTAATCAGGTGGTGAGAGATCAGGAGAGTATGGTGGGTGATCCAAAGCAGTTATGTTGTGCCTGGCAAGAAAATTCTTTACAATAATTGCGCGATGAGCAGGTGCATTGTCATGCATAAGGAACCAGTTGTTTTCTACCCACTTTTCTGGACGTTTCCTTCTCACTGCGTCCCAGAGGCGACGGAGGGTTTCTACGTACAATTCTTTCGTTACAGTACGACCTTCTGGAATGAACTCATGGTGCATGAGACCCTGAGAGTCGAAGAAAACTTCCAACATAACTTTGCTTTAAGTGTGCTTAAATGCGACAGGCTCATGTCAGTAGATTTACTGGCATATGAAAGAACTCCTGCGGGACAAAATTCCGGCACATCCGGCGATGCTGATATAACCTCTGCAGTTGCGAGCGTCGTTAAATAAAACATAACATTTAAAATAACTTTGCCTTTGGAAGTGTCCCTAGGAAATTTTTGCTTCCGAGGAGATGTTTTCGATTTCCACTCAGATGACTGTCGTTTAGGGACTGGGTCGTACAAGTAGCACCAGTTTCATTTTGTTTAAGAAATCACCATCTTCATCAGCCATACTGATCATGTCCCCAGCAAAACACAGAACTTGATGTTTGTACTTTGCTCTGTGGACATAATTACAAAATGCGACGAACAAACGAAACACTATGATAAACAAATGCCTACAACTCAAAACCAATAATTGCCATTATCAACAAACTTTAAGGAAATGACATCATGAATGTTACCAACAAAACAAATGTATAATATCCCTTGTTATATATTAATACGAAAAATTGTAGTAAAATTCCGGGAACTTTTTGAACCTAGTAGTATAATTAACACGAATAAGTTTGTCATTTAATCAATCATTTATAAAATAATATTTTGGTATCAAACAGACTAATGTAGGCTACCTTTCTGTGAATCGAGTGGCAGCGTCTATGGTCACACAATTTCCGGATTGCATTTTATTTAAGATACACTGACGTTCAAATATAACCGACCTCCAATTTTTATGATCGTGAAAGGGAATTTTCTAACCACTGGAAAAGTCACAACCAAAGATATAACAAATTGATTAATTTTTAAATAGTTCCGCTAGTTCTCAATAGGTGACACTGTTACTGGGATGGATAAAAATGTATCTGGGAAAATATTGACGTACATTAAGTATAAATTATTGTCATAATTGGCAGTATCAGAGGTTTCCCGCTAAATTTAGTCTTTTCTCACAATCATTGGATTCGCATGAATTTTTTTATTTTGTAATGCGGGAATATTTATTAACTTAGAAAGCATATTGTGATGATTCAGACTGTCATGACATTAGTCGGTGAATCCAGTCCAACAAGGTCGTCTCATGTCCTCATAAATACTACTTCACATCGCAATGAAATATCACAATTGCTTGTGCAATATACACGTTTAAAACATGGAATTCACCGCCCAAGTCGAACCTTTGAGACAAAAAAAAAATGTTATGTTTTATTTAACGACGCTCGCAACTGCAGAGGTTATATCAGCGTCGCCGGATGTGCCGGAATTTTGTCCCGCAGGAGTTCTTTTACATGCCAGTAAATCTACTGACATGAGCCTTTCACATTTAAGCACACTTAAATGCCATCGACCTGGCCCGGGATCGAACCCGCAACCTTGGGCATAGAAGGCCAGCGCTATATCAACTTGCCAACCAGGTCGACCCTTTAAGACAAGATTTACACATATCAGTATTATGAAGTTTAAAATGAATAATATCACTACATGTTCATAGTTTTCATAATTTTATGTATCATTGCAATGCAATCACAGTTTTAATTTTACTCACATAAGTCTGTACATTATTTTATACATATTAATTTTTAAACAGTTCATTTCATTAAATTATCATTGTATTTTATTACAGAGACTAATAATGAGATATTACACACAGAGCCTGATGTTGCCCGAAGGGCGAAAACGCTCGTAATCTGCATTGTATAGAACATGATGACTACATATATGAATAAGTGTCATTAGTAGAGCAGTGCAAAGGGAGCAGTTGTTCGACACACTGGCAACAGGGCAAGGGTTGTAAATTCACCTTGCGTACCCGCAGAGGTCTGACTCTGCGGTACACAGGATAGCTGCAAGCAGTAGGTACAGCTTAGTAAAGCAAACGTCAATACTGAAGAAACATAAGAACAGTTCGGTTCTACGTAGTGTTACGATGCCTAAGGGGGAGCAAATTCGTTCGGCAAAGTTTAAGAGACTTATTTCCGAATATGGTGATATTCTTTATCGCAACAAAGATAAACTATTCTGAAAATTGTGTAAAATATCAGTTTCAGTAAATAGAATGTTAATGTTATGGTTTATTTAACGACGCACACTTAAATGCCATCGACCTGGCCCGGGATCGAACCCGCAACCTTGGGCATAGAAGGCCAGCGCTATACCAACTTGCCAACCAGCAGTAAATAGCGTATATAATGTTCGAAGACATGTAAATAGGGATGTAAACAAACGTGCTCTCATGAAGTTGAAAGAAGAAGGTGGAAAATGTGAGGAGGGTCATAGTTCTACATCCGTGTTCCATGAAGAAATGTGGAAGAAAGTGAGTCAAGTAGACGATAAAATTGGTAAAATAATATCTGCGAAAATAACAAATATGTTGAAAGGATGCTGGATATTATAAACTTTGCAAGATTAGTGACAGTATTTCTGGAGATAAGTCTTCCTTTGAAGAACTAACAGAAGTTGAAAAAAAATGTTGTACAGGATTTTACGTATGCCCCAGTTGTCTCAACAGACGTAGAAAGAAGCTTCTCCACATATAAGGCCATGCTATCAGATAGACGACATTCGTTTTCTATTCATAACTTACAAATGTCACTTGTTGTGCACTGTAACAATATTTGGAAGAAATCTGATAACGTATCACATGTGCATTAATAAATCACACTCATTGTAAAGAAAAGGAAAGACAAAAAACAATTGTTTAAGTGCTTTTGCGAATAGAATATCGTGAACTCGTTACAAATAAACAGTGATTTTATTTGTGTTCTATATGAAATTATACATGTAAAGTATGTATTATTTGTCTAGGATGAAATGGTTAATTAGTTTGTAATTTTGAAATCTTATTAAAGTATCTGTAGAAAATTAATTGCAGAAACGTTAGGGAACTGTGTCATTTCTATTGTGTCGTCTGTACGTCAACACATCGTGTACATGACCGTCGCTTGTACACAGGGAACACGCCGAGTAACGTCGGAACCCTTGCTATGATGCCATTCTGTCTGTCATGTGCTCCGTCTGCACAGCTCTACTCATTAGTTTTAGTAATATTGATTTGTCATATGACTGAATAAACAAACAATTTTATATTGTATTATATTGGGTATATTTATGTACAGTAGCGATAAAAAAAAAACCGGACCGACCCTTATAGCTGATTTCAGAGCCATGTTCACTCCAGAGCACGATAGACTGGCAACTAAGACTTTCGTGGTTCGAATCCTGCCTGGGAAGGAAACTTTTTTTTGTTCCTTATTCAAATTTATTCCCAACACTTTTCGATTGCAGCGATATTTTACTACTTAATTAACTTATTATTCCCAGAACATGAATTTTACCAGCAATCGAAAAGTATTGGGAATAAATATGAATAAGGAACAAAAAAAAGTTTCCTTCCCAGGCAGAATTCGAACCACGAAAGTCTTAGTTACCAGTCTATCGTGCTCTGGAGTGAACAAGGCTCTGAAATCAGCTACAAGGGTCGGTTCGGTTTTTTTTTTTTTTTGCCACTACTGTACTATTGGCGATACTGACTGTTATCTTCCCCATCTGTTTATAGAAGTAATCTTTAAGAAGCGATACTTATGAGGATTGTGATTTATGATGATTTATCCTTTGCAGCCTAAGACAGTTGCGATCTTCCGGTGTCTTGAAACGTCTGCAAGACTTATCTTGGCCGAGGAAGGTCGGCGACCTCTCAGCGCCTTGGAAGAGCGTCAACATAGAAGAGGTGATGCCGATGTTCTTCCAGCTGGGTGTAGGAATCATTGCTGCTATGTTTTTTCTTGTTATAGAATTCGTAGTATACGCCTTTAAGTTTAAAAACAGACAAAGAATAAATACTCAGACTAAAATGATCAAATCTAAGGTGTATCCAGTGTCAAATTATGTGCTGAGGTGACATTTTAAATTATTCTGAACATCGTTTTCATGTATGAACATTTCAAAAGAGAGGTTTTGTGTTGTATGTGATGTACAGAAGGTCCATTTTGACTTACTATTTCCTATGTTTCGGAACTAAAGTATGAGCCAAAACAAACAGTACTGGGATTGTTGCTCATCTGCTGTCCACGTTTCCCTAGCAACCAAGTATTTATTTATTGGATACAATAGTTTGGCATATTGTCAATTCAGTGTTATGTTTATTTTAAACTTTTTTTTACATAATATAGCTATATATATTTTTTTCCATTCTAAGCGCAATAAAATTCGGTCAGAACACTAGAAAATTCGTAATTCGTACAAATAATTTATCAGCATATCAGTAACCTCATAAAATTACTTACAAAAAACACTCCCAAAAATAATATACAGTTATGAAAAAAAATAAATATAAATTATTTGATTAATAATATTTTTACCGTTACAATTACACATATATAAAAACTAAATATAAACATTTACATAGAGATAATAAATTTTACAGGAGAAAAAGTTCGTCCAAAGGGCTGGACTCTGGAAGAGTACCCAAAACATTCATTGCATTTCCGCTTTGAATAGCAATACTTAAGCGTTGACGCAAATAAGTAGTGCAACGGTGATCACCAGTAATGGAGATCAAAATTTGGCCGATTTGAGATACCAAAACTTTAGCGTCATGACTCCAAGGACCGAAGGTCTCCACAGCAAATGGGACAAAGATATAATTGTCTAAAAGATGAGCATATTTATTGACTTTCTTCTTCACGGCTAATTCAGCAGCAGATGCTGCGTGTCTGGAGGTATTCGGTAAGTGAGATGGAGCTAGAGTGTCAACGCAAGTGGAGTCCCAAATTAAAGATTTTCCTCTAGACCATAGAATTAAGGTGAGACCATCGGGTCGTTTACCATCTGCGCGACCAATACCTGGTGGTTCCAAAAGAGACGGGATGCCACAAGAAGTCAGAGATCTTTTAATGATATCATTGAGTGATGTATGTCTGGGAGTGCGACCCTTGCTCCTCGCACAGCTGAGTGTTGTGTTGACTTCTGCAATAATGATTCTCACAACAGAGGAGAAGGTGTTTATCGTCCAGCATTATTTCCGGTCATACGGGTGGGGCGCCAGAATGGGCCAGCTTGCTCCACGTTGAAGAGCAGTACCAGGAGCGATTTAACAATGCGGCACCAAATAACACAACAATGTTAGCTGTCGTCGAGAAGTCCCGTCGTACGGGATCAGTCTTATGTCGCCTTGTATGTTATTGTGACTTATCTTGATTTTCAGAGTACGTTTGTTATTTCAGTACTCCGTATTTTCAAAAAAACAAAATCGTGCTAAGGATTTCATCATAACATAAAAATCTACCGACCTCTGGCCTGTCTGTAATGATATCTTCAAAGCATGTTACTGTACACAATTAAAAATTCATTACCTATGCAGATACAATAATTTGTCTGAGAGATGTATCTTTTCTGTGAAGAAATATAACTTCTATACATTTTTGTAAATTAAACATTTATTTCTAAGTATTTCACATAAGAGGATACTCTTTCTTATAAAATACTTTCCCAACACAATCCTCTCCCACTTCTGTTCAATAAAGATAAAAATATGTTTCCAATCTTTGTTAATCTTTCTTTTCCCAATAAGGTTTCAGCTGTAGCTCAGTCAGCTGATGTATTATGCCAAAAATACTAGGTTTGATCCTCTTCCAGATTATTTAAGACTTGAGTTGGTGAAGAGATTGTAAGGACGGATATTTATAGAGTGCTACAATTTTCCTTGTCATTCTTATTCCATATCCTCTTCTGCATTGTCTAAATAACTGAATAAAAATGTTTCTCAGTTTCTTAATAAATTAAATAAGACTTGATAAATATGATGAATCATCGACAAAAATGAAAATACGAAAGGATTGTACTTCAGAGAGCACAACATAATACATTGTTATAGACAGAAATCTTAGCCACTACTCTTTGAAGTTAAGTGAGTACGGAGTTTATGCAATGGACCAAATGACTTGACAAAGAGTAGTGGCATGTGGTGCTGTTCGATTAAAACAGACTACTCCCGCATCAAAGACGTGACTGTGTTGTGTAATACAAAAGGAAAAACATAGTATTTGCTGTAAACTTTTAACTTAAAATGATACTGTTTCACTGTTTAATGAAAATTTTCAGCCTATATTACAACAATCTTTGATGCACAATTTTAACTTAAAATGTTATTGTATCAGAGGTACTACTCTTAACATGTTTAGATGTAAAATTTTTACTTAAAATATCGTATCAGAGGCACTGATCTTAACATGTTTAAGCCATATTACAATAATTTTTTATGTAAAATTTTAACTTATATTACTGTATCAGAGGCATTACTCTGAACATGTTTAAGCCACATTACAATAATCTTAGATGTAAAATTTTAACTTAAAATATTATTGTATCAGAGACACAACTCTTAACATATTTAAGCTATATTACAATAATCTTTGATGTAAAGTTTTAACTTAAATTGTTATTGTATCAGAGACACAACTCTTAACATATTTAAGCTATATTACAATAATCTTTGATGTAAAATTTTAACTTAAATTGTTATTGAATCAGAGACATCTTTAACATATTTAAGCTCTATTGCAATAATCTTTGATGTAAAATTTTAACTTAAATTGTTATTGAATCAGAGACACAACTCTTAACATATTTAAGCTATATTACAATAATCTTTGATGTAAAATTTTAACTTAAATTGTTATTGTATCAGAGACACAACTCTTAATATATTTAAGATATATTACAATAATCTTTGATGTAAAATTTTAACTTAAATGTTATTGTATCAGAGACACAACTCTTAACATATTTAAGCTATATTACAATAATTTTTATGTAAAATTTTAACTTAAAATGTTACTGTATCAGAGGCACTACTGTTAACATGTTTAAGCCATATTACAATAATCTTTGATGTAACATTTTAAATGAAAATGTTACTGAATTTCAGAGGAATAAATTTGCTTCCTTTTCGATTTGTGTTATATGAAACATTTCATTGCGTATTTCGGGAAAGCCACTGATTGAATTTCCAGTATGCTCCGTCAATTTAAGGAAGGAGTGTAACACTCTTTTGTAGAACGAAAAGTTACATTTGTTCCGATCAAATTTCTGCATATTTGAAAGACAAAATTTAAATTATTCCTATAATTTATTATCATAATACCATTTGTCCTATATTACCGGTTCTTCTGTATGGCTGTGAAAATTGGACTCTCACTCTGAGAGAGGAACATAGGTAACCTGTTTGAGAATAAGGTGCTTAGGAAAATATTTGACTAAATGAAGTTACAGGAGAATGGAGAAAGTTACACAACGCAGAACTGCACGCATTGTATTCTTCACCTGGCATAATTAGGAACATTAAATCTAGACGTTTGAGATGGGCAGGGCATGTAGTACGTATGGGCGAATCCAGAAATGCATATAGAGTGTTAGTTGGGAGACCGGAGGGAAAAAGACCTTTAGGGAGGCCGAGACGTAGATGGGAGGATAATATTAAAATGGATTTCAGGGAGGTGGGGTATGATGATAGAGACTGGATTAATCTTGCTCAGGATAGGGACCGCTGGTGGGCTTATGTGAGGGCGGCAATGAACCTCCGGGTTCCTTAAAAGCCATTTGTAAGTAAGTAAGTAATACCATTTGTCCGTTGCCTGGAGACGAGTTGATCTCACGTTGCAGAAACCGCCAAGTGTCCGTATAATAGGAGGTTAAAAAAAGAAGATCAAGTGATCGGATGTGCTGTTTTATTTTACTTTGCTCCAAGAGTAAGTAAAAAGGTTTACATATTTATTTTCAGAAATAGATTCTGTCGAAAGAGCTCAATATACAGGATACTTACTTAATAGAAAAAGAACAAATTCTCACAAGGAATCCAAACGACGTATTATTTACTTAAGAAGAACGCTATTTCCAATAGCAGGCTTTTATACCATCATTCAAAATGGATGGCAAATAAAGAACGACATGTATGAAATAACTCAATAATGTAGACTATTATAACAAGATGTATCTACTACATTTTCCATAATTTTTTCATCTTGTGTATGTGCATGTTTGCTTACACCGAAAGATGATGTCACCACGCTTTAACGTCCCACTCCATGCATGTTTCACTTCAGTCTGATATCTACTAACATGGAAGCCAAACTGCGATTCTTGGTTTTAGTGATACTGGCACCTCAAATTGTGTGCGATTATACGTCAACTTCTTCAGAAATTACAAACGCCGTTCGAGAACATTTCAGTTCCGGATGCGTGTATATTCTTGCTTCAGAACAAAAATTAATGTGAGTAGCAAGTATGATATAATATTTGTAATTTTTCGTAGTATCAGATTTTTTGTACGGAGGGAATGAATGAAGTCCCTCTGCACACAGACTATAGTGGAGCCATTGTTTATATAGCCTAAAAGCGAAGGGATCAGAATAGTGGATTCATGGCACAAGAAACACTAAAAAGATGGCTTAGGGTGATAGGAAACTGTGACTACGTATTATAGACCATTATTTAGGAATAGCTTACTGAACTTTCTCCGAACGACACAGTCACTATGCCCATGTGCTAGCGAGACTCAACATCAAGGCGTCTGTCGACTAGCACCGGTACATGGTCTCAATATCACATTTAATTTACAAGGGTCAATCAATATATTTCCGAACTGCACTTGTAGAGTGACAGCATTTTATTTTTACTAACACTTTTAATATTAACCTGGCTATACGTTTGGATTAACGGTTCAGAACCGGAAACACCGTTTGCTACCCCCTTCCACGGCTGGAGTTCGATGATACTGGCGTAAAATACAAACAAATCACTTTAATAGGTAGCTATAGGAGCGAAGAAAAGTAGTTCATCCATTTACGTAAACTAGGAAATATTTTGAATTTGACAATTTTCATTAGGTTTTTGTTTAATCAAAATACAGTATAGTATTAACAATAAGTGTTTTTACTCACGAACTGAGTTATGCATGAGAACGTAGGCCTATTCATTATGCAGTGTATATTATACTGCCTACAACACATTAGCGTACAATATAGAGAATGAAGTTAAATTGAAAAATAATCATAATATGGATATTTAAACACATTTTTGAAAATGGTGGCCGTTCATTTCGATACAGGCTTCAGTTTTTTTGTACATATTATCACACTATAGCTATTGCATCTAATTCCAATTACCGGTTTCGTCCTTCGTACCAGTAACTCATGTTGAAATAATTCTGTACCTACTCTATAAAAGAGTACCTTACGTACTGTAAATTCAATCTTCAATTCTGCCCGACCAGCAGAGATAAAATTACTCATACATGCTATCTACTGTCCGTCCAAGTGGTTATGTCGCAGGTTCGTAGAAAGGGGGGAAATCACGTGACAGTTAATTACTTAACGAGGCCCTTTTATTTAAATTATTTTAAATAGTTGTATAACAGAAATTAATGTTTTCAGAAAAGAGCTAAGACAGTCTAGCCACTAGCCTTTACAGAGGGGGAGTTGAAGTCTATGGGGAAATCGAGATGCGACGTTATCAAACGAACGAAACCTGTGCGTATGATTCAACACTGAAAGCTCTTTCGATACTGGAAAACGCGAACATATTTCTGGAACGTACTATACTCACTAACTCAGTATACCTTTTACTATATGCGGCCTTGGATCTGTGTGGAGGACAGTTGGAACTTCATTAGTAGAAGGGGTGGGAGTGAAGTACATTCAAAATCTCAGATACAATAAAAATTGAAGTAAAAATAAAATGATGTCCCTATATTTATTGTACCGTTAAACATACATGTTCGTGTCACTGAAGATCATTGCTTCCATGCGTGTTGAGTCAGTCTATCAAACAGCGTCAGATTGTCTTTAAGAACTGAGCTACTACACGTGATTTTTATCAAACATGTGTAGGACCTATCGCGACTTTTTTTTTTTTTTTTGGAATCTCTCCATATACGCCTTAAGGTTAGCCTTCTTCTCTGCCTTTCAAGTGATGCATTTAGTATAGATTCCAGACGTTTCCTGGTTCTAGATAACTTCTCCGTCTTTTCTGTCCTGTGTGTTGCATATATTCATGGCAGTACGGAAACTTATTGATTTCCCTTGTAAATCCAATTTTAATTATCGAAATTGCACGTTTTAAACAAGAATATGAAAACGTTGAATCCAAAGCAACGATGTGAAACAACTACAGTTTCACTGCACAAAATTTGAACGCGATAAAAGTGTGACATACTGTACGATCGTTTAGACCAACTCAGAGAAAGTGGTACTTTTCGTCTTATCTAAGAGAAGGTAGAGATTTCGACCAGTGGTTAGCAATGTGATTTAGAAAGAGACGAGATCTGAAACAGTGGCTGTGGATAATTAATTTTACGAATGCTTATTTTAAAGAATACTGGTCATCGGTTTATCTCGGGGATAAGAAGCTTCATCCTGAGCCAGGGCTGCGTTCGGGTATAGATTCGAATCCCGCTTGGGAGGATTTAATGGTTGAATTTCTTCCGAGGGTTTCTCCAGGCATTCCATGCCGAATCCTTCGTCTCATCTTGGTATCAACAATTCCACCGAAGCTAGGTAACCTCGCAGCTGATCCAATGTCATTAAAAAACCGATTAATGCAATACTCAATTTACTATTTTGTGTCCATTTTAAGTTATGTAAGCATAAAATTATCTTCGTATTATGTTCTGAAAAAGTTGCCTCTTTCGTTTTTCTGATACTGTAGTAAATAATTCAGAAATATTTATTTTTTTAGATACTTACGGAGTCCTATTCAGTTCCTTTTCAGGTTTCGCATTCTGCAATAATTTTACGAAAACAGCTGAGCAACAAATATCTTCCGGTTGGAACATTTCTTTCTACACATGTAAACATCGAGAAAAGGATCATTTGTGGAATGAATCTTCCACTTATTGTTATTCCTTGTGCAATGGAATGTGACTATCATCTTATAAAACAGGTATTTTGGATACAAAATTTTTCAGATCTAGAATCAATTACAAGACGAGCAATCCAGGTCTGTATTTATTGCGCTGCTTTCCGATGTTCGATGAATTTAGTGTTACTGTATTACGAATTCTACGTATGACCACCGGTACGTGCCGATTGCTATTTCATAATGATGATGATGATGATGATAGCGATGATATTCATGTACAAGTTGGGTTAAAAGTCGCTTTTTCGAAACACTTCCTTACAATTAATTACATTCAATTTACATTTGACTACACATTCCTTTAAAGATTTCGTTCAAAATGGAGACATAAGATCAGAAAAACAATTGACGCACGAACATGGTTGTCAACCCACCACTTATTATACCAGCTATTCCTTTATTCAATTTATTTATCTATATATGTGTACAAATGGAAGTATAAGGGTACAGTACATAAGTTATTCATAGATTTCAAAAAGGCGTATGACTCGGTTAAGAGAGAAGTTTTATATAATATTCTTATTGAATTTGGTATTCCCAAGAAACTAGTTCGATTAATTAAAATGTGTCTCAGTGAAACTTACAGCAGAGTCCGTATAGGCCAGTTTCTATCTGATGCTTTTCCAATTCACTGCGGGCTAAAGAAGGGAGATGCACTATCACCTTTACTTTTTAACTTCGCTCTAGAATAAGCCATTAGAAAAGTTCAGGATAACACAGAGGGTTTGAAATTGAACGGGTTACATCAGCTTCTTGTCTATGCGGATGACGTGAATATGTTAGGAGAAAATCCACGAACCATTAGGGAAAACGCGGAAATTCTAGTTGAAGCAAGTAAAGAGATAGGGTTGGAAGTAAATCCTGAAAAGACTAAGTATATGATTATGTCTCGTGACCAGAATATTGTACGAAATGGAAATATAAAGATTGAAGATTTATCCTTCGAAGAGGTGGATAAATTCAAATATCTTGGAGCAACAGTAACAAAAATAAATGACACTCGGGAGGAAATTAAACGCAGAATAATATGGGAAATGCCTGTTATTCCGTTGAGAAGCTTTTGTAATCTAGTCTTCTGTCAAAAAATCAATGCCTAATGACAAAAATTGGGAGATTCGTGTTTGTGAAATGCAAGAAACACGAATTCTACAACAGTTCCGTAAAAGAATTGACCCGGAATAAGAGCAGATCCCGGTAGGTCAAGGAAACCAGAGGAAAACCAGTTTTAATGTTATATATAACTTGAGATGAGAGTAGGACAATAGGATTAGATTTTTCTCGTGAATATAATATTAATTAGCGATGAGCTATCACTTTAAAATAATAGAATAGTATTTATGCTCGACCATGCCGAAATGTAGTAATTATACACCTGGTAGCAGTACTTTAATGCATGTCATTAAAGTACACCTATTCATTAAAGTTCAGGTTTTCGATTATTCTCGGATATGCAATCGAAAGACAACTAGGGAAATGTCACGGAGGCTGGAAATCCAATACTGTCGCAGAAGGTTATGTTCTGTTACTATAATAATTAGCGTTAATTGTAAATAATATTCAAATAAATTCAATTTGTCATTTCGTTTTTCAATTCTAAATCAATTTCCAGGTTATATCAAGATTAATGTTCTCTAGGTTATATCAAGGTCAATGATAGCCGTGCCTCGGAAAAAATCAATACTTTCGCGTCTGCGCACATCTCACAATTCAGGTCAGTTCCGTTCCTCACTTAACATAACCATAACATCAAAACGTATGAATAATTTCAAGTTAGAAATATGGTCGAGCATAAAAAGTCGTATGAAACTTGCCTATAATTGTAACTAAGACGCTCGTATGAAAATTATGAAACTCGCTTGCGCTCGTTTCATAAAAAAATATACTTGTGTCTTAATTACTACCATTATAGGCTCGTTGCATAATGTACTGTACTATTAAGTTAAAATTTATTTTGAGTGTTTGGAGTATAATGGCAACATGTAAATTCTAAATATTTTTTAGTTAATTCATATTTACATAATTATTCATGTTCTCCAATTTCTTCTGGTACATTTTCAGTCATTTCTGCATTAATAAATCATAAAGATTTACTTGTTACTATAGAAACAAAATGCTATTGCAAAATGTTAAAAATCAATACATGACTCATAATATAATTTTGGATATAATAGGATGTTTGTAATAGGAAAATAGAATTTGTTTCCAGAAAATGAGTCTCCTTTATTAAAGTAATAAATAAAATGATGCAAGTAACATTTGTGTGATGTAGACTCTTTTGCACTCGTGTGTAATTCAACATTTGCCTACGGTTCAGAGAATCTTTTCACACGTGCAAAAAGGTTCCACTTTACACACAAGTTGCATAAATAAACACTAAACTTCTTAAGGAAATAAAACATCAAGTATAAGATGTGTTTATCATTTATTAGTAGATAATGGAATGTATTGAAAACAGGAAAATGTGAATGCATTGTATAATCGGAAACATTTACAGAGTTTTTCAGTTTAAAGTTTAGGAATTGGGTGGTATGTTCCTCTGCTCATTCACATTTTGTAGAACTGAACACTGTACGTACAATGTTGAACAGTTATAAAGATATTATCTGAGTAAAGCTATATCATCTTGCTGTTCCAAGAACTATATCTTCAACTATCACGAATGGTATGAACAAAGTTCCTGAATCGATAATGAAGTGCATATGAAAGTTTTCTTCTGAAGTACTGGTTGTCATTGCTTCCAACTGCAGTAAAGAAAAACTGATAATTTTGTTAATAAACTCAACAATGTTGTTTGTGTAGTGCGTACTGTTATGGATATAGTACAGTATTTGGAACCCTTAAGATGTTATGGTTCATTCCATAATTTTCTTTATGCTCGACCATGCCGAAATGTAGTAATTATACACCTGGTAGCAGTCCTTTAATGCATGTCATTAAAGTACACCTACTCATTAAAGTTCAGGTGTTTTCAGCCAATGACAACTCAGCTTACAGGTATTCAGCCAATAACAAGTCAGCTTTGTACCGTTATAAAACCGCAAGTATCGATTATTCTCGGATATGCAATCGAAAGAGAATTAGCGAAAAGTCACGGAGGCTGGAAATCCAATACTGTCGCAGAAAGTTATGTTCTGTTACTATAATAATTAGCGTTAACTGTAAATAATATTCAGATAAATTCAATTTGTCATCTCGTTTTTCAATGTCGAATTCAATAATCAAGGTTATATCAAGTTTAACGGGATTACATCAAGGTCAATGACATTATTGTTACTCGGAAAAAATCAATACTTTCGCGTCTGCGCACATCTCACAATTCACGACCTAGAACAAGATCACTTCCGATCTTGTCAGATACAAATAAAATGAATACATCTGAATAATTTCAAGTTAGAAATATGGTCGAGCATAAAAAGTCGTATGAAACTCGCCTATAATGTTAATTAAGAAGCTCGCTTGCGCTCGTTTCATAAACATCCATACTCGCTTCTTAATTACTATCATTATAGGCTCGTTGCATAATGTACTATTAACTTGTAGTTCTTATTTGTACCAATGTTCCTAATAAATAAATAAAACACACAGTACGATTATATTTTTCCACATTGTCCTTAGTGGTAAAGCGGCCACAGAACTTGTCCTTGGATAAGAGGTTTCTGGATTTAAGCCATTAGTGCGACTCCGTACGAAAGGGAAGTTGATGTTTCGGTATCATATATTTACAAAAAAAAAAGGGCCCCTGATGAGGAGCTCTAAGCAAAATTTGCCGATCATCCCCCGTCCACATAAAAATTTGGAGCCAGCAAACTAGGGTCATACCAGTAGTGACAATGACAAAACAAGTCACATCATTTCAAAATTCTTAAATCAATAACTCTCTCTGCAATAAAATCAACATACCGGGACATCATTTTATTTTTACTAACATTTTTAATATTAACCTGGCTATATCTTCGGATTAAAGGTCTAGAACCGGAAACACCGCTTGCGCCCCCTTCCAAGACTGGAGTTCGATGAGACTGGCGTAAAATACAAACAAATCACTTTACTTGGTATAGGAGGGAAGAAAAGTAGTTCATCCATTTACGTAAATTAGGAAATATCGCGATTTTGAATATGATCATTTTCATTAGGTTTTGTTTAATCAAAATACAGTACTGTATTAACACTTAGTGTTTTTACTCACGAACTGAGCTATCCATTCGGACGTATTCATTATGCAGTGTATATTGTACTGTTACAGCACATTATCGTACAATATAGAGAATGAAGTTAAATTGAAAAATAATCATAATATGTACATTTAAACACATTTTTTAAAATGGTGGCCGTTCA
This sequence comes from Periplaneta americana, assembly GCA_025594305.2. Lineage (NCBI taxonomy): Eukaryota > Metazoa > Arthropoda > Insecta > Blattodea > Blattidae > Periplaneta > Periplaneta americana. The sequence continues at coordinate 11,363,625 of JAJSOF020000009.1, read as the reverse complement.
TTTCCATAAAGGTTTCAGTTGTTTTGTGCATATTATCGCACTATAGACTATTGTACCTAATTCCAATTACCAGTTTCGTCCTTCGTACTAGTAAGTCTTGTTGAAATAATTCTGTACATACACTATAAAAGAGTACCTTACGTACTGTAAATTTAATCTTCACTTGTGCCCGATCCGAAAAGATAAAATTACTCAGACATGCTATCTACTGTCCGTCCAAGGAGTTTTGTCGCAGGGTCATAGAAAGGGGGGGGGGAAATCACGTGACAGTTAATTACTTAACGAGGCCCTTTTATTTAAGATATTTTAAACAGTTGTATAATATTACGTAGGTGTCCAATTCCTAACAGAAATAAATGTTTTCAGAAAGGAGCTAAGACAGCCAAGCTACTAGACTTTACGGAGGGGCGAACAGAAGCAGGTGGGGGAAACCGGGATGCGACGTAGGCAAACGGACGACAGTACCAGTGCGAGAATATGATTCAATAATGAAAGCATTTTCGTCACTGGAAAACGCGAAGATATTTCTGGAACGTACTATTCTCATTAACTCAGTACTGCATACGCGGCCTTGGTTCTGTGTGGAGAACGGTTGGACGTTTACTAGTAGAGGGGGTGGGAGTGAAGTATATTAAAAAACTCAGGTACAAAAAAAATATAAGTAAAAATAAAATGATGTCCCTGTACAATAAACAAAGGAACATGTTCTTCAATTCTTAAACGTTGAATCTGAAGCAGAATGTGTATAATCCTAAATGCATAAATCAATTATGAACATGCTTTGGATTTTAGAACGAATTTCATTTTCAGGTTCTGAATCGGACAATTTCATCGAATGCCTTTTGGTTATTATTCATTAATAAAAGCGATATTATTGAAGATATCCTTACTGGAATTAACATTCCGTTCGACTGCGAGTTCCTAGTAGCAGAAGAAGATGGCAGCATCGTCAAGCTCACCGCTGTTTATCGCGTTAGTCCCGAGCTTTCACTACATTCTTATCACTATGGCGACTGGAGTCCAGAAGACGGCATTTCCACAAATACACACAACTTTTATCTAAGAAGACAAAATCTGCAAGGAACTGCTTTGACATCGGCTCTTAATATTGTAAGAAAGATCAATTAAAATTGTACAATATATTATTATTATTATTATTATTAATTTTATTATTATTATTATTATTATTATTATTATTATTATTATTATTATTATTATTACTATGTGAAGAATAATAAGTTTTAATGACATTATAAAATATTAGACTATTTAGGATTTATTGATACAATTTATGGTTATTAACAATTAGGCTAAATATTTTTCCATAAAGATTCGTCATTAAATCAATTTTTACTCTACAGGATGGAATATTAACAACAGCAAATGCATCAAATATTGGAGGATATGTCGGGAAAATATGGAAGACCCTAGAAACAAATTTGAATTTTACGTAAGGAAGTTCTCAATATAATCTCACTTATTATTTACTGAAATAAGTTATCAAATTATAAATCTTTCTCTTCTAATCACAGAATGAGTTCTCGATACCATTTTGTTACATTTTCTCTTTTTTTTTTTTTAATATAGTTAGGAATAGTATCCCGCGCCGTGGCGTCGTGGCCTAAGGCATCCTGCCTAGGACTCGCGTTACAGAATGCCCGCTGGTTCGGATCCTCGTGGGGAAGAAATTTTCTCAAAATTTCGGCCAGTGTATGGGACCGGTGCCCACCCAGCATCGTGATGCACGGGGAGCTACGATAGGTAGCGAAATCCGGTTGCGAATACCAGCTATAACCAAATAAAATTGAAATATTATTATTATTATTATTATTATTATTATTATTATTATTATTATTATTATTATTATTTTATAACGTACTGGGGGATCATCCTGCTAACCACACGATACCTCCATTCTGGTTGGATGATCGTCCACCTCTGCTTCGGCATGTGGGCGTGAGGCCAAAAGCCGGCTGGTCGGTTTAGGCCCTTCACGGTCTGTAGCGCCACGGATTATTATTATTATTATTATTATTATTATTATTATTATTATTATTATTATTATTATTATTAGTTAGGAATAGTAGAATATACCTTCATATAAAATTGAAATATTATTATTATATCATGTACGTACATCTTAAGGCAGAGGTTTACAGTAAAATAAAACTAAAGATTTACGCACTTTTAAAAGTATTGCAGTGAAACTTTCACAATTTGCCCACAAGAAAGTTAAGTAAAATGATGAGTCCAGCAGACATCAATTAAGAACAAATTGAAAACCAAAGCTCAGTAGAATTCTTAATTCCGGATAAAATTTAAAAAGAATTAAAACAATATTGCATTAAACTACCAATAGGCTATCTCTGGATACATTAATCACATGAGAGAATTTCTCATTTCCTTGTATTTTTATTTTTTCATTTTTATTTTAGTAGGTTATTTTACGACGCTTTATCAACATCTTAGGTTATTTAGCGTCTGAATGAGATGAAGGTGATAATGCCGGTGAAATGACGCTTTATCAACATCTTAGGTTATTCAGCGTCTGAATGAGATGAAGGTGATAATGCCGGTGAAATGAGTCCGGGGTCCAGCACCGAAAGTTACCCGGCATTTGCTCATATTGGGTTGAGGGAAAACCCCGGAAAAAACCTCAACCAGGTAACTTGCCCCGACCAGGAATCGAACCCGGACCACCTGGTTTCGCGGCCAGACGCGCTAACCGTTACTCCAAGAATGAGAAGAAAATTTAACAAATTTAATGAATAACAATTATTTCTGGAATGCAGCTACATTTCACGACACTGACAAAAAAATTAAGATTTTATCATTCTCAAATGTCATGCAAAATTTTATAGCTGCAGCTCCACGAGTTTTTGAGATATTGGCATTTTAATGTAACGTCTTTTTAATTTTCGTATAAATATTAATCCTGAATTAAGATTTTTAATATGGACAAACAGTTTAATCAATTACAATGTACTTTTCAATATTTATTCACTGTACTATGGTAACTATACATGAAAAATATCATGGAGAAATCTTTAATATTTTCAGAGAAAGAAATAAAAAGTTCATGTAGAAAATGTAGGAAACTCAAGTCTGGCTGTCTTTACAATTTTGACTAACGGTATGAAACTTGGATGAAAAGCGTCTTTCTTTCTGCATAATCTTTTTCTGATGTCATTATTCCGTAAGATCTCCTTAGCAACCATTTACCATAGGGAAGTCTGCGGTTTTGTTAGCCAGCAATGTAGTATCTGTTTTCTATATATCGTCCCCGTGATAAAGATGAAGAAATAATGTATATTAAAATCTTGTCTTGTTGCAGAACAAAGTACGCGGCAGTTACACAACACTCGTGGGGCGTGTATCTTGACAATAAGACGTGGAGCGGTGTGATTGGTCTAGTACAGAGGAGAGAGGTGGATATTGGAATAGGCACTTTTGCAATGTCATCACAAAGATCCTCTGCGGTAGATTTCTTCGCTCCAATGCTAGAAACCAGGCAAGTAAACACCTTTACAAGATTCCTAACACCTGACTCTAGAATATTAGGTATAACATCCGCAACAATGGACAGCCCTTATCGGGATAGGCTGCTTAAATCAATAATAATAGATGGAGAGGCGATGAGACATACGTGGGCTCAGTACGACGCTATACCTTCACCTGCGACAACAGAGGACATCACACTGCTCTAAAAATAATTTAAACCTAGGACAACAACACGCAATGTCTAAATTTAGTCAAAAGCTGACAAGGGAATCTATCATAACATCGGGTTTGTGTACAGGTAAATACTGTAAGCTACAAGAATGAAACTGTCGATAAAACTTTAAGATATAAAAAGTGGCTTGAAATACTGGGTTTTCAGTTCAAAGTGTGTCATGGCCCGCTGTATGCCGTCATGTGGCTAGTCGATGAGCCTAGAGAATTCAATCTTCCTACACTTTAGCAGAGGTGTATTACCTATCTGCCAGAGAAGTTGCCTAGCAAGTACGGCGTTCATTCTGAAGAGTACTTACCGATACGCCGGTAGTGGCAGGAATGTGAACTGTTTCGAAACATGTACTGAGGTGAGTTTTTTCTTACTGTCGAGATATGGGGAGAGGGTTAAGACGATTACTTACGTATTTGTTGACATTAATTTCGACGGTCAACATGGACACGGAGCATTTGATTTGTGTTGTGGAATGTTTCCGTACGCAAACGATGATAACAAATACCCTGCGTATCGACTTGGCCTCGCAAAACACAGTTCGAAAGAGGTTATGGTAGCACACAGACCGTACAGACCGCCATCTGTTGCTACGACGTTCAAGTTATACCGTACACGTTCTCAAGTTCAGATTGAATGCCTTGATTAATAGGCAACTTCTCTGACATAAAAGCTGAAACTCGCTTCAAATCGCTGACTCACCAACAGTGACGTCATGACACACTTTGAAATGAACACCCAGTATAGCGTTCTGTGTTCAATTTTAGTAATATTTGAACAGTCGTTCTAGTTTTCGTAAATTAGAAGCATATTTGTAACTTATCAATTACAATATTTAACTAGATTAGTTTGTATTGTGAACTGTGTGATGTACAGTTAAAAAAAATGGCCCGCCTGAATTTTCTAAGTTCCGGATTCAACGCATTGCGCATGCTCAGTGCTCCAAACACGAGATCGCTTTGGCAGTTATTGAAATTCATTTTACTTCGATTGTTGTCGTAACCCGAAAGAAATTAAAAAATGCGACGAAAATTAACCTATTCTTATTAGTATATGAATATTTATAAAGCGTGCAGTGTACAATAGAATTAAAAAAACGAAAATAACCTGCATTATTTATTTTGAAAAAACTCTTTCCTCAACAGTATCTGAACTCTGAACTTTGTAGTCTGCGACCAAGCACGCTAGCACAGAACTATCGGAATGCTTGCGATGAATTATCATTCACTCACTCACTCACTCACTCATTCACTTATGTATTTATTTATTTACTTATTTACATATTTACTTACTTATTTACGTACTTATTTACTTATTTATTTAGTTATTTACTTACTTATTTATTTATTTTACTTATTTATTTATTTACTTATTTATTTATTTACTTATTTATTTATTTATTTAATCATTTATTCATTTACTTATTTATTTATTTATTTACTTATTTATTTACTTATTTTCTTATTTATTTATTTAATTATTTATTTATTTATTTACTTACTTATTTATTTACTTATTTATTTATTTACTTACTTATTTATTTACTTATTTATTTATTTACTTATTTATTTACTTATTTATTTATTTACTTATCTACTTATTTATTTATTTATTTATGTATTTACTTATTTATTTATTTACTTATTTATTTATTTACTTATTTATTTATTTACTTACTTATTTATTTACTGATTTATTTATTTACTTATTTATTTACTTGTTTATTTATTTACTTATCTACTTATTTATTTATTTATTTATTTATGTATTTACTTATTTATTTATTTACTTATTTATTTATTTACTTACTTAATTAGTTATTTATTTACTTATTTATTTACTTATTTACTTACTTATTTACTTATTTATTTATTTATTTACTTATTTATTTATTTATTTATTTATTTTTATTTATTTATTTATTTATTTATTTACTTATTTATTTATTTATTTATTTATGTCTATAACAGGGCAAAGCCCCAATTACAATAGACAGTACAGATATTTGTAATAATATTTGTAATATTTATAATACATTGTCATAATTGAAGTTATCGTACTATATGTTACCTTCCTGTAATACTATTTCAAATAATATTGGGTTGAAAACAGATTTTAAATTGTTGTAGTGTGAACATTGCTGTGTAAGGAGCTTCAAGAGATGGGTCAATTTGTTATTTTTTTCTGAGACTATACTAGATGCCAATAGTAATCCAAATAAAAAATGAGGGATCATGAAGAGCCTGGCAAAAGATTATCCCTTCAAATTCAGATTTTACATAATTTTAAACATTGTGAATAAAATTTCGATCGTAGGCTTCACCGATTGAACAAAACATCTTATGGCATGTATTGTTAATGTAGTTTATTAAATTTGAGAAATTTTACTTTATCTGGTATTATGAATATGAATATGAGATCTTCCAGCCTATTAACATTACAGAAGGAAATACAATCGGCCAATTGGAGCTCAAGTTCCAACTTAATGCGTTACTAGGTCCAAAACGTGTTCTTTCATAGCAATTATTACAAGAATTCTCCTTGAAAGTTTGCAAACTTCTGAAGAATAATTATCCATGAACATAACTGAAAAGAAATTCTCACTTAAATATATAGGACTAAATACTGATCTTGCTACCTCTGATTGAAGTTCTAGATGATATGTACTTCTATTATCAGGCAGTGCATCTCACTTGACGATATGTATCAGAGGAAAAACAATTGTTTGTATGCTTTTGAATTCTGATTAGTGGGATATGTAGCTAGTCGGCGATGTATGCAATGGAGGGGGAAAGGAACTGGCTACCCTACCTCATTATTTTCTGGCTTAGTTGCCTTATGAGTGATGCCTTATTGGCGTCATTTATGAGGTCCAAACTTGTCTTCGGACAGTTGAGGCATTGACATGGGAAAAGTCGTAACTGCCAAAAATTCGAATTTTTAGGTTTTTCATTGAGAAGGTAGTAAATGGCCATGCCAATGGCACAGAGAAGGTAGTATGTCCGTATGTAATGAAACGAAGTTGGGAACGTAGTCACTAGATGTTGTAAGTTGTATGTGCACAGCTGTTGGCGCGGAGAAGGTAGTAACTCCTTTTACAACATCAGAGTGTGTCTAGACAAATACGGGCTGATAACTGTGCAGGGCAGAATAAGAATCGGGCGATTCTAATGGTCCTGATTTACATTATTGCCAAGAAACATTTTGATTCAGTGGACTTGAAATTCCTGGTTTCAGAACATTCCTATGTGATGTGATAGGGAATTTGGCATCATAGAGAAAAGAAAAAAAAAAGATGCAAGACCATGGTTCCAAAAGAGGTAAGGCCTAATAATGTAATAATGATGAAGGATGAGGATTTCTTCGACTTTTCTGCGGAATGTGACAAGTTTTTGAATACAACTCCTATCAAAATCAGCACCCTCAACTGGATTAGACTCTCAAGAGCTGATTTTCCTCTAATAAAAACGAGACAGTCATTTAATGACCTTGAAATGTGGACAGAGCACAGGATTTTTAAGAAAGAACAGTCATTAACGTCAATCACTAACTTGCAGTGCTTGCAACGCCTTGAAAGAAGACCAGTCGTCCCTGACGCCGAAAAGAGAGACTTGTTATCTATGTTAGACTTCCTCGATGAAAAGTATCGCGCATTTTACCGAAAAATATGTGCATAATGTATAAATAACGTTAATTCTCAGTTTGGCTAAGGAGTGATTTCAATTTTGTATTTTCATAAAATAGGATTTCACAGATAAATCTGTGCCAGACTTTTCAAATTTCATATGTAACACAAACATGAGTGTATGCCTTTCATTTAAAGCAGTTTCTGTAATAATGTAAGTGAGAAAGTGTTCATAAATTTGTTTTTTGCTTCCCCTGAAAAATTTTGTTTTTGGCAGTTACTACCTTTCCCATGTCAGCGCCTCAGTTGACTAAACAACTGATCTTGCACATAATTTTAATGCAGTTCTATAGTTGAAATCGGTGACTTTTCCAGAAGCAATCTGTACTACAAGCAACCAGAGAGCGAATGCTGTGACTTCAGCAAGTTTTTCCTGCCGCTGAGCAACGAGATCTGGTTGGCCGTGCTCGCCAGCTTAATACTGACGTCTGCATGTCTGAATGCAATCTACTGGGCCTGGTATTGGCACCAAATACTCACCGATACTCAAAGATTAAACAATCCTTGTGAATCATTATTTTATATTTTCAGCAGCTTATGCCAACAAGGTAAGTAAATTTACTAACAAATGACTTTTACGGAATACGGAGGTGCATTGCGAACACTTACAATACACTCATCCCAGTACACCACATTACTCTCTACAGATATTCATCAGTAGACTTCGTGGAATTGCCACGAGAATCTTAAGGTTTACTGCGCACGCGGTATAGAGTGTATGGCAAAGAGGCGAGCAAAGGATGGAGTATGACTCTGATGTAAACACTGAGCAGTATACTGCGGTTACAATAAAACCTGTATCCTGCATTCAAGAAATATAATGAATGATCATTGAAATAGGAAATGTCTAAACATGTAAATACACAATTATTTTATAGTGAGATATATTAACTCTTAAAATTTAATGTAAGATACTCACATCATTCTTGAATATGTGCATTGTAGTGAAGAGTTACGTACATTTTGAGCGACTGCAAGTAATCTCCTCCGATGGTCACTCAAACAGTTTTTATATTGGGAAAATGTACGTTCAACATCACACGATGTAGTAGGTGCATATTTGAAGAACGGAAAGTCACAACTTTTTAGTACACCAACTTCAGACGTCTTGTCGTGACCTGAGAGTACATCATTTATAATACGAAGTTGTGAATAGGCAGAATTTTTATCAATAATGTTTCTCAACTTACATTTCACTTTTTCTGAAATTAGTGAATTGTTATTTTGGATAACGGTTTATGATACTTTATCCACTATATTAAGGGCTTCTGAGAGTTGTAGTTTAGACGATTCTAACAGGGTGATGCTTTTGGACATGATTTTAAAATTAGAGTCAGTGAACACAATATCTTCCAATATTCAGAAGGCAATGATTTTACAGCTGCAACAGCGGAACTGTCTGTGCTATCCAATGCATCAATTACCTCCATTATTTTGCTGTAATGTTCTGCATAATTCTTGTTTACACTGAACAAATGTTAAGCTTTGACTATTCCGACCACAGTAATGCAAAAACAAGTGCTTACATAGGTATACATTAGCTGTAGCTGCTCTATCTATTTGGACCGGTCACAACTCTTAACATGAACTGCTTATACTATGAGACCGGGCGGTCGCTCACCTCCTCTATACTACCGTACATCGGTAACCTGATTGCATGCTGCGTGTGGCAATTCAACGAAGTCTACTCATCAGACACAGAGTGGCCCGCCGAAGTGGCGTGCAACTTGAAAATGGGTCAGTCCTTCCATCTATTCGTAATATCCGAATCACGCAAGTAAAGTGGATAGGCATTGGACACATACATATTGGCTTTATTAAAAAAAGCTATAACACAAAAGAAGAAGAAAATCAGGAAAGGTTAGATTCCTAATGTCACTAAATTTCTGCATTCGTAGTTCTTGGTTTTTTGTAATTAGGGAATAACTTGTTCTCCTCATATAAATTTATAAGTATTTTTACTACTCAAACATTATAATTATTTTCACTCTTTGTTTTCAGCTGTTGTTTTAATGCCTTCTATAATTCAGTTAGCTGGGAGGATCATCGTGCTAACCACACGATATCGCCAATATGGTTGGATGATCGTCCACCTCTGCTTCGGCATGTGAACATGAGGTCAGCAGCCGACTGGTCAGTCTGGGCCCTTCAAGGGCTGTGGCGCCACGGATTATTATTTATTATTATAATTCAATTAGCGGCCGGGTAACTCAGTTGGTAGAGCAGCTGGCTACGGACTGGAAAGTCCGGGGTTCGATCCCAGGTGGTAACAGGATTTTTTCTCGTTGCCAAACTTTCAGAACGGCCCCGAGGTTCACTCAGCCTCCTATAAAATTGAGTACCGAGTCTTTCCCGGGAGTAAAAGGCGGTCAGAGCGTGGTGCCGACCACATCACCTCATTCTAGTGCCGAGGTTATGGAAAGCATGGGGCTCTACCTCCATGCCACCCAAGTGCCTTCATGGCATATTACGGGGATACCTTTATTATAATTCAATGAGATTCATTTTGTATCGAAAGAAGACATATTAAACTGGTCATAACGGTAGATGTTATTCTACTTCCCTTCCCACAAATCGTTGATGCCCCCTCGGAACAGTCGATGTTTATTCATCATTTTCAATCCGTTTCCATGGTAATTTTTATCAAAAGTTACGACTTGCAGAAAGTCGTCAAAGAATGATCCAAGAGGGATTTCATCCAATTTCTTGTATCAAAGATCCTCAAAATTTTCTGAACAAAGACTTTTGATCAAAGAACTTTGATAGTGTAATATCGGCCTAAGGTTTACAAAACAAGAATCTTTTCTTTACAATATCCGCAGGTCCAGAATCAACTCCACGACTGGTATCAGGCCGCCTGGTTGTTGTAACGTCATACGTGGCGGCAGCCATCCTGTTCGCCAGTTACTCGGCAGCTCTTGTCTCGTATTTGACGTCCAAGCAGGCAGAAGTGCCTTTCACAACATTTCAGGAGTTCCTGGACGACGGGAGGTACCGACTGGGCATCGTGAAGGGGACCACCGAGATCAACTACTATCGGGTCAGTTCGTTAAAACTGGTATATTGTGTGTACTAATCGCCTGGGAGCTTTGGGTCAAGTGACAGACCTGAACGAGTGGATTTCAAGTCTCGGAAATACATAGAGATAGGTTAAACTGTTTCATGACATATATATATATATATATATATATATATATATATAATATAAACTACAATTATTGAGAAGTACAGTCTAGCCTTAGGCGTTTGAGGCGCTCATCGGTCCACGGTTGTGAGTTGTACACAGAGAAGAAGTGAATGTGACTATCCTTCTTCATATGTTATCTCCAAATATCTTTTCTGCCAAATTATCTTATGAAATATAAAGGAATGAAATAAATAAAGTTACTAATATGAAAATTCTGAAATCGAAGGAAAGATGATTCAACGTTCCCCACCACACGTATGACCCCAATAAATACCGGAGCTCGAACCCGAGTCTGCAAAGTAAGAAGCAAGCGTTTTAGTACTGAGAGATTTATTTATTGGGTTATTTTACGACGCTGTATCAACATCTAGAATGAAGTGAAGGTTCGATAATGGTGAATTAATTACGTTAAGCATTTGCTCTTATTGGGCTGAAATAATCCTAACTAGATTGAACGGGATGATAGGGCACACTTAAATGAATAGAAAATTTCTGAATATTACTTTTGTGATTAAATGCAAATATTAATTAGAAAATTGAGTTGGTAGTTTCAGCAGTCCGGCAACATCGCCGCTAACACACTGCTCTTTCTTCTCGTAATACAGATGTAAGAGGTCAACGAACTCAGGTCTGTCTACCTTAGTGAACTACCTCCCATCTCCCTTTCTGGCTACAATGTTGCATCGGTCATTGGCTTCAAATTAGTGGGTTTTAAATTAAATTTACACGAAAACCGCCCACGTTATTGAAATACACCAGAGAGATATCGGTATGGACAAAAATCATGATCCTAATGGCATAGTTACAGAATAAGAGGGTGTTAAACATATGGGAAAATACTTTTTTTAGGAAACTATGGACTTTTCACCAATATGGTACTTCACTTTTCTGTTACATACAACATGAGCTATTCGCTCTGAAAATCTGCAAGGCTATTTCACTTCCACCCTGTATGTATATGGATATTAGAATATACGAGTACTGTATATTGAAATTTAGTATATCTAAAATTATGAAGGTAGGAAGATACATAGCCTAGTCATATAGGAGTTTTATAAATAAGACGTAGTATTAAGACAAAGGCGTGTTGTGTCCTCTAAGTCATCGCCTGTGGAGTAACGGTTAGCGCGTCTAGCCGTGAAACCAGGTGGCCCGGGTTCGATTCCCGGTCGGGGCGAGTTACCTGGTTGAGGTTTTTTCCGGGGTTTTCCCTCAACCCAATATGAGCAAATGCTGGGTAACTTTCGGTGCTGGACCCCGATGTTGATAAAGCGTCGTAAAATAACCTACTAAAATAAATAAAAATGTGTCCTCTACCAATTATATATATATATATATATATATATATATATTGTAATGTACCGAAGTACATATGATATTTCCATGCAGATATTCTGCGTCATCATACGATGAAAGAGTAATGGAACGGAGAAAAATTCTCTCCGGCGCCGGGATTTGAACCCGGGTTTTCAGCTCTACGTGCTGACGCTTTATCCACTAAGCCACACCGGATTCCACCCCGGCGTCGGAAGAATCGTTTCAGTTTTAAGTTCCAACTCTTGGGTTCCCTCTAGTGGTCGCCCTCTGCACTACGTCATAGATATCTATGAACCTAGGACCGAAGTCCACACATGTGCTGAGGTGCACTCGTTATGAGTGACTAGTTGGCCGGGATCCGACGGAATAAGCGCCGTCTTAAATCACGAGGTGATTTACCCATATCATATATATTATTTTAATGTACCGAAGTACATATGATATTTCCATGCAGATATTCTGCGTCATCATACGATGAAAGAGTAATGGAACGGAGAAAAATTCTCTCCGGCGCCGGGATTTGAAAGAATGGAGAAAGAAATCTTTGATCACTCTCTGCGCAGTATTGAAACTGTTTCTACATGCAACTAATTTCATTATTTCAGCCACAAGCAATTAATGTTAGAAATAAGTTTGATGCTAATAAAATTGTTATTACTGGGTAAATTTATTGATTGGTAGACATAATTCAGTTAACTATCTGTCTCCTACAAAACAGGACAGGGATGCGATGCCTGTTGCAAGAAATACGGTTAACTATAATTTCTACTATTAGATTAAATCGTTGTTAAACCCGCAAATAAAATTACAACTTTTTTTTAATTTACGTAAGAATGATATAAAACTAAGAAGTTGAACTTGATTTGCAGAATTCCAGCGACCCCACGTTGAACTCGATGTACAACACTCTGCTGGTGCCAGACTTGCCTAGCAGCGTGTTAGAAAGCCTGCATCGCATCTGCAATGACGCCCACTACGCTGCCATGATGTCTGCTTCTCTGGTAGACAATTTCCGCAGCCAGATATCCTGTAGTCTTCAACATTTACCTCATAGCTACTTCCCTTTCACTGTGTCCATGATTGCTTCGAAAGGCAACAGCTACTTGCGAATAATAAACCACAAGTAAGAATAAAAGTTCTATCGAGCACAGACATGAATGTCTATACAAGTAATTCCTTACATGAATCAGGTAACCTGAGAAAAAAGCAGATAACAAAAATAACTGGGTAACTTACGTAAGTAAATTATCTAAAGAGGTTTTGTTATTAATTTTTAACTGTCTAATAACTATTCATAAGAAATCAAAAGGTAAATAAATAGAACATACTGTATGAATCGTAGTAATGCCATTAATTTCAGGGGGTTATTCTTTGAGATATTTCAAACAAAAAGTTTAATGCGATTTTGCTCGTTTTTGCTTCCTTTACGGGATAAAAATTGTGTTATGTGAAACAACTCTTAGAGTTTTTTCTAAAAATTATTATTTTATTCGTCCTACAAAATATATCTGTTATGGTAACAATTAATACTGGAGGAGAAAAATTCGCTCCGGCGCTGGGGATCGAATCCGGGTCCTTAGTTCTACGTACCAAGCGCTCTCACCATTGAGCTACACCGAAGTCCAATCCACAGCACCGGATCGAACTCCAGGAGGGCAACCAAGGACCCGGGTTCGATCCCCGGCGCCGGAACGAATTTTTCTCCTCCAATATTAACTCTTAGCACGTTTTGGGAAAGCCTTCGATTTAATTTCCAATATGAGCAGTGTATTATGGTAATAAGTGACTGAAATAATTTCAGTTTTGTCCTTGAAATGTGCAGAAATTTGACACCAACAAAATTTAACATTTTAAAATTCCTTTTCAGAGCGAAAAGTTACACTTGCAACATATATAATTTTGGCAGTTCGAATCGTTTAGCTTACACCAGTGGTCGTCAGCACTCGCTGAAATGGATAACGGGTAAGCAGTACATCGTAATATTCCCCATCGTGCAGTAAAAGGAGGTAGAGAGCATACCCGCCAGCAGCCACGGATGCACCATAGTGCAGTCTCTTATCCGCGGGTAAGAGACGCTAGCCCGAGGGTGCACTGTGCTGATGACCGCTGGTTTACACCCTGTATATTTCGGTATTTATCTATTATTTATACTTTATTGGCATCTTTACCTTTATTGGTTGGTATATTTTATGCAAATCAAGCTTTCAGGTATAATTCCCTGTAAAGTTGATTTGAATAATTTCGAGGAAAAATTGTTCCGGGGCCGGGTATCGAACCCGGGACCTTTGGTTAAACGTACCAACGCTCTAACAACTGAGCTATCCAGGAACTCTACCAGACATCGATCCAATTTTTCCTTCTATATCCACAGGCCTCAAAGTGGGCTGAAACTGTGGTATATTTTATTGTTTTTGTAATTTACCAAATCAAGGATATAACCTGTTGATTTGAATAAATTCCTTTATTGTTAGGGCAAACCCGGGACCTTTGTTAAACGTACCAGAACAACTGACCTACCCGGGAACTCTAGACACCGATCCAATATTTCTTTCTATACCCACAGACCTCAGGTGGTACTTTAAACCAGGCCTGTTATATATTCCTTTATTAGTAAATGTACCAGAAACTATGATCTAGGCTAATGAAGGGATAAAGGAGTGAAGAAAGATGGAAGGAGAAGAGACACAGAAATCGACTGGTCCTTTATTGTAGTAGCCTATCAATTATTTTAATCAACTACTGGGCTATTTATCATCGAGAGAATTAGTCATAGCGAGATTGTATTTGGCGAGATGAGGCCGAGGATTCGCCATGTGATTACCTGACATTCGCCAAATTGTTGGAGAAAACCTCGGAAAACTCAATCAGATAATCAACCCCAGTGAGAGTCGAAAGTCAAACCATAACTCCGGGTCAACGAGCAAACGCATCTACCGTCTAAGCTACGCCCGTGGCTAGTGTTTTTCTTTCTCAGTGTTTACTTTCAAGTAATAATTACACTGGCAGAGGTTAAGGACTATGCGTGAAAAATGTTTAACCTCAAGGTTAGAAGTCAGTCCTCAACTATTTACCACAATTTTTCGTGGACCATAGTTGCATTTCATTTTGAAATATTTGTTTCAATAAAATGTGATCAATGTGATTATTTACTTCTGCAAATACGGTATCTCAGTATATTCCAAAACACCATCTAACATTATAGTCAAGTAAACAAAGATGCAGGCTGTTCCAGCATCAATGGTACTAGCACGAATGATGGTCCGGTAAAAAGAAAACTTCAGGGTAGAAGGAAAACAACCGTCCCTGTAAGTGACTATGAGAGCGATGAAATTGAATTGGATACAGATTATGATGTTTCCGGCGTTCTCTCCATATTTACAGACAGTGAGTCAGATGTGGAAAAGAAGACGAAATCTGTTAAATTAATGCTAAAGGCACATAGTTATATGGTAGTTACTTATGAGGAGGAATTGTGGCCAGGGAAAGTTTTGGAAGTGAAGAACAATGGAGCTGTTTTTCATGTATAGTAAGAAGCGGCAATTACTGAGGTGGCGAGAAATGGAAGACATTTTATTCTACAGAAAGGAAAACATAATAAAACAAAGTGAAGACCCCAAATGTGTCTCGAAAAAAGAGATCTATTTTCAATTTCAGAATTGCAAGAGAAGTGTCCTACTAATGCGACAGCTCAAATGCATAGTACAGTATATTGGTTTGATATGTACTGCATATGTCGAGTAGCCTATGTATAATAATGATCTCTGATGTAGCTAATTACGTCTTCATTTCACAGACTGCGAGAAATGCGCGAGGGCGGAGTCCTACAGAGACTGCGAGCCATCACGGCGGCTGCTGTACCTGTGACGGTGCCTGAACAGTGGAGCAGCGTTTCCTTCAACGACGTCGCTCCAATTTTAATCTTCCTGGTGCTAGGTACACTAACAGCTCTCCTTGTACTTGCAATAGAGCTGCTTTCGTGGCACGTGAAGTCGCAGAAGATAAAAATTCGGTTTTGATTGTTCATCAACTTAGGATAACAAATGAAGGACAATTTATAGAGACTTTAGCGAAATAGAAAATACTATAGGGGAGAGTCGGGTAGTATCGGACATCGGGTAATATCGGACAGTGAGTTTCTTTCATCTACCACACGATGATAGTACCTGATTGACATGGTTACGTTTCTGTGATGTCGCATAGAGAAACGTAACCATGTCATTCAGGTATTACCATATGGTGGATGAAAGAAACGCACTGTCCGATATTACCCGATGTCCGATACTACCCGACTCTCCCCTATGACATGTGAATCTACTATATGTATTGATTGGGTGCAAATTTATGTTGACTATCACACTTGTACTACGTCATACTACTTTTGACCAATAAAACTGTACGGAACGACATGTTTCAACCAATCATGGTTGCTTATCATACAATTTTTATCACCTCCCTAACATTTGTTTCTTTGCTTGCCAACATTTTACTTTCAATAATTGTACCTTTTAAAGTGATTCATGTTTATTTCATCATCCTTAATTGATGTTAATGTTATGGTTTATTTAACGACGCTCGCAACTGCAGAGGTTATATCAGCGTCGCCGGATGTGCCGGAATTTTGTCCCGCAGGAGTTCTTTTACATGCCAGTAAATCTACTGACATGAGCCTGTCACATTTAAGCACACTTAAATGCCATCGACCTGGCCCAGGATCGAACCCGCAACCTTGGGCATAGAAGGCCAGCGCTATACCAACTTGCCAACCAAGTCGACTCCTTAATTGAAATGTTCTATCATTTATTTTGTTTATATTATTTAAGTATTCGTTGTATAATTTAATAGTTACGAGTTTTTTAAATGTTTCACGGACTTATGAATAGCCCTGTAGGCCTATGTATACAGGGCTTTCATTTCGAAACTTCCCAGTATAAATAACTAATTATTTAAATTGAATTCAATTTAAACAAAAAACACGTCAATTTAGATATTGAGGGGGAAGTCTGAAACCGGGCTTAATTGCATTTTAGATTTCACCTCCAGCCTCCCCCATTTTGGGATTCCAAATGGCACACCTATATTTTTTTACTTAAATATGAAAGAGCATTCAATTGTTTATACACCTGATTCATTTGTTTTCGTATCTTTTGTTTTATATCGTCGCCTGGCAACCTGCATTATTGTTATTGTTGATTAGAGCTGAAGAGAATAAAGCTACAAAAACTGAGCATTTCATGTAATAGTTGTGTTTGTATATTAATTTACTTTAAAATTGTGTACACCCTTCAAGAGAGAACATAAATCATCCTTATCGATTAAATTTAGGAAATTAGCTGAACGTATTGAGGTGTATAGCAAAACCCAACATAAAATTACAACTTCTATAGGGAAATTCACTAAAAATCTATATATATAATTTGAACTGGTAATGGAAATTATGGGAAAACAGCTGAACGGATTTGAATAAATGGCCCCTCATTTTGAAGCTTGGAACCCAAAGTTTTTCGGAAAAGTAGTAGTTTTCAGTGAAATGTCAATTTTCCTACATAATTTTCCTATTTTCCAAAATCCATCTGTTGTCAGTTTTGAGAACTAATTTGATCGAATCACGGCCGACTTGATTGAATTTCAGAACAAAACACACACTACAATAAACAATAGGTTATTACACGAAGACCTGCAGGATTTCCGACATATTTAGAGCTCAATTCAATTTGTTATTAAAAACTGATTCTGCAGTGTATAATAATTTTCTGAGTATAGCTGTGTATTGGATATTCAAATCTACGAAACTTGAGGTGGTTTGACGACATTATTATCATTAGAAATTAAATATTATTATAGTTAATATGATGATGCATCTATTTTTCATTAATTGTACATAATATTGATGCTATATTGATGACATGAAAGTGAAACGTTTTGAGGTTATGTAAGTAAATGTAGAGAATATTTTAATTTAGATCTTCATTTCTATAATTTACTGAGTGGCTGCTATATATAACTACAAAACTTAAGTAAGATAATAATATTGTTATTAAAAATCAAATATTTTTATACTTATTAACTCAGTCGGGTTGGGTCTTTTTCATATGCTTAATGGCGGTGTAGTGTAGATATTGATGTGTCATTGTCTTCAGTATTGGCTCGAGAGAGCGCAAAAAATTACAGTTCCTAAGGAAAATATATAAAAAGGTATTACTTACTGATAAAATAAGAGGCCTAGAAAATTTTGTAGTCTTCAGATCATTTCAGCAAGATCTCTTAGTAGGATAAAATGATTTTACGCTCTATATTTCAAGTTCTACATGCAGCAGCTAAAGAAAATGCTATTGTTCGAAAGCAAAACCTGACATTTTTTAAACTTTTGCCTACAATCCACAATGACCTGAAATAGTTACTGCTATCGTCCTGACATTGATACTTGCGTTTTAGCGTTGAAACTCAAAAACTGAAGTTGGATAGGTTCAAGAGAAAGTATTTGGCCTAAAAAAATCCATTGAGAGGGAGTATGTTTCATTATTATGGAAGCAAATAACTATCAAAAAGACAAGTATTCTTCATTGAAAATAAATCTGAAAAATTTTTATTTGAACGTCTAACGAACTTAGTTTGCAGCAGTATTTGCTGCATAAGCCACTAGTAACTCTATAAATGTGTAATATGTTACTAGTCAGCGATGTAGTCAATGGATGGGGAAAGAAACTGGCCACTTTACCCCATTATATCCTGGCTTAGTAGCTTCTTGAGTGATGCCTTAATCTGTGTCATTATGAGGTTCAAAACCTGTCTTCGGACAGTTGACTAAACAACAGAGGATTAATAATCTACGGCGGAATATGGAATATTCAAGAAATATCACTGGGTGTGCGTATGAGGGACTCCCTTTGTTTGTGAATGTTATGTTGGTTAATAATTTTCACAAAAAATGAACAGGAGAAATGTTACAGGACCGAATCATTTAAGGTAGACATTGATAACAAACAAACAAACAAACAAATACACACACAGGCACGCACGCACACACAAAAACAAAAACAAGCTGAATTTGTGTCTCAAACCTCTATTTAAATTTATTTTTATGTTCAACCAGAGTTTTTTAGTTGGTTATATCTAAATGATACTGTATCAACTGCTAGGTTATTTAGCGTCGATGGAACTTATGATAGCGAGAATATATTTGGCGAAGTGAGGCCGAGGATTCGTCATATATTGCCTGACATTCGCCTTACGCTTCGGGAAAACCTCCCAAAAAACCCAACCAGGTAATCAGCCCAAGCAGGAATCGAACCCACGCCTCCGTATCAGTAGACAGGCGTCACCGCCGACTGAACTACGCAGGAGACTTTAACCAGAGTAAAATCTTA
The DNA here is from genome assembly GCA_025594305.2 of Periplaneta americana. Classification (NCBI taxonomy): domain Eukaryota; kingdom Metazoa; phylum Arthropoda; class Insecta; order Blattodea; family Blattidae; genus Periplaneta; species Periplaneta americana. The sequence goes on along the minus strand of JAJSOF020000009.1, from coordinate 11,344,348 downwards.
AATTATTTGTTATTTGTTAAATTGAAATGGAATATTCTTTTGAGAAGATTAAATCAATATGTAGTTGAAATTATTGGGGATCATCAGTGCGGTTTTAGGCGTAATAGATCAACTATTGATCAGATATTTTGTATTCGAAAGATATTGGAGAAAAAATGGGAATATAAGGGTACAGTGCATCAGTTATTCATAGATTTCAAAAAGGCATATGACTCGGTTAAGAGAGAAGTTTTATATGATATTCTTATTGAATTTGGTATTCCCAAGAAACTAGTTCGATTAATTAAAATGTGTCTCAGTGAAACATACAGCAGAGTCCGTATAGGTCAGTTTCTGTCAGATGCTTTTCCAATTCACTGCGGGCTAAAGCAAGGAGATGCACTATCACCTTTACTTTTTAACTTTGCTCTAGAGTATGCCATTAGTAAAGTCCAGGATAACAGAGAGGGTTTGGAATTGAACGGATTACATCAGCTGCTTGTCTATGCGGATGATGTGAATATGTTAGGAGAAAATCCACAAACGATTAGGGAAAACACAGGAATTATACTTGAAGCAAGTAAAGAGATAGGTTTGGAAGTAAATCCCGAAAAGACAAAGTATATGATTATGTCTCGTGACGAGAATATTGTACGAAATGGAAATATAAAAATTGGAAATTTATCCTTTGAAGAAATGGAAAAATTCAAATACCTGGGAGCAACAGTAACAAATATAAATGACACTCGGGAGGAAATTAAACACAGAATAACTATGAGAAATGCCTCTTATTATTCGGTTAAAAGCTTTTATCATCCAGTCTGTTGTCAAAAAATCTGAAAGTTAGAATTTATAAAACAGTTATATTACCGGTTGTTCTTTATGGCTGTGAAACTTAGACTCTCACTTTGAGAGAAGAACACAGGTTAAGGGTCTTTGAGAATAAGGTGCTTAGGGAAAGATTTGGGGCTAAGAGGGATGAAGTTACAGGAGAATGGAGAAAGTTACACAACACAGAACTACACGTATTGTATTCTTCACCTGACATAATTAGGAATATTAAATCCAGACGTTTGAGATGGGCAGGGCATGTAGCACGTATGGACGAATTGAGAAATGCATATAGAGTGTTAGTTGGGAGACCGGTGGGAAAAATACTTTTGGGGAGGCCGAGACGTAGATGGCAAGATAATATTAAAATGGATTTGAGAGAGGTGGGATATGATGGTAGAGACTGGATTAATCTTGCTCAGGATAGGGACCAATGCCGGGCTTATGTGAAGACGGCAATGAACCTCCGGGTTCCTTAAAAGCCAGTAAGTAAGCAAGAAATGGAATTATCTTAATTAACTGAATAACCCTGTATATAGAGGCAGGTTACTTCTGAATAACCCTGTATATAGAGGCAGGTTACTTATTCATTAACCCACGCATAAAATTTAAAATAATGTCAGCCAGCCATAAACTGAAATGAGTCTAGAAACTATTTTCTTATTCAGTATCGTCTTCACTGCTATAACTTTGAATACATGTTTTCTGTATATCTAGAAACAATCAACAAAGAGTGGAACATAAAAGATCCGTAAATATTATCTAGGCTCATGAACTCGGCTGCTACTTTAACAAGCCACTAAACAAGCTACGAGTACCTCAAGCAATAAAATAAATTGCGCGATACTTGAAATCGATACATCTCTTCTCGCAGTATAAACACTGCTCCATACAGGCCGAGCGATAAATTTCTTTTATGGAGTGCTATAGCCATTGTTCTTTTCCGTAAAATGTTATTAACGACAATAAACGGTTTAGCACATACAAGAGCCGTTAAAGTTTATATGGACTTTTTCTATTCCAAATATGACATGATATACAGGGTGTTTCCGAGGTGGTCTTACAAACTTTCAGGGATGATTGCGAAGGGCACACATATCAATTAGAGATAAGGAACCCTGGTCCGGAAATGGCCGAGTCGAAAGTTATAAGCAAAAATAGTTGTGTGGAAATGGAATTGTAATTTGGCACCACGTGCCCTCCTTCCCTTAAGCTTTGGAACAGACGTGGAAAAATGGTATGGGCCGGATGTCTCCTACGTTGGTACTTGCCCCAATACAATCTGTGAGCTTGTCTACTGTTCCCATTGGCTCATCCGTATTCGAAAATCAGGTCTGCTTATTCCGCTGTCGTGTACTCCTCCATTTCACTAGGACTGATCGACTGGACACTGCAACTTGTACACATACACTGCTGTCTACAGACGTTCATATCAGGACCGACCATGTCCGTTACACATTACGCTATGTGCATTGCTTTAGTGTAGTTTCCTGTCCCCATCCCTCAGACAGCGCACTGAATGGAATACTGTAAGTAGACAACGTAAACAACGTCAGATGAATACAGTATGTATAAGATGTACAGATAAATATACATAAATAAGTTGTACAGAGGAATAAAATTATTTCATTTCCACACAATTATTTTTGCTTGTAACTTTCGGCTCAGTCATTTCTGGACCAGGGTTCCTGATCTCAAATTTATACATGTGCCCTTCGCCATCATCCCTGAAAGTTTGTAACACCACCTCGAAAACACCCTGTATATTTCTCAACATATTCAGTCCTGCTGACCCTTCACATTTTTGTATTCGGATCACCATTCCCTTACTTACACTATTTACAACTCTAAACACAGACATGGAAATTCTATACATTCAACCAAAAAACCACAAACTAAACACACTAGAACAATACGAAATATACACACAAAAACACATCCAAACGAAATTCTCAACACACAACTCAATTTCAGAACACACACACTCTTGACTCCACATTACACTACACAAACACGCCCCCACAGAAAACAAAACAAAAGGCGCCAAGACCAGCATCGACCAGTTCTGAAGATGTCGAATAACAGGTCGAAACATGTTAACAAGGTAACAGAAAAATTTAATACGTGAAAGATATATAATATGTTTTCCAAAGTGATATAGTGTTAAAAAAGTTGTGTAATAAGTAAAAAAAGAATAAATAAATAAATAAATAAATAAATAAATAAATAACTAAATAAAAATGAATCAATAAATAACTAAATAAATAAATAACTAAATAAATAACTAAATAACTAAATAAACAACTAAATAAATAACTAAATAACTAAATAAATAACTAAATAACTAAATAAATAACTAAATAACTAAATAAATAATTAAATAACTACATAAATAACTAAATAAATAAATAACTACATAAATAAATAACTAAATAAATAAATAAAAATGAATACATAAATAACCAAATAAATATATAACTAAATAAATAAATAACTACATAAATAATTAAATAAATAACTACATAAATAACTCAATAAATAACTAAATAACTAAATAACCAAATAAACAAATAAATAAATAACTAAATAAATAACTAAATAACTAAATAAATAACTAACATAAATAACCAAATAAATAAATAACTAACATAAATAACTAATAAATAACTAACTAAATATATAACTAACTAAACAAATAAATAAATAAAAATGAATAAATAAATAACCAAATAAATAAATAAATAAATAAATAAATAACTACATAAATAACTAAATAAATAACTAAATAAATAAATAAATAACCAAATAAATAACTCAATAAATAACTAAATAAATAACTAAATAACCAAATAAATAACTAAATAAATAAATAACTACATAAATAACTAAATAAATAACTCAATAAATAAATAAATAAATAACTCAATAAATAAATAAATAACTAAATAAATAACTAAATAACTAAATAAACAACTAAATAACCAAATAAATAAATAACTAAATAACTAAATAAATAACTACATAAATAACTAAATAACTACATAAAGAACTAAATAAATAAGCAACTACATAAATAACTAACTATATAAATAAATAAATAAAACAATAAATAAATAACTAAATAAATCCCACGTTCGATTGTAATGGTCTTCATATGAGAGATAATTATTATAATATTGCAATAATAAGTAAGATTTCATACGATGTTGTAAAGACGTGATGCAAAATACAGCCCAGCTTACTGCGACATTATTTCAAATTTTAAGCAGGTCTTTTATACTCCGTAACTCTTGGACTAATGTGATAAAACATAGGAGTCTAAAACGATGCCAAACGTGGACATTATCAATACCACATGCAACACCGTCATTAAAACTTGTACAGTTAAGCTTCGGCTAATAATTTTGACATACAGTAAATGTAGAATTACAAAATTACAGCTATGCTCTGAGCAGGATTCGACTACACATCATGCATGCCACGCAACGTTTCAAATGTTGTAGAGCAAAATAACAACATACATAATTAGTAGCTGCTTATATCGAGGTCTCCTCATTACTAGGTTATTCCATTAAATGTAGTTTATTTTGCACGTGAACACGTGAAACTTGTCGGTATAAAATCGAGTGCACTGCATTTGATGGATAAACATGACATTTGTCAGAGCTACACAGGCCTTGTTTACAGTAGCAATACAGCACCTGTTTACAGTCGGCTTACTAATTAATAATTATTCTACCTGTCGTATGTTTGCGCGCCCTATAGGCTATAGTTTTCTCTGGCCTCGGAAACGTTCACACCATCGCAGGCGTGGCGTGACGATGTTGAATTGAGAATATTATCAAGTTCTGTTTTCACCAAGTGGCAAAGAAACTAGATTTACCAGGGATTGTTTTAAGACTTATTTCTAATAGGCAACCTAGTTTTATAGTACATTAGCTTTTAATATTTGTTACACAAGACTTTTTAAGTTTTCAGATTTTTAAACCATACATATTGCATTTAAATCACTATTGCTAATAATTTTACTATTCAAAGGAATAACAATTTTCAATGAGCTACATCATTGGACAAATTTCTGAAGTGTTTGGTTCTCAAACTATCAAGTGATTTAATTTTTTTGCGTGTCTTTCTTAGTCTCTGCATATGAAAGTGTAACTATTTGACGTATACGACTCTGGTATTGAATATTGTTTTATGTACATAACGTATAAAAAATATAAGCGATTCCTTACTTAGGAACACATTTATTACAATGAGATAATGTAATTCCATTTCATGCTAACATAGTTAAATGCTTTAATGAACATTAAAAATATATTTATGCAAATAGAAGGGATTTAAATCGTTGGAACACATTTATTACAATGAGATAATGTAATTCCATTTCATGCTAACATAATTAAATGCTTTAATGAACACTAAAAATATATTTATGCAAATAGAAGGGATTTAAATCGTTGGAACACATTTATTACAATGAGATAATGTAATTCCATTTCATGCTAACATAGTTAAATGCTTTAATGAACATTAAAAATATCTTTATGCAAATAGAAGGGATTTAAATCGTTGGAACACATTTATTGCAATGAGATAATGTAATTCCATTTCATGCTAACGTAATTAAATGCTTTAATGAACATTAAACATGTCTTTATGCAAATAGAAGGGTTTTAAATCGTTGGAACACATTTATAACAATGGGATAATGTAATTCCATTCCATGTTAACATAGTTAAATGCTTTAATGGACATTAAAAATATCTTTATGCAAATAGAAGGGATTTAAATCATTGGAACACATTTATAACAATGAGATAATGTAATTCCATTCCATGTTAACATAGTTAAATGCTTTAATGAACATTAAAAATATCTTTATGCAAATAGAAGGGCTTTAAACCGTTTAAACTTCGAAAACTCACATTATTAAATGCTTTAATGTTAAAAATATCTTTGAAATTATGTATGTCTAATTATATATACTTTGAAATTATGTATGTCTAATTATATATTTCAGTTACGAAATAAGAGTATATTACGTGTGGCATTACAATGGTTGTATTTAAAGGAAATATAGTAATGTTAATATTTTCATCAATGTTCATTTCACCAAGTTATCAAAATGACAAAATGTTACCGGTAACAATCAAAGTTCAAGTCACAGTCGCTGTACAGTCACACTTCAACTCAAGATGTCTTTTCCTCCTTCAGTCATCAGGCGAAAACGGTGAGTGTATGTAGGCCTAGTATTCCAGGGTTTCTCACGTACGACGCAACCGCCTGCCCACATCTCCCACGGATCGTCCACCGCATAAGCCTAGCACAGTTGCCGCGTCATGGCCCGGCTTGTCTCCCCTGAGTCGTGCGTAAATTGAGAAGTAATGTGACTAGATTAAGTTTACCTTTATTTACAGAAAGTGCTCAAAATGACGTCCCTCTTCTGCTAGAGAAGCCTGGCACCTTTTGAACACGTTATTAAACAATTGACGAATTTCGGTTGCCGAAATTGTTGAAATCACAATCACTGAAATGCTAAACGAGGCAACGATTTTCTCGAAAGTTTTTCTAAGGCCACTCCTATCTACTCTAATTTTTCCTCGGTTACAACCAGGCTTCGAGACTTCGGACCCGATAGAGCAGTTCAGTGGGAAATCCGCATAACGGCGTACTGAGTATAGTGGTAAAGCGTACAGTGGGTGGGGGGTACTGTAGAATGAATGCCAACAAATACGCAAAGAAACGCTCTGGATTTGAAGGTTCTGACGAATAATTTGGTTTTCATACAAACCCATTTTCAAACTGTGTCTGAAACTATTACACGGTTAGAAAAGTCAGAGCAAGAGATGCCGGAAGCCCTCAGATTAATTTAGAAAATGACGGAGAGAATTAATGAGACACCAAGTACACTGGTTACTGAACGTGTAAAACAGAAGTGGAAATCAATTTTATGTAGAAATAACGGATATGGAACACTGTGCAACATAAACAGTAAATAAGTGGGCATAGAGTCACCCGAGAATAAAGGACTGTCTCTTAGAGACTGCAATGATGTTAGGGTTTTTCGTTTTGCTCCTATCACGTCATGCGACGTAGAGCGCAGCTTTTCACAGTACAAACTTTGGGAGATAACCGAAAAAGATTTACGTTTGACACACTGAGAACGTATCTTGTAGTAGGTAGGCCTAAATTGCAATTCGGTACTGTAACTGCACTTCCTAAAGACGACCAATAGGATAAATGAAAAAATTAAAATTGCTACATGCTTATTTCCACTATTAACACTGTGTATAATTAAACACAAATTCTTATAAAAGACAGGAGAATAAATGCTTTTCACATTCTTTTGAAATTGTCATTGTGTAATGTACAGGGACATCATTTTATTTTTACTTCAATTTTTATTGTACCTGAGTTTTTAATGTACTTCACTCCCACCCCTTCTACTAAGGAAGTTCCAACTCCACACAGAACCAAGACCGCAGATAGTAAGCAGTACTGAGTTACTGTGTATAGTACGTTCCAGAAATATGTTCGCGTTTTCCAGTGACGAAAGAGCTTTCAATATTGAATCATATTTTCGCACAGGTACTGTCCGTTTGCCTACGTCGCATCCCGATTTCCCCCACCTGCTTCTGCTCGCCCTCTGTAATAGCTGGGCTGACTTAGCTCTTTTCTGAAAACATTAATTTCTCTTAGGAATTCGAAGTTTACGTAATATTATACAGCTGTTTAATTTAACTTAAATAAAAGGGCCTCGTTAAGTAATTAACTGTCACGTGATTTCTTCCCTTTCTACAATGCTGCGGCATAACCACTTGGACGGACAGTAGATAGCATGTCTGAGTAATTTTATATTTTCGAGTCGGGCAGAAGTGAAGATTGAATTTACAGTACGTAGAGTAGGTACAGAATTATTTCAACATGAGTTACTAGTACGAAGGACGAAACTGGCAATTGGAATTAGATGTAATAGTCTATAGTGCGATTATATGCACAAAAGAACTGAAGCCTGTATCAAAATGAACGGCCACCATTTTCAAAATTGTGTTTAAATATTCATATTATGATTATTTTTCAATTTAAGTTCTTTCTCTATATTGTACGCTAATGTGCTGTAGACAGCATAATATACACTGCATAATGAATACGTTCGCATGGATAACTCACTTCGTGAGTAAAAACACTTATTCTTAATACAGTACTGTAATTTGATTAAAGAAAAACCTAATGAAAATGATCAAACTCAAAATCGCGATATTTCCTAGTTTACGTAAATGGATGAACTACTTTTCTTCCTTCCTATACCTAGTAGAGTGATTTGTGTTTTACGCCAGTATCATCGAACTCCAGTCTTGGAGGGGGGAGGAAGCGGTGTTTCCGGTTCTCTAAAGGTATAGACAGGTTAATATTAAAAATGATAGTAAGAATAAACTGATGTCCCTATATATTCACTTTCAGAATGTACATGTACGTGTGTTTCCCCATACTACCGTACTCCACTCTAAATAGCAACGTTGTTACCTCAACACATCTCTATCTACCTGCAGCGAGTCGACAACCTATAGTGCATGTACAGTAAACTTATTCTATCGGGTCCAAAGTCTCGAAGCCTGGTTATAACGCTTGGTTTTCTAGTTTGCTTTATGTTTAATACGAATCCAGTCTCTTTAAATTTTTCTAGTAACCTGAATATTGCCGATTTATTGCCTAGATCATATCTGCTGTGCTCGGGAAAAGTGACATAAGTCAGTTTCCACAAATCTGTTTTGATAATTTTTTGACAATTTACACTGGTTTATGTCGATTTGATTTTTTTCTCTATGAATTATTGTAATGGAAGAAATAATTATGTCTCATTTTCCAAGCAAGCAGATGTTCCGTAAGTTGTTAATATACCCCAGATAGGTCGCCCTTATAGGCTTTGACGATAACAACTTTTGTCAGGTTTACTACGCTGCCATCTAGTTGTTACACCTAGTTACGTCATAATTCCCATTTGAATTGCATTAGCGACTGTACTGCCATCTCGTGTTCGTTTACGGCGGACAGGTGGCGATCCTAGCGGTTGTTCTTTCAAAGTGCTGCCGATTTTGACATAGCGATGAGCTATCTGTTACATATATGATCTAGGATTTCTTAGGAACACGTACGCTGGGAATTTTCTGTATAAAAAAGCTGAAATTCCACACACGATTCTGTTCTTGCGTAGTTCAACACAATAAAATCTCGTTGCTCCCTAGTGTATAACACAGTGAACGAAACTACACACAATAAGAATAAACAAACGTGTCCTCAGTCACACAGCAAACGAAACTGAACTGAACTGAACTGAACTGAGTAATACGCACTGTTTACAGCTAAGGCACCTGCAAGACTAGTCTAGTTACGAGAAACAAGGGGGGGAGACCGCCAGCTGCGCCTGTGAGTGCTGCCTTCCTGCCGAGCAACGTCGGAGACCTCGAGTTGCGTCTTACGTGAGAAACCCGTTATATGTATTGCAGAGTGAACATCTGCATTCGCGTCGACCTGGTTCGCGAGTTGGTATAGCGCTGGCCTTGTATGCCCAAGGTTGCGGGTTCGATCTCGGGCCAGGTCGATGGCATTTAAGTGTGCTTAAATGCGACAGGCTCATGTCAGTAGATTTACTGGCATGTAAAAGAACTCCTGCGGGACAAAATCCCGGCACATCCGGCGACGCTGATATAACCTCTGCAGTTGCGAGCGTCGTTAAATAAAACATAACATTTTTTTTTAACATCTGCATTCGCGAGTATTATGTCGTATCTTCTAGGCGATTTCGGGTATTGATTTCAATTCTGTGGAATATATGGAATTATCTAATGTGGTTTTGCATTACATCGATTTTGTCCAATTAAGGGGAAGACCTACAGAAATGACCAAATATGTGTCAAAACTAGCACATATTTTTTTATTTTTAGCCTAAAAATACTTCATAGTATTGACTTCATTTGAGCGAAATTTCAAGGTCGTTAGGAAGAAGATAATTGCTTGTACGCCGTTTTTTAATAACCGCTGCGCTCCAGTGTGCTCAAACTTCTCCTTTGAATATCCGGAGTTCGTTTATTTTACATTTTTCAACATTTACTATGTAATATCTCAGACAATAATAGAGATAATTGAATAACATTTTCAGGGCATATTCTCACATTATTACATGAATAATTCTGTAAGAGAAAATTATCAAATTGCATATTAAAGAATAAGTTGAAAATAAACCTGTAACTTTTCTTTCTGTTCATAAAAATGCAAAATAAAAATATAAACATTAAAATTTCTAAATCATAAAACAAAATTGATTAGCAGTCTTTCAGCTTTCATTTAAGACAAGATTTGTGTTTCTGTGATACTCTTGAGAGCAGATATGTTACTGTCTTTATAATACTGATTTTTTTTTTTGCATTTTTTATGTCTGTGACCATACCATAAAAGGCAAAAGTGAAAATGTTGTATTTAAAAGGCTTCATACATTGATATGGAACTAAGTTAGGAGATAGAGGCTCTGCTTAAAATAATATGAGAAAAGAGATTTTCTGTAGGCCCTTCCCCTTAAAATGTCATAAACTCAAAAGTTTTGTTTTCATATGACCAAAACAAAAGAAAGAATATTTGTCCAAAATAAATGCCTATATTTCATTAAAAATTTTGTTTACTTATTAAAGACTTAAACGCAGAATATATTCATGTTATATTGTATTTCCTCTGTCTGAATCATTTATTTTTGTTTTAAAAATGTGAAAAACATGTGTCTTGCACAATTATTAGACTTTTCAAAATACATTTTGCGTAATTAAAAAAAAATGTAAAATAGACTATTTGTCACATAAAATCCAACGGAATTTAGAGGAATTATATTTATACGTTTTTAATGAATTCACAGTGCAGTGACAACATTAAGATAAAACATGTATCATAAAAATGCCAGACTTTTATCCACTGCAAATACAACGCGATGTTTTAAAAAATGATTTCAACTGAATTACATGATACAGGCGACACAGTGTTGTTTCATAGGTATTTCCTAAAAGATATTCAGTGTACGCTAATCCTCTAAAAATAAATTAAGATGACACATTCTTTCTCATTCTATTGCGCGTTTCTTAGTAATTAAATTGTTTACTCATGTTGTTTTTAATATTCCCGTTACATTGTAACTTCTTGAAGTGCCATCGAACTGTTTTATGTAATTTAAACCATGTACGTCCCGCGCCGTGGCGTCGTGGTCTAAGGCATCCCGCCTGCGACTCGCGTTACGGAATGCGCGCTGGTTCGAGTCCTCATGGGGAAAGAAATTTTCTCATGAAATTTCGGCCAGTGTATGGGACCGGTGCCCACCCAGCATCGTGATGCACTTGGGGAGCTACAATAGGTAGCGAAATCCGGTTGCGAATACCAGCTATAACGGCTGGGGATCATCGTGCTAACCACACGATACCTCCATTCTAGTTGGATGATCGTCCACCTCTGCTTCGGCATGTGGGCGTGAGGCTAGCAGACGGCTGGTCGGTCTAGGCCCTTCACGGGCTGTAGCGCTACGGATTATTATTATTATTATTATTATTATTATTATTATTATTATTATTATTATTATTATTATTAAACCATGTACTGTGCATACAAATAAGAAGATGTTTCGTTTCTTGGATTGTACACAAAATCCCATCATTATTAATAAATTTCATGGATATGTACAATTGTACATGCATATAATTAAAGCCACTTTATTTTTATTGCGTATCTAATTCTCCCCCGTGCACGAGATCCCTCTCTTTCAGGTGAGTGTTAGAATTCTGTATATTTACAATGTCTTTGTTTTAGATTTTATTGTCAATAAACTTAAAAATTTATTTCAGACTCGCTGCAGGATGTAAAATTGCTGTGGGAGCCTTGGTTGCACCTCTCAGGAGCGCCACAAAGCTTGGCGATTCTAACGGTAGATGTCCTCAACAATACCAAGGAGACTTTGGATTGCAAATATAACCGTCCGTTCATCGCCATTTTGTCTCCAGATCCAGAGCTGTTCAGCGCCTTGAATGAGGTGCTTTGATATTAGTGAAGACGCTTCTATACTGTTTTCGCTGTAAGAAAAATCCTAATGTAAACACAAGCACGTGGCTGTTATACCCGTGATTGGCTCGCAGTCGAAACACTCACACGACGCAGGAAAATATAGTCCGTATTTGGAAACTATCATCTGTATTATTTGAAAATAAAAAATTGAATTCTAGTTGTTAAATACAATGAAACATATAACTTCACCAGGTGGCATATGTAAAACGCTTTAAAAAACGAAAAGCTACTTTTTCATATTTTGTTGTTGATGTACTATGAACGCGGATGAATACCAACAGTAATACCGAGGTAGTCTGTTCTTGTAACAAGCTGGCGTCACTTGAGCTCGTAGTTGTTCACGTAAGCACGTGGTACTGAAGTATGGCTTCTACATCCTCGGTGTGTGTGGTTATTAAACATAAGAGTAGAAACCCTCTGAAAAGCGGAGAAAAACAAATAGTCTTAAATGTATATAATAACTTAAGTGAGGTTTAATTACAGTAATTACAAAGTAAATGTTTCCTAAGCAAACGAATGCATAGTAGTGAGGTTAGGCCTACTTGACGAGTAACGGGAAATGTTTAACATGAAACAGAATGTACAACAGTGGGCGGGAACATGTATTGAGAATCTATGGCGCCAAACAGCGACCAATGAAGCCTCACCTCAGTCACGTGCTATTGTTTATATTAGGATTTTTCTTACAGCGAAAAGATTATCATTATACATACAGTCAGTGTTGCCAACTGGACGGAAATTCCGTCAAAAGCGACGGAATTTCAACGTAGAGGACGGGTAAAAAATGGCTTTGACGGGTGACGAATTTTCTGGCGGAAATTACGATTTACATCGTATTTTGACATTTTCAGCTGCTGTCATTTTTAATTGTTTAATTTTTTTAGGACCGTATTCATAGACATTTTTAGCGCGAGCTTCCGGTGGATTATCAGCGTTTTTCGTATTCATAAACCAGTGTTAGGGATAAGATATGATTTGAAGTCTGCACTAGTAACCAGCGGATAGCCGGGGCAAGCTTAGTACGCTCGTAGCGCGTGCTGCGGAATGTCTATGAATAGCACCCTTAGAGATTTTAGGCCTACTTTTTATTTGAACAGCCCTGCCTGATCCGTACTATGTTTAAGAATTTCCTGTTTCAGATTTTCTCGTAATCAAGTTAGATTTTGAAGAATTATTATTTTAATCAGGATTTGTAAGTAAGTTGTGTTATATATATTGGGTCTTATTATTTTTTTTTTAATTTTGACGGATTCTGACGGATTTCCAGGTGTTATACTGACGGGGATACAATTTATGTGTTGGCAACACTGCATACAGTAGGTCGAACCAGAAGTGGCAGTTGGCCGGTGGGAAATACGAAGGTCGTTCCGAAAGTAATGCCTCCTATTTTTTGTGTTGACCTATGACGTCAGAGCAGGGTGCTGGTGGCGTTGTACAACTTTTTCGGCGCGAGGGCCAGTGCAGCTGAGAGTGGTACCACCCAAATACACGTCACGTGAGCAATCTGCCAATCATAGTCGTCAGTCTTATCGTCCACACACTGCGTCAAAGGCAATATACTAGCCCTTTCGGTTTCTGGGGTGTGTCCTTGTGTATAGTGCCCAGTCAATGGCATCCATTACCCATTCAGCTGACAGTGGTACCAGCGAATAGGGATTATAAAGAATGGACACTGAGCGAATTTTCCTGTGTTTTGTTTCTCTATGCGCCAGCGTATAGTTCCAATTTCAAGCGCTAGAGGTTAGTGTAATCGAGCACACGCTAAGATAATAATTGAGAATAGAGTTGAGACACAGGATCCAAACATCACCTACCTTATTGCATAATCCAGTAACGCTTTGGCTTCAAATAAATTTATTTAACAGCTTTTCCTTATTTCTCAGTGATATACTAGTTGTAACAATAATATTTTATATTTCAGATATCATAAATTATATTATAAAATAATATAATACATGATAAAATTAAGTATCGAATTTGTTTAATATTTGTATATAATATAATATAGGTATATGGTTTTACTTTTGTAAGAGTTTTGTTTTTCCATTTTCAGTGCTATTAAATCATTACATATTTTAATTGTTGTTGGGGTCAACGTCTCAACTCTCATTATAAAGGAACTCTAGAGTCTAGACATTACAGTTAATGACGGATTTATTATTTTATGGATCCAATTTATTTTATTTGAGTACATAATGTGCCCAGATATATTAATTATATGTGTTATATTTCCGCTGTGTCGACTGCTAGCTGGTGTGATGTCAGCGCCAACTCTAGGGAGAAAGCAGAATCTCACGCTTTAGCTGGCTTGAAGGTCATTGAAATCAGTCCGGCTACATCAAAGGTACCGACGCGAAGTGTCCATTCTTTATAATCCCTATTCGCTGGTGGTACCACCTAGACATGTCACCTGTGCAATCTGCCAATCACATTGTCTGCTTACAGACTGCGAAAAAGATACGATACTCGCTCTCAACGTTCCCATGACGATAGCAAAGCATGTTTTACAGTTCCGTAAAGAATTTGCATTTTTAAATGTTGGCAAACAAAGAAATATATGCTGGGGAAGTGACAAAAAAAAAAAGAAATGTTAAAGAAGTGATAAAAATAAACAAATGCTAGGGAAGCGATAAAATTGTAGTGATAAACAGCCATGATTGGTTGAAACACGTCCTTTCGTGCCATTTTATTGGTCAAAAGTAGTATGACGTACTAAAGTGTAATAGTCAGTTAAAAAAGTAGAGAGCTGGAAAGTAGCTTTCTTTGGATGCTCAGGTCCACACCTGTGGAGTAACGGTCAGCGCGTCTGGCTGCGAAACCAGGTGGCCCGGGTTCGAATCCGGTCGGGGCAAGTTACCTGGTTGAGGTTTTTCCGGGGTTTTCCCGTCAACCCAATACAAGCAAATGCTGGGTAACTTTCGGTGCTGGACCCCGGACTCATTTCATCGACATTATCACCTTCACATCATTCAGACGCTAAATAACCTAGATGTTGATACAGCGTCGTAAAATAACCCAAAAAAAAAAATAAAAAAATAAAAAATAAATAAAAAATTGGATGCTCAGCTGGTGACAGTTATAGAAACAGCGATAAAAATAGTGAGAGTATCCCTCCGCCAGTTCTAGGTAGTCCTACAATATTTCACTCAGATTAATTAATTAATGTAATGCTAACTAATGATGTTGATGATGTAAGCATTAATATCACGACTAATGCATGTATTTTTACAGTTATCGAGTGGAACGCTTTTCTCAAGCATGATTTGGCTGACGTTTCTGAGTTCGACACCTCCATGGGCCATCTACTGGCCGGATTCAACATCCCCTTCGACAGTGAGTTCCTGGTGGCACGCATGGACGGCGACAGAATCTCTCTTTGAGGTGTATCGGGTGAGCCCTTCTCTCCCGCTGCAAACATATCTGTTCGGGAACTGGACGGCTGAGAAAGGCCTCATCTGCACAACAATCAATCTCTACGAGAGGAGAAGCAAATTGGACGGACTGGTCATCAAGGCCGGCGTGGTCAAAGTAAGTAGTGGCAGAGGCAGTAGTAGCAGTAGATTATTAAACATCGGTTTCAACAGTGATTATTCTGAGTCAAAATTTGAAGTGGGCACTAAAGTGACCAAAAAATTTTGCCCGGAGTCCCCTGCAAGGGCAAGGTAAATCTACACACAGATAATTTTCTTTTATGTTAAACCGTGCTAAGAATTTTATCGCCCTTTGAAAACCATCGTCCATGGCCATATTTGAACGCACGAACCTATAATGTGGTACAGTGCAATGGGTCTTTACAATGAGACATGAATTTTCGGAGACATAGGAGTAGAACTGGAAGGAGAGAAATAGAATTGGAGGGAGAAGAGTAGAATTGGAAGGAAAAGAGTAATATTGGAGAGAAAAAAGTAGAATTGGAGAGAAAAGAATAGAATTCAAGAGAAAAGGGTAGAATTGGAGACAGAGGAGTAGAACTGAAGATAGAGGAGTAGTATTCGAGAGAGAGAAGTAGAATAGGAGAGAGAGGAGCAGAATTGGAGAGAGAGCAGTAGAATTGGGGAAAGAGGAGTAGAATTGGAGAAGGAGGAGTAGAAATGAAGAAAAAGGAGTAGAAATGGAGAAAGAGGAGTAAAATGGAGAGAGGGGTAGAATTGGAGAGAGAGGAGTAGAAATGGAGAAAAAAGAGTATAAATGGAGAAAGAGGAGTAAAATGGAGAGAGGGGTAGAATTGGAGAGAGAGGAGTAGAATTGGAGAAAGAGGAGTAGAAATGGAGAAAAAGGAGTAGAAATGGAGAAAGAGGAGTAAAATGGAGAGAGGGGTAGAATTGGAGAGAGAGGAGTAGAATTGGAGAAAGAGGAGTAGAATTGGAGAGAGAGGAGTAAAATGGAGAAAGAGGAGTCGAAATGGAGAGAAGGGTAGACTTGGAGAGAAAGGAGTAGAATCGGAGAGAAAGCAGTACAATTGGAGAAAGAGGAGATAAAATGGAGGAGAAAGAGGAGTAGAAATGAAGAAAGAGAGAGAAAATGGAGAGAGGGTAGAATTGGAGAGAGGAGTAGAAATGGAGAAGAGGAGTAGAATTGGAGAGAGAGGAGAAAAATTGAAAAGAGGAGTACCATTTGAGGGAGAGGAGTAGTATTGGAAGGAATGCAGTAAATTGGAGGGACAGAATTAGAATTAGAGGGTATGGAGTGAAAATGCTAAAAGAGAAGTAAAGTTAGAGAAAAGGGGGTAGAATTGGAGAGGGAGAATCAGGAATAGAGAGAGAGAAAAAAGAAGCACAATGCAAAGAGAAGACGAACAAGGGTAGCAACGAAAGAATAAGGTACTGCGGAATTATAGTGAATGTTCAGAAAAGGGAACGGAAAATTATTTGAAGATAAGAAAATCATTAGTATGAAAAAGATGTTAACAGAATTGGAGGAAATTTTCTCACACTCCATTTCCTAAGTTCTCATGTACTGCTTTTGTCCCTAGGATGGCACCCTGCTTACAGTGACCAACGAGGAAAGAAAGCCAAGACTGGGCGGACTGTTTGGTATAATCTGGCACATGCTGGAAGACAGACTGAATTTCACGTGAGAACATGTTGCTTTAGTATAAAATAAAGAAAGTGAATAAATAAGTAAACAAACAAACAAATAAACAAATAAATGAGTAAATATGTAAATAAACAAACAACCAAACAAATAAATACGCAAATAAATAAATGAATAAGTAAGCATATAAGTAAATAAATAAGCAAATAAATGAATAAGTAAGCATATAAGTAAATAAATAAGCAAATAAATAAATGAATAAATAAGTAAATAAACTAAAACAAGTAAATAAATAAATAAGAAATATGTAAATAAATAAATAAATAAGCAAATAAATGAATGAAATAAGTAAATAAATAAATAAACAAATAAATGGAAATAAGTAAGTAAATAAATAAATAAATAAATAAGCAAATAAATAAATAAATAAGTAAGTAAGCATAAATAAGTAAATAAATAAATGAAATAAATAAAGCAAATAAATTAAATAAATAAATGAATAAGTATATAAGTAAATAAATAAACAAATAAATAAATAAATAAATAAGCATATAAGTAAATAAATAAACAAATAAATAAGTAATTAAATGAATTAATAAGTAAGCATATAAGTAAATAAATAAAAAATAAATAAAAATAAATAAAAAGTAAATAAATAAATAAATATAAGTAAATAAATAAACAAATAAATAAGTAATTAAATGAATGAATAAGTAAACAAATAAGTAAATAAATAAAAAAATAAATAATTTCAAATAAATAAAAAGTAAATAAATAAATAAACATATAAGTAATTAAATAAACAAATAAATAAATAAAGAGTAATTAAATGAATGAATAAGTAAGCATATAAGTAAATAAATAAAAAATAAATAAGCAAATAAACAAATAAGCAAATAAATAAATAAGCATATAAGTAAATAAATAAACAAATAAATAAATAAGTAATTAAATGAATGAATAAGTAAGCATATAAGTAAATAAATAAACAAACAAATAAATAACAAAATAAGTAAAGAAATAAATAAACAAATTATTAAATAAATAAATGAATAAGTAAGCATATAAATAAACAAATAAATGAATAAGTAAGCTTCTAAGGAAATAAATAAACAAATAAATAAGCAAATAATTAAATAAATAAATTGATAAGTGAGCATATAAGTAAACAAATAAATAAATAAGCAAATAATTAAATAAATAAATGAATAAGTAAGCATATAAGTAAATAAATAAACAAATAAATAAATAAGCAAATAAGTAAATAAATAAATGAATAAGTAAGCATATAAGTAAATAAATAAGCAAATAAATAAATGAGTAACCGTATAATGAAATAAATAAACCAATAAGCTAATAAGTAAATGCATAAATAAAAAGTAAGCATATAAGTAAATAAATAAACAAATAAATAAGTAAACAAACTTTACACTTGTGCCAAAGAGAACGTTTACGAACTTGTGTCATAAATAACTATTTTTTTCTTTACTTTCCAAAAATGTGCGCACAATAACAGAACTGATTACATTTTATTACTCAGCTATAAACATTTTCTTTAATTTCGCACTCTTCCTACGCATCTATACAAATCCACCATTTATATCCATTTACAAGAGTTTCCCAAGTTTGTAATGTTATCTTTACAGTAACGTAGTAGTAGTAGTAGTAGTAGTAGTAGTAGTAGTAGTAGTAGTAGTAGTAGTAGTAGTAGCAGTAGCAGTGGCAGTAGCAGTAGTAGTGGTAGTGGCAGCAGCAGCAGGTGCAGCAGCAGTAGTAGTAGTAGTAGTAGTAGTAGTAGTAGTAGCAGTAGCGCAGCAGCAGCAGCAGCAGCAGTAGTAGTAGTAGTGGTAGTAGCAGTGGTAGTAGTAGTAGCAGCAGCGGTGCAGCAGCAGCAGCAGCAGGTGGTGGTGGTGGCAGCAGCAGTGGCAGCAGTAGTAGCAGTGGCAGTAGTAGTAGTGTAGTAGTAGCAGTGGTAGTAGTAGTAGTAGTAGTAGTAGTAGTAGTAGTAGCAGTGCAGCAGCAGCAGTAGTAGCTGTAGCAGCAGCAGTAGCAGCAGCAGTAGTAGCAGTAGTAGTAGTAGTAGTAGTAGTGATAAAAATAATAATGATGATAATAATAATCACATTTTATTCTTCAGAACGAATTACACAACGATCCTGTCCCATTCGTGGGGAGTGTTGCAGGATGACGGCACTTGGAATGGGATCATGGGTTACGTTGAAAGGAGAGACGTCGACGTAGGTGTAGGTTCCTTCACGCGCTTTGCGTTCCGTTCTCGGATCGCGGATTACTTCGTACCCATCATGGACAGCAGGTAAGCATACATGTCAGAGGAAGATATTCTACAATAATCACAAACCATTGGCAGTAAGTACGTCTTTCTTTAACGTTATGTTCAATATTATAATACAGAATAATATTGTGTTCCTGTACACTCAGAACGATAGAATAAAGATGTAAAAGGTAGTATTTAAGTACTATTTTCCACAAAAATGGACGTAAGTGACATTTGACATTATACAGGGACATCATTTTATTTTTATTAACATTTTTAATATTAACCTGGCTATACCTTTGGATTAACGGTTGAGAACCGGAAACACCGTTTGCTACCCCCTTCCACGACTGGAGTTCGATGATACGGACGTAAAATACAAACAAATTACTTTACTAGGTATAGGAGGGAAGAAAAGTAGTTCATCCATTTACGTAAACTAGGAAATAACGCAATTTTGAGTTTGATAATTTTCATTAGGTTTTTGTTTAATCAAAATACAGTACAGTATTAACAATAAGTGTTTTTACTTACGAACTGAGCTATCCATTCAGACGTATTCATTATGCAGAGTATATTATACTATCTACAACACATTAGCGTAAAATATAGAGAATGAAGTTAAATTGAAAAATAATCATAGTATAGATATTTAAACATATTTTTGAAAATGGTGGCCGTTCATTTCGATACAGGCTTCAGTTCTTTTGTGAATATTATCGCACTACAGCTATTGCATCTAATTCCAATTACCAGTTTCGTCCTTCGTACTAGTAACTCATGTTGAAATAATTCTGTATCTACTCTATAAAAGAGTACCTTACGTACTGTAAATTCAATCTTCACTTCTGCTCGACCCGCACAGATAAAATTCCTCAGACATGCTATCTACTTTCCGTCCAAGTGGTTATGTCGCAGGATCGTATAAAGGGGGGAAATCACGTGATAGTTAATTACTCAACGAGCCCCTTTTATTTAAGTTATTTCAAAGTTGTATAATATTACGTAGACGTCCAATTCCTAAAAGAAATTAATGTTTTTAGAAAAAAGCTAAGACAGCCCAGCCACTAGCCTTTACAGAGGGGCGAGCAGAAGCAGGTTGGAGAAATTGGGATGAGACGTAGGCAAACGGACGACAGTACCTGTGCGAAAATTTGATTCGATATTGAAAGCTCTTTTGTCACTGGAAAACGCGAACATATTTCTGGAACGTACTATAGCCTAATTACTAACTCAGCACTGTTTACTATATGCGCCCTTGGTTCTGTGTGGAGAAGAGTTGGAACTTCATTAGTAGAAGGGGTGGCAGTGAAGTACATTCAAAACTCAGGTACAATAAAAATTGAAGTAAAAATAAATTGATGTCCCTGTAAGTATATAAAGTATAGACTACTATTTACAAACAAAATTTGAATAGTACATATTTTAAGGGTAGTTCGTTACGAATAATAAAGCAACGAAAGAGAAAAAAATTACAGGTCTGAAAAATTCAAAGACAACTACGTCTTATCTCTCGTGAATTCTTAACAATGCAATTGAACCTTTTAATGCAAGTAAACAAAAATTTGTAATTATATAGAATATGGTAAATGGAAAGCCTTACAAAAATCAACTAATTTTTTTTCGTAATTCTGAATTGTCTGTCCTTTTCTTTTCAGAACATGAATATACTTTATTTATTTATTTATTTAATTTTATTTATTTATTTAAATTCAAATATACAGAATAAAGAAATATAATTACAAAACAAACAAAGAGAAATACAAATAAAATAATACAAGCAATATAAAAAGAAGATACAGTAGTATTAACAAAATTTGAGACCGAATGAGCAGCGCTCGTGCTCGGTCGCAGTTCAGATATAATATTAAAATAAAATAATAATAATAATATAAATAAATAAATAAATAAGTAAAATAAAATAGGAACTAAAATATAATTACAGCGGCAATGGAATTATATAATATAATATTAACACTAGAGAAGAATAATATCGCACGTGAAAAGTAGGACTAATATATGTCAAAATTATAGAATACAAATATAATATAGGTTGATTAATTCATACACATAGACTATAAATTTATTTAATCAAATTGAAGATATTAACACGTTTCTAATTTTCTTGTTATATGTTAGTGGGTTACATGTTAGAAGTTCTGGGTGTAATTTAGTTAAAGCATTGTACAACCGAGGGCCAAAATTTATGCTATGCTTTAGACCAGCAGATGTGAGACATTTAGGTTCTACTAATGTTGAATTAATATTTCTTCTTGTGTCATAATTGTGTGTCTGTAATACAAACTTATTACGATTTTTATGATAAAATTTTAACAGCGTATACTTATAAATTTGTTCAATATTAAATACATTAAATTCAGAATAAATTGATTTAGTTGGATAATCGAAACGTTTCTTCAAACAAATTTTAATTATTCGTTTTTGTAGTAAATTTAACGGACTAAGATTAATTTTTGTACTTCCACCCCAAACAATTATACCATATTGAATGATAGACTGAATAATGGCCAAATAAACATTTCGTAGAACTCTATTGGGCAAGTAGCATCGAAGATTAACGAATTCATAAATTGTTTTACGAAGCCTCTTACAAAGATAAGTAATGTGATGAGGCCATTTTAAATTCTGATCAATAATGATACCCAGATATTTGACATACGTGGCTTCTTTCAAAGGTGGACATTTACAACTTTTGGGATCTAAACAATTTTCACTGTGTATTATTAGTCTATATTTATCGCTAAATTTTAAATTTTAAACACTGGCAGCTGTTAACGAAAAAGGAACTAAAGTTGATTTAGATATATTTAAAGAAAGGAAGTTGGAATTAAGCCATTTTTTAACAATGTTAGCACCTATATTAGCATTTCTATATGCTTCCTGCCAAGAAAAAACCATTGAAAATAACTACTGTATCATCCGCATATGAATATATAGATCCATTAAATTTTTCTAAATTTATATTTAGCAGATCATTAACATATATTAGAAATAAAATAGGTCCAAAATTGTTCCTTGCGGTACCCTATATCAATATATTTGTATTCACTAAATTGATCTTCAATTTTGGTCATTTGCCTTCTGTTACTAAAATATGATTGGAATAATTTTAAAACTATACCTCTAACTCCAATAATATGTAGTTTGTCCAAAAGTAAATTATGATTGATAGTGTCAAAAGCTTTCCGTAGATCCAAGAAAATACCCAAACATTTGTTTCCGATATCTAGTTCATTGATAATTTTTCCAGTAACATTAATACATCTCAATTGTTAAATATTTATGTTGTTATTTTTGCAGGGGAGTTATATACTTCAAACATGTCGACAATCATCCATCATCAATCATGAAATACTTGGTCCCCCTCAGTTCTGGAACGTGGAGAGCTTTGGGTTTTACATTGATACTACTGGCAGTCTTCTTGTACGCAACAGTGCACCTCGCATCTGTCTTCGGCTGCGCAGAAAAAAATGAAATGGAGAAATTTGGACTTTATAACAGTATAATGATTATGTATGGCTGTTTCTGCCAGCAAGGTAAACAACAAACAATACAATATATTAAGAGCAATGACTTGCATTAAAAATCAGGATTATATTTAGAGATTGGTCGTATCTATTATTTTTGGACAATTTTTAATAAAGTAATGTTTACTATAGATGTTTTAAGGTATTTCGTGGATTTATAAAAATGATCAATATTGTCACTCTGTGGAGTTACGAACTAGAGGCCTCGAACAGATAAAGACAATTATTTTTCTCCCTTCAAAAGGGACTCGAGTGTGTCTCTCGTCTTGTGTTCGGAACTGGGACGGCAAAACGCTGTCAAACCCCAGCTCTACTTTGTATTGATAATGCATTAAATTCGTAATGGAAAAAGACCTTCGTCAGTCCCATCTCAGACGAATTAAGATAAACACAAGTTGCTCTCTCCATCACAAATATCTCACAGGATTTTCCTAAGAGCGGATCTGAAATCTTTTCATGAGAAACAGCCGGCTAGCTGCCTACGATTTGGTCTAGCTAAGATTGAAAGAGAATGGCTGGATAAAACGAAATCCTCGGAAAAAATCTACTTCACCGTCGTTCTGTCTATTACATAATATCTTAAAAGCTCTGCTTGAAAACGAAGTTCGACCTTTGGTGGGAGGTAACCGAGTGAATGGATACTAAGCCAGATGAACCGAAGTAGGGCTACAATACTTTGTTCATTAATGTCTGACCAGCGACGTAAACATTTTACAATTCATTTTTATATTTCAATATGCCTAGTGAATTATTAAATAAGTATCTAATAAATTTTCAATCTTAAGACATATCAACTTGCAAATGTTTATTTGCTATTTAATAAGATATATGAACGTTTTCGCCGTTTGGGGCATCATCAGATATAACGAAAACATATAATCTGAACCTATAATAATAATAAATTATGCAAATAACAAGGATAAAGAACAATGTATGTATGCAATGCATGAGATTCATGAGCTTTATGTAAAATGTGACATAATACAGGATAATTGTTGATATAATCTTTAGATTTGAAATTGAATTGGACGGATGTTTTATACATATAGCTCATGTTACAAATGGAATATACAATTATGATTAAAATTTGTCAATAATGTTAAAATTTATAATGATGATTGATAAAATAGATATTTTAAGAATAGTCATTAGTTGAGGATTGTCGTAGGGTATACGATAATTTGCGTAGATGATGTTCGTGTGTTATGTATGTGTTTCATCTGAAAAATTGAGATGGAGAAATAATAATACGTGCAAAAATATATGCAAGTTATTATATAGAGACACGGATAATTAATATAAGACTACTTACTGAAAAACGTTCGCTAATGAACTAAATGTTATTTTATGTCGGAGAATACTGTTTCAATTTCTTATCTGACTTGATGACATCTTATTGATTATAAATGACTGTTACGTGTAATCAGATTTGTTGAGATATTATTTGAAATGAATGCTCGTTGGTTATGGATGTCGTAGAGCAGTGGCCGGCAGATGCTGCAGTTGTGACGTAAGAGCCAGTCAGATCGCAAGAGCTTGGGAGAGCGAGCAGTTGAGTCGTATTAATGTTATCACACACCAGCGCAGTGGCGTCAGTGCAGCAGTAGAACGGGACTGTTGAAAACAAAAAGGATCTATCTACATTTTATAGAAGATTTCCCCAGGCAAGATTCCCTCGATTGCATAGATTTGCTGCTAGGATGTTGAGCATATTCGGATCTACGTATGTATGTGAACAGTTCGTTTGTTGTATGAAGATCTGCAAACCACAACATAGAAACCACCTGTCTGATCTGAACTTGAAACATATTCTTCGCTTGTGTGTTAGCCAGGCTATGACTCTAAATGTTGCAAAATTAGTACGCGAGAAAAGAGGAAAAAATCTCCACAAAGCGTTTAGCTTGGGCACGGTAGTGACACAAAGTGATGGTGTGTTTCAAAAGTTGAAATATACTTTGCATACTACTCACCAAGATAGGGCCTATAGATTAATCTGTATATTATGCAGAAAATGTGTTTAAAAACACTGTTTTCAAGTTTCCGAGTAGATAAAGTGTTGCAGTACTGCTTAAAGTATTTATTTATATGTTTGTATGTTTATAGCAGTTTCGGAATTTCATTTATACCGGTATATGCAAACGCTTCTGCAAGTGGCTGTATTATGAGTTTCATATTATTGTAAGTACATTAAATTTGATTACAAACCAAAATATTTTGTTACATTGATTTATCACGGATGTACAATTTTGTTTTCGTACAAATGTATTGTAATTGTGCTGTTCCCATACTATCTCAGAAGAATGGATCGCGCTCTGTCAGTGCATAGACCCGCACCACCACTGTTCAGTTGAACCTTCTCTCCACGCTGTGCTCAGTATGCAGAGATTGCCGAGCAAAGAGCAAGGCGGCTACGTCGTATGACGCCACAGAGCACGGAACATGCCGGTCACTTTCGTAGAGTATACGATGATTTTCGTAGTAGATAAATCGTAAGTTAAGTATGAATTTCAATCATTCACTGAAAGTTAAGTAGAAAAATCAACATTATAAATCGTAATAATTAGATGAGCTATAATATCAAATTATATGCAAGTAATTTAAGGCAGCAATAATAATTATTATGAAATTACTTACAGAGATCGTTCGCTTATGAAATGTTGTTTGACGTTGGTGATTACTCTGATTTGATGACATCCTATTGATTATAACTGTTGCGTGTCATCAGATTTCTGAAGTATATAAATGAAAATATTATATAAATGAATAAATAAGAATATTAATTATTAATTTGTTTTACAATTTGATATAAGGAAAAGATGTAATTGTTTTAATGAATTTAACGGCATTCGAATACTTACATTTGTATGTGTTGGTGGTTTTAAGAGAACTGAGGCCTAGGTAATCGTCTGTATTAAGGTATGTAGTGGCGGAATGATTTGCAAGGAACTATCTGATGATACCCCAAACGGCGAAAACGTTCATATATTTTATTAAATAGCAAATAAACATTTGCAAGTTGATATGTCTTAAGATTGAAAATTTATGATATACTTATTTAATGATGTAAACATTGCCGGCAGACGAAGGGAGAAGGATACGGCCTAATTTCTATGGAATCAATGGCAGAGATCACATTCCAGACATTGAAGTTGAGTGGTCTGAAGCGTTCTACCTCCGCCCAATTTCAAGATAAGCCTGGAATGTGGCCTCTGTCATTGGTCGGAAAGCAATTATACCCCGGACTCATTTCACCGGCATTATCACCTTCATCTCATTCAGACGCTAAATAACCTACGATGTTGATAAAGCGTCGTAAAATAACCTATTAAAATAAAGAAGAAACCAGCGGGGCCGGGTATTTATGGAGATCGTGTAAATCACGACATAATAGATATACAATAGATTTTTACTAATCTTTACGAATTAAGTGATTCTGATTAATAATATGCGGATAAAACAATCGCGACAAATCGCGAAATAGAGTTCTAA
This sequence comes from Periplaneta americana, assembly GCA_025594305.2. Lineage (NCBI taxonomy): Eukaryota > Metazoa > Arthropoda > Insecta > Blattodea > Blattidae > Periplaneta > Periplaneta americana. The sequence goes on along the minus strand of JAJSOF020000009.1, from coordinate 11,318,098 downwards.
TAGCGAAATATGAACACATTTGCGAATTATTACTATTGCGTCGTTTTATAGCGAATTTCATATTCTGAGTTTTTTCACTTGAATTTGTTACATATCGAAGTAGGCTACATTACATGGTATTCCAGGTGTTCTGAATACATTAGTGAACTCAAAAGACGGAGAATTCAACATTTCACTAATAATTTGAAAGTGTTAATTTGAGGACTGCAAGTTTTTTTCGTTTTTAATGAATGTGTGTTAAATACAGTCTCAATCCAACAAATATTATCTACTGGCCATACCGCACCTTTACCAGAATCCAACGAACCTTTAATGTTAATCATTTGGAAAGTAATATTCATACTGAGTTAATACTCCAGTTCCAAAATAATTGTATTTTCCAAAATTTCCATTAATATCCCCCAAGAGTACAAATCAATCTCCAACAATCTCCGCCGACACCAATATTAAAACACACAAATTTTAAAATTAATCGTCCACACCTGTGAAGTAACGGTTAGCGCACATGGCCGCGAAACCAGGTGGTCCGGGTTCGATTCCCGGTCGGGGCAAGTTATCTGGATGAGATTTTTTCCGGGGTTTTCTGTCAACCCATTATGAGCAAATGCTGGGTAACTAGCGGTGCTGGACCCCGGACTCATTTCACCGGCATTATCACCTTCATCTCATTCAGACGCTAAATAGGCCTAACCTAAGATGTCGATAAAATAACCTAGGCCTACTAAAAAAATAAAATTAATCTACATAAATAACTGCCTCTGATGATCAGAATCGATAAATTTTATTTTCTGTCACTGCCGTCAGCTGACTAAGTTGTGACACTTCATTCCAAAAAGAAAACCTTTGACAAAGCAAGCTTCGATTTAATTAACACTGTGCGCCTTGACAGGGTACGAGGCAAGCCCGCACGCCATATCAAGCCGCATCGTGTTCCTGATCTCGTACTTGGCAGCAGTCATCATCAACAATCTCCGCCGACACCAATATTAAAACACACAAATTTTAAAATTAATCGTCCACACCTGTGAAGTAACGGTTAGCGCACATGGCCGCGAAACCAGGTGGTCAGGTTCGATTCCCGGTGGGGCAAGTTATCTGGATGAGATTTTTTCCGGGGTTTTCTGTCAACCCATTATGAGCAAATGCTGGGTAACTAGCGGTGCTGGACCCCGGACTCATTTCACTGGCATTATCACCTTCATCTCATTCAGACGCTAAATAGGCCTAACCTAAGATGTCGATAAAATAACCTACGCCTACTAAAAAAATAAAATTAATCAACAGTAATCTCACTAGACGTTTTGATTTATCTAGAGAAAATCAAAACTCGAGTGGGATTTAATTGACTATTACACGATTAGAAGAAAGTATATAAAGATTAGAAGTAACGAAGTACTCAATACAATAAAATATTAATTAACTTACGAAAATACAACTGTCTTCAAATGTATTATTGTACCATCTCAACATTACAAATATTGCGCTAGATGCATGCTAGATGGCAGTAGTGTCTTTATACAGACACTGTAATGATTACTATTCAATAAATCTTAATATTAAACAATCTCTGATACGTGACTATCCATAATATCATATAGCAGAAGTTCTTTTTATCCTCTCAGAGCAGAAGCTATAACATAACCTAACTAATATACACAAGTGTTAGAAAAGTTTTAATTAACGACGATGACATAAAAATAAACATGAATAATTTTAAAAGGAATAATTATTGAATGTACAATTTTCAAATTTGAATGTGTTGGTGGTTCAATTGATGTTATATTGGACGTGTGCGTAATAGAAGTGGAACTCGTTGATTTAGGCCTACATGGTGTATTCAACTTATTCAGGATTTCCGAATGGTGCTCTTCATTTATTTGTAAATCGGATTTCAGAAGATGCATAGGTATGATCAGTGATTTTTATTAATTCTTGTTCTTGAATGCCAATGCGAGTCATATTTGAAACTGCTGTGCATTGACTGGAGTGGTTTGTAATTTTATATATATTTTTGACGTCCAGACCAGCGCAGTTTCAAATGTTGGCAAACAAAGAAACAAATGCTAGGGACGCGATAAAATTAAACAAATGCTAGGGACGCGATAAAATTAAACAAATGCTAGGGACGCGATAAAATTAAACAAATGCTAGGGACGCGATAAAATTGTGCGATAAGCAGCCATGATTGGTTGAAATACGTCCTTTCGTACCGTTTTATTGGTCAAAAGTAGTATGACGTAGTAAGAGTGTAATAGTCTACGCCCCTGATGATCAGGATCGATAAATTTTCTTTTCTGTCACTGCTGTCAGCTACTAAGTTGTGACACTTCATTCCAAAAAGAAAACCTTTGACAAAGCAAGCTTCGATTTAATTAACACTGTGCGCCTTGACAGGGTACGAGGCAACCCCACACGCCATATCAAGCCGCATCGTGTTCCTGATCTCGTACTTGGCAGCAGTCATCATTTTCGCCGGTTATTCCGGCTCTCTGATCTCCAGTCTGGCCACCAAAGAGGTCGTCCCGCCCTTCTATACTTTGCAAGACTTCTTCAACGACGGCACCTATCAACTGGGAGTCGGTAGAAGTAGCGGCAATTTCGTATTCTTTAAGGTACTTAATTTATAACTTATTATCTGGTAAATGGGGTCACTAGAGATGAACACCGATCGAGAAAGCAAGACAAACAGCGCCCGTAAAGTCGAAAACCCGCACGACAATGTTCTATATGTCGCGTCGTTGGTAAAGACTGCTTGTGAGTGTTTCGAGACGTCGAGATTGATCACTCCCGAAGTCCCGAACGTCAAGCAGCCTTCAATCGCCACAGTTGTTTATACCTGACTGGACTTTTACCTACTTTGGCAACTGTTATATATGTATAAACAATCAAGTAGCCTATTTGAAACATCATCTCTACCTTTCAGTGTATAATAATCCGTTCCCCAGTCTTTGTTTAATTACTAGGCCCTTATTAAAAGGCTAGGAATTTTCTTTTCAAACGTTTGAGATCAAGTGTGCAATCTCAAGTAAAAAGATATTAACGTTATGTTTTAGGTTTCTTAGAAATGCAAATTTATTTGAGAATTTTTTTTCTATTTATATAACCATAGGTAATATCATATAATAGAACCAGAATATTTTTATAGCTAAGATACTGTTCTGTTTTGGTTTTCTATCTCATTTAAACATTTATAATGTTAGACTATTTATTTCAAAGTTACGAAATCTTTCCACGCCGACCAAATGCTATTTCGAGAATGATGAGCGAGACTCGAAGCGCACGAGAATGACGAGACGAGACTCGAAAGACAAATGCAGCGAACACAGCGAGCGAGAGCGGCAGTTAGTTTTGTTCATCTCTAGGGATCACCCTTAGTTCATCTGGTCTATTACGGAGAATACAGTATAAAATAATTGAATTAATTGACATTATTTCTTATTTTATGTAGTTAGACTACTAAGCATTCGATTCTGAACCATTTGACGTGCAGACAATGCACATTTCGCCATTTTTAAAAGTACGTTTTAGCTTTTAATGGATAGTTCTGTTAGACAGTACAGGATGATTCAAAAGTTCGGCGACATAGACAAACTCTGTTATTAGTGCACATAGCGAAAAATGGAAAGATGGGAAAGTTTTTGGATATATTGTTTTCATTTCAAAACTTCCCAGTCTAAATAACTAATTATTTACATTTAATTCAATTTAAACAAAAAATACGTCAATTTAGATACTGAGGGAAAAGTCTGAAACCAGGCTTAATTGCATATTAGATTTCACCCCCACCCTCCAGCCTCCACCACTCTGAAATTTCAAATAGCACCCCTTTATTTTTATACTTAAATATGAAAGAGCATTCAATTATTTATACTCTTCATTCATTTGTTTTCGCATCTTTTGTTTTCTATAGGTGCTATAGGTGCCTGGCAACCTGGATTTTTATTGTTGAATAGAACTGAAGAGAGTAAAGTTACAAAAACGTATTGAGCATTTCATGTAATAGTTGTGTTTGTGTATTAAATTATTTTAAAATGGTGTATACCATTCAAGAGACAATATAAATAATCCTTATTGATTAAATTTAAAAAATTACACAAAATAAGCTGTGTTTTCATTCTACAATCAACTCATAATAACAAAAATACAGGTTGCCAGGGGACGATAGAAAACAAAAGATGCGAAAACAAATGAATAAGGTATATAAACAATTGAATAATCTTTCACATTTAAGTATACAAATATAGTGGTGCTATTTGTAATTTCAAAATGGAGATGGCTGGGGTGGGGTGAAATCTAAAATGCGATTAAGCCTGGTTTCAGACTTCCCCCTCAATATCTAAATTGACGTGGTTTTTGTTTAAATTTAATTAAATTTAAATAATTATTTTTAAACTGGAAAGTTTTTAAATTAAAGCCCTGTATAGTTTTCAATGTAATTTGCTTGAATTTTCAATGTAAAATACATCGCTGAGGCTGTACACTAGTGCGAAAAAGCCGCCAATGCAAGTGTTGCCAAATTAATGGCTTTTCCGCTAGTTCTAGCGGATTTTAGATAGTTTTATTTAACGAAGAAAATATTTGACATGCAGAGTTTAGTGGTTATGTAACTTCTCACAGTGCAAAGAAACATTTATTTACATTGATAGCATAAGAATTTAGAGAAATTTCATCCTTGTCTGGTTCTTTTCCCTGAACTTGTATTGGCAACACTGGTAATTATCGTCATCATTTCGTAATTTACCCAGTACACTATGGTGATTGCGATAACGTAACTGCTCCATTTAAGGACGAAGCATGTTGCAACAGGGCATTTTCCGTTCTCATTAAGGCTCGTACAAGTGTACAATCTCAACGTTGGAAATTCAAGCATGTTAGATTCAAAACTAGTAAATACATCCCACAACTTTCCTCTTTTTCCATTTTTCGCTATCACACTAATAATGGAGTTGGTCTATGTCGCCGGATTTTTTAATCACCCTGTATAATCTCAATTGTTTCTTACAGGTATTTTTTAAATATAATATTTTAAAAACATTCTCAACTACTTAATTATCCTGACACAAACACATCGTGAATATCAGTATAGTATTAATAAAATATAGTAATTTATTTCAGCGAGGTTTCAGGTAATTCAAAATTTTTAACGGGAAAGATTAATATTACATTTTAGACTTTCCGAAGGGCTCGGAAAAAGAGTGACTAAAATCGAGATACTATGAGAAAATCCACTCTCCAATCGATCGCCGGGCTGATCACGTAACACCATCTCTCGAAATGTTGTCCTGGCTCCGTCTAGAAGATCGTAGGAAAATCCACTGTCTTTCCCTTCTCTTTCACATATTGCATTTCTCCACTCCTGTCTATCTTGCGTCTCGTTTTCAAAATTTATCCACCCATCATAACCTAGACACGCGATCACAAAACTCCTCAATATTATCCATTCCCTCCCACCGAACATCCTCATATTCATCTTCTTTCACTGTGGCTGTTCCTCGACTTTGGAATTCCCTACCGAGTAATGTCAGGGACTGTCAGACATCAAACCAATTTAAGAATAGGCTATCGAGATATTTTTCTAACAATTCTTGCTAACAATAATAGCTGTTTCAAGTTTCTGAATGTTTAATTGTTATATAGCCTATATCACATATAAATATCTAAATTATCTCATTATTATTATTATTATTATTATTATTATTATTATTACTATTATTATTATTACTATTATTATTATTATTATTATTATTATTATTATAACTATTTCTTACCAATGTTTATTATTGTCACACTAACATTAGCTATCCAATTTTCATTATTTACTTTCATGTTGTTTTATGATCTAGATATTAATGTAATAACTATGTAAGCAAATGTATTTAATTAGAATTAGAGTCTGGCTGGGCGGAAGAGAGGGCCTACTGGCCTTAGCTCTGCCAGGTTAAATAAATAAATAAAATAAAATAAAAAATGTTTTCACAACAAATCTTACATAATATTTCTGGAATAGAACACTGGTCCACTTTTAGTGAAATTTCATGGCTGACGGGATTAAAGCTGGACTTTAAAACGCTGGACACTTTGCTAAGAACTATACCTCGGCCCGAACACTGTTGAAGACACAAATCATAAAATTATTTGTATTTTTGCAGAACTCAAACGACAGTTTGATAAAGAAGATCTACAGGAAGATGCTTCTTCCTAACATAGACACGCTTCCCACTGTGCTGGTAGAAGGACTGAAGAGAATCTGTGACTACCCCAAGTATGCCTTTGTAGTGTCGTCATCCCACGTGACCAATTACTGGCAAACGATCACCTGCGAAATCGAAGTCCTGCCTCGTTTCCACGTTCCAACCACTCTGTCCATGATAGCTACGAAGGGAAGTCCTTACTTAGGAATTATTAATTACAAGTAAGTGTACTACTGTCATCTTCTTTTCACATGCTTTAAGAATCATATAATAGTCCAGCGACAACAAAATGAAACTTCAACGTGCTCATAATTTGTGTGTACGTTTTGTAAGCAATGTTCGTAAATATGATCATATTACCCCATCCCTGGAAGCAATAGGTTGGCTTAAACTAGATAAGAAAAGAAATTTACATTCACTTCTCTTTCTCTTCGAAATCTTGAACTCTTCTATTCCTTCGTACCTGTCGTCTCGGACTTACCTTTCTTCCCACCATAATCTGAACACACGCTCTCGTCATGAAACAATACTAACAATACCATCCCATCGCACCTCCTCATACTCATCTTCTTTCACAATAGCCCTGCCAAGACTCTGAATTCGCTACCTGCTAGCATCAGGGACTGTCGAAATAAAATTGAATTCAAACGAAAACTTACTAGGCACTTGGTCAGTAATTGATTACTTGTAAATAGTTTCTTTAATCTATCACAAAATATTTCAATATTCAGTAATTTCATCACTATACAATTTTGTTATTCTAGATTTAATTTGTAATTCAGTAAATATAAAATATTCTTTGTTTCTCTATGATAAATTATCTAGCTTTAATTATTGAGGTAATCTTTTCGTACTTTGATTTTATTGTAATTGTAAATTTAATACTAATTGTAATATTATTTGTAATTGTAATTGTAAATTTAATACTAATTGTAATTTTATTGTTGATATTGTAGTTGGAATCTCCTGGTAGAGGGGCAGAGAAGGCCTGACGGCCTTATCTCTACCAGGTTAAATAAATAAATACTACTACTACTACTACTACTACTACTACTACTACTACATTATGCAACGAGCCTATAATGATAGTAATTAAGACGAAAGCATGGATGTTTATGAAACGAGCGCAAGCGAGTTTCATAATATTCATACGAGCGTCTTAATTACCATTATAGGCGAGTTTCATACGACTTTTTATGCTCGACCATATTACTAACTAGAAATTGTTCAGATGTATGCATTTTATTTGTATCTGACAAGATCGGAAGTGACCTTGTTCTAGGTCGTGAATTGTGAGATGTGCGCAGACGCGAAAGTATTGATTTTTTTCCGAGGAACAATAATGTCATTGACCTTGATGTAATCCCGTTAAACTTGATATAACCTTGATTATTGAATTCGACATTGAAAAACGAGATGACAAATTGAATTTATTTGTATATTTTTTACAATTAAGGCTAATTATTATAGTAACAAAACATAACCTTCTGCGACAGTATTGGATTTCCAGCCTCCGTGACTTTTCGCTAATTCTCTTTCGATTGCATATCCGAGAATAATCGATACTTGCGGTTTTATAACGGTACAAAGCTGACTGTCATTAGCTGAACACCTGTACTTTAATGAGTAGGTGTACTTTAATGACATGCATTAAAGGAATGCTACCAGGTGTATAATTACTACATTTCGGCATGTTCGAGCATAAAAGAAATTTCTTTACGAACGCCCTGGCTGACTATTTTAACAAAATACTAGCGCTTCTTCCGATATATTGTAAGCCACTTTCACGATTAAAAATTAAATGTAATGTAATGTTTCATTTAACGACGCTCGCAACTGCCGAGGTTATATCAGCGTCGCCGGAGTGCCGGAATTTTGTCCCGCAGGAGTTCTTTTACATGCCAGTAAATCTACTGACATGAGCATGTCGCATTTAAGCACACTTAAATGCCATCGACCTGGCCCGGGATCGAACCCGCAACCTCTGGCATAGAAGGCCAGCGCTATACCAACTCTGCCAACCACGACGACGATTAAAAAGTAAATGTGTATTATTTTAAAATATCAATTAAAATTGTTGTTTAGGGAGGAAATTTAAAGTTTCAACTACTGTAATATCTGCGTTTTTTACACTTCTTAGTCTGCTGATTAATAAAACATTTATTTTAATTTTTTTAATACCCCCTGAGCACTAATATGTACTCTTTCTGGAGGTGTTAGAGAGATTTTTTTTGTAAAAAACCGCATGTACTTTTTCAATTCTGATTCCTTTCAGTTATAAGCCCTTTTCTCTGCGATAGTTTTGTAAAAATATAGGATATATATTTATTTTCCTTCCTTTCCCCTTTTTGTTCTCTTTATCAGCTGATGAATTTATTATCATAGCCTTTTACTGTGAATGTTATTTAATTTTCTTCTTTTTTCTTTTTTATTATTATTTTATTACATTCTATTTTGTTATATTCTTTCTTACGTTTTCCATATTAACCATTTGTACTAAATAAGTTGCTTTTGTTATATTCGAATGTATTTTACTTTCTGTTTTCTATTATGGTATTATTTTCATGTTGTTTAGTGTTGATTTTATTATGCTATTATTATTATTTTTTTGTAATATGTTAGTATTCTGTTCTTTAACTTTTTGTTAAATTTTCACTGCTTGTATACTTTGTGACCTGGTAAAGTGTAAGAGAAGGCCCTATGGCCTTAACTCTGCCAGTATAAATAAAGAATTATTATTATTATTATTATTATTATTATGTATTTCTGTACTAACAATAAATTTATTATTTTTTACTTGGTTATTTAACGACGCTGTATCAACTACGAGGAATTGATGATAGCGAGATGATATTTGGCGAGATTAGGCCGAGGATTCACCATAGATTACCTGACATTTGCCTTACGGTTGGGAAAACCTCGGAAAAAACTGAACCAGGTAATCAGCCCAAGCGGGAATCGAACCCGCGCCCGAGCGCAACTCTTAATCGACAGGCAAGCGCCTTAGCCAACTGAGCTACGCTGGTGGCCTGAATTTTTATTATTATTATTATTATTATTATTATTATTATTATTATTATTATTATGACAAAAAAAGGAATGGTACGTGTAATATTTGTATCATAAATAAAAGCTTTAACAGTAGTAACTGTTAAACAGAAGATACAGTATAAAATCCCAACTCCGTGCCTTTCTTTCAAATTGTGATATTGTTCTCGTTGGTTTCAGCTTAAATAAGATGAAAGGAGGAGGACTACTGCGAAGAATTGACAAAGCAACCAATTACCCAAGGCATCCGAAGACACACCCGGACTGGAACAGCGTTACCATCAACGAAGTGTTCCCTCTTTTAAACGTACTGGGATACGGCATCCTGGCAACGATTATTATCTTACTCTTGGAAAAGAGAGCTCCGTGCAAGATATTGAGATACTTCTACGCGCGGAGAAGAAACAAAACTCTGAAAGTGACATGAAGTGATAGATAACTTACATGAAAATCATATTTCATGATTACTGACATTCATATTAAGTTTTTGCAAAGAAGATACAACTCTTGTGAAAATACATCACCATTTTATTGTGTAAATTAATAAAGATTTTGTGTTGTTAATGCATGAAATTATAACTTGCATTGTTACCAGATTATCAGATTACTTAAAATATCTACTTACATCTTAAATCTTAATACTAGAAAAATTAAATGAGTTAGGTATTAGACGAAACGCTTTAGCCTATAATTACTAAAATCTTAACTGAACGATAGAATTCATGACAAAAACATTATGATTTTCTTAGTCGACTTCTAGCTGGTGTGATGTCAGCGCCAACTCTAAGCAAAAAGTAGAATCTCACGCTCAAGCTGGTTTGAACCTCATTTAAATCAGTCAGTGTTACATCAAAGTTAGTGACGCGCAGTGTTCATACTTATAATCACAGTCTACTATATAGTCACGAAGCTCAATACGTAGTAAATATGCATCCATAGATAGTTGTTAACCACTAGGATCGCTAATATCGCCTCATTACAGACAATGCGAAATAGTACCGGCACAGTCTATTGTTCCTACACTTTCACAACTCAAGCTTCGTAACTGTATACACTAGACTGTGCTTATAACTCTTTATACGCTGGTTTTCCTACATTACTGTAACTATAGCAACATGTCATAAATAAATTAACCTATAAAAGATTACACACAGCCAGTTTTCAATGCATTCAAATTAACGTACGGTTTGTTTATGGCGATCATCGTCGGACGCACATCGCCGGCGATTATAAACACTGGCGATGATCGCCGAGAAGTGGTTTCTTTATTGACGCACATCGCTGTAGATTCTCATTTGTTTATTCCTTCATCTACTACATATGGTCAAGTAAATTAATGTAGGCCACGGACATAACCTAAAAATTATAATGAATAAATCCAAGATAATGAAGTTGCTATTTATTCTAGAAGAGGGGGATGACGATAACAAAATCTCGCATGCGTATTATAAAAGGAACAAGCTACGGACTAATGAAATATTCAGGAATAGGTTTACAGAATTATGTTTTAACACATTGATAATGATACATCTTTATAAAAACGCTACAAAATTTAAGGAATATTTCAGACTCTCACCTGACCAGTTTGATTATGTTTTGAGTTTAATTGAAAATGACAATGTTAAATTACCTACAAATTTTGTCAAGACCCCTGTAACTCCAGTTGAAAGATCGGCAGTAACTCAGGTTATGAACTGATTATTATTATTATTATTATTATTATTATTACTATTATTATTATTATTATGATACTGTATTACATTACATGGTGCATTCCAAATAATAATTTAAAAAAAAATTGGCTAAACTAGCGCTGAGGTAGTTCCCTTCGTAATCCGCTTATACACTTTACATGTACGAACATGTGATAGCTTAGGTTTGGTTCGTTTGGGTTTTTTTATTATGCCTTGTATATACGATCAACTACATCTCTACAAAAAAAAAAAAAACCGCTATATTTCAGAATACCGCGTAAGTAAGGTAGGCCTAGTCACAGAGAACTTACAGAAGATTTCCCTTTACCCAACACTGAACGAAATTCTCTGGGGCTCAAGCGTGATAAAAATGTAATCTGTAATGTAAGGGTTTATTGTTTAATTTGTTTATTAATTCACATGCTCATATTAAAAAGAGCATTATGTTGTCACACATATTCAATAATAATTTCGTCTTCAGACCGCGACAAATTACAAAACGTCTTGAATTGTTTTGCGGCCAAAACCTACAGACGTGGTTAACGTGTATAGATTAGATATTCGATATTACAACATGACCTTGTCTAAATATCGATTACTGAACACGAATGCGGCGATGTGCGTCCTGAATTTGCTTTAGAAGCAACCTCCAGCGATCTGCGTCGCGTCCAACGAACTGCGCTGGCGATCTTCGCTGTAAAGAAACCGTGCGCATTCATTTCAACTGCTAGCAACTCGGGCGACAATCGCTGGCGATGTGCGTCCGGCGATGATCACCGTAAACAAACCGTACCTTTATACTTCTGATATTTTCGTGCATTATATGAAATTAAAAAGTATCTTCAAGCAATTATTTATTTAAATTTACCTATGACTATCGTGCAAAAAATATATACTGTACTTGTTGAGTGCATTAACAGAACCTCGGAAATATATAAGAAACTCGACTATGTTCATTTGTTTTAACTTTTCCCTCGATTCTGTAATAATGCACTAACTCCACATTCGGCGTAGTATAGTATTTACCGTTGCTTACGGGATTACACAAGCTGGCGCATAGCACGATCGAGAGTAGGTCTCTGTGAGTCATGACAATTTCTGCCGCTAGGTTCGCCTCTCTGCCCTATGAAATGATGAATGGTACCATTACAAAGCATTGTGCATCGTGAAAATAGTTCGATTAATTGTGCATTACTGATTGAGTACGAATATTATAAATATGCCAAGCATATTACAGTGTTATTTGAAGTTTGTTCTTCTAATTAATACCATAAAGTAATGAAATAATATAGCCTAGGCCTATATGTGATTTTATACTACCGGTATTGATGTTGATCGTGGTAAATTAAACCATTTTCACAGTGTTGTCTTTTGTATTGTGGTTCATAACAATTATAACAGTATGTGCGTGGAAATGTTTTTAAAATAATAAATTCTAGCTCATGATTTTAAGTGGTCGTTTCAATGGGAGGTTATATTGGAAAGATGATCACAAATGGATAATTTACTGCAAGATACAAGAACTGAATATAAGTGAGTGTTCCGTTGAAAGTGAAAGTGAAAATTTCGTTTTACAAGAGCTAAGTAGGCGTACAGGCACTAAAATACTACAGCGTTTACTATTACTATGCTCAATAGATTAATCAGTAGGCCTATAGAAATGTTTTCACCACTGCAAGAAAAAATCGCGCAATAATTATACTTCTCAGTTATTGTGACGTCCGTATTTTTTTTAAAAAGAGAGGGAAAAGTTAGGCCTTCTTGCAAATGCGTAATTATGAATTGAAGGAAATTAAAGATAATGCAGTACCTTAATTAGTTGCAATATCTTATTTAATAACAATATTAATAATAATAGGTGAAAAGGGTAGGCTATAGTGCGTATATGTAAGATGTCAAGTTAATTTATTTCCGGAAATGTTTGGTGTATGAACTGAAGTACAGAGCAGACAGTCCCTCAGTTTATATGTAATATGTTTTAATATCAAGAATGACAGCCTTTTATTGTAATATAATTGAGGAGTAGACGTTTGCAAATTACGTCTATTGTCCATAAAATATTGTACGAAGCATTTAATAAGCAATGGTGAGTCCTTTAAATTTCCCAAATGTCAATGTCTTTTAAGTGTTCTGCTATGAATATATAGGGCAGAACAGCGCTCCGAGCGGCGGAATTGGCATTACGAGGGAACCACTTCAGACTCGTTTTTCAAGCTCTATGCGGCAGCTTGTATAATCTCGTAAGCAACGGTATTTACATATCAGGTATGTTGAAAGCAAGTACATTCGTAAAAGTATTCAACGCATTTCCGCAGTAATACAACACCTTCTCTGTTTCTCGTATAATCATTATGCTCTGCGAAATGATTAGCTTAATGTTAAGATGTGGTCGGAAACTGAAACAACACCTGCAACATTATACATTTCGACATGCCTGAAGTGAATGCCCGAGTGCATAGAAACTTCAAAGTACTTCAACCAGTAATGACTGGGTGACAAGCTGTAATTCCGTAAGCGAAGGGAAAATTTGCATCTACTAGTAGTTTCATCTCGCATGTGTGTTACGTGTGAATTACCTCAGTGTGAGAATTGTGCGAACTATGTTACAATTTAATTTAGAAAATTATTTAATAGTGGATTAAACTCAACATGGTACACTCACATACATAAATGTATTTTCATCCACAAATCTCTCAACAATAAACTATTAATCATCTTTCAATCTTTCATCATCAAAATCAATAATCGAAACAGCAATATCCTGTACCTATCAACCAACCAAACATCTATAATTTTATCTACAGTAATTTCACAAGAGCGCTCTTGGATTTATCGGAAAATCTCAGACATCGAGTGACATTTATGACTATTTCGTGAATAAAATAAAAATGTAAACAATAAATCCGTAAAATTCGCTCACAAAATGTTAATAATTGTATATTTATGAATACTTAACCTATTCAGACAATGTGAAGTTGAAATAGATGAATATCGAATACTCCAATACAGAAACTGGATGTTATTCAGTAATGCCAATTGCGAAATGCGAAATACAGGTTTAAAAATGTTAATTACATGTACTGCGCTTTTCTCTTGTTATTATATCAGAAATAAATTTTCATTATCTGCTGAAATCATAATTTAATTTAAACATTTTATAGTATAATTACAAATAACCTGATTAATACATTAATTAAATAAACAATTATTGTTGAAAACGCAGTTATCAAATATGAATGGAGTGGCATTTTCTTTAGATACAATGGACATGGAAAAGATGAAGATGTAGGTTAGATGTGGAAGTAGTATTTCGCACTTTATTTAGTATTTCATCGTTACATTAATGGATTCATGCTCATCGATTTGCGGGCAAACAGTTGGCGACACTGACTAAACAAAAGAACGACCATGCGATAAATTGATTGTGATAAATAGAATTGCAAAAATTATCGCGATGTATGATTGTGATTGGTTGGAATTCAAAATTTCATTACACCACATTGGTCGAAAATGGAATGACGTCATATAAACGAAATAGTCCACAAATCTCATATCATAAATCTGATTAGTTAAATATGTTACTAGTAAGCAATTTATACAATGGAGGGTGGAAGGAAGTGGCTACCATATTCAATTATCTCATGGCTTAGCTGCCTCATGAATGATGTCATTTATGAGGTTCCAACCTATCTTCGGACAGTTGAATAAGCAACAACAAATAATCTCATGTATTTAAACATCCACCCCTTTATCAATTTATCCACCATAAACCAACCGTCCATTTTGCGGATATTGTGAGAGATTTCTTGGATAATGAGTTCCTCGACGCTGGATTGGGAGAGGTAGTCCTTAGATTGCTTGGCCCCCTAGAAGTCCAGACATTACGCCACTCGATTTTTTTCTGTGGGGTTTGTCAAGAATCAAGTTTACCAGACACCAGTTCGTGATCTACTAGATCTGCGCCATCGCATTGTTGCAGCAGCAATCAGTGTTGCCAAGTCAGCGATTTTGTAGCTAAATCTGGTGTTTTCAGGACTATGGTCAGCTACAGAATTTTACCGTCAACGGCTAGCTATTTATTTGGAGTTTTTTGATGATTCCGGCAAAGGCATACGATATATATTTTTTTCTTTAAAGATGTTACATTGTTTTTATATGTACTTGCGGACAACAACATTAGTTAATCATAAACCGGAGATTAATAGGGTATTATCACAATTTTTCATTGTGCAAGTATAAAATATCAATGTTTTATGATAACTCGATTTCGTACAACCATGTCCATTTCCTGCCTCATCCATTGTTGTACAAATAAGGTACGCCACTTTCGTTAAACTCTTAGTCTAATCATGTATGCATTGTTTTTGTAAATGAATTGATATGTTTAATCATAAAGAGTAGATAATGAACTGAATTATTATTTTCATTTATGATAACTTATATTATGATTCATTCACTCATACACAGTGTTCTGCCCATGGGCAGGTCTTTCACTGCAAACCCAGTATTCTTACTTTCTGGCTTTCTCTTTGTCTCCTCATATGATCCATATATCTTAATGTCGTCTTATATTATATAGAGGAAAGTGCCCAAAACCGGACCCCCATTTTGTTTTTGATTTAAAAAATACATAAAATGGTAAAGAATTGTGTTTTAAAAGCATGTAGTATTTACTTTATAATGTTATGCACCATTTACATTTTACTTTTAGAAAATATAATTAAAAATTAGTATGAAAAAAATTATTTTCAATAACCTTACACTTTGGCGATTTGAAAAATTGTTGCCGAAATCGGACCCCTTGTAAAAATAATCAAAGAAAACTAAAAAAAAAAAAATTGGAAGAAGGTATTAAATAAGATAAAACATAATCTAGTTACAAAGTATAAGTATAATATTACAATTGCAGGTTTTACTTTTTAAAAAAAAGATGGAGGATGTTTTCAAAAAAGATACACAAAACGTACAACAGAATTAAATCGTTTAGCGGTAAAAATCGCAGATGTTCATGTCCTTTTCAGTCCCAGTACATAGCGCACATGACCCAACTTCCCCTTTAGAATCCTCCGAAAATTTGCCGTGAAAGTTTTGTCCAAAGGTTGTAGTTTGTGTGAAGAGTGAGGTGGCAGCGACACAATGGTAACATGATTTGTTTTTGCCAAGTTGATCAGATCAATATTCTGTGTGTGCTAAAGTGGCCACGCAAGAGCAACAGCACAGGTTTTTCCTTTGTAGGATTGGCAAACTCGATGAAGTGTCGAAACCACTAAGTGTAGGAGTTCATTTGGATCCACCCTGAATTGTACGCTGTAAAGATTGTTCTTTCCTTCCCCATTATCCTCTTGAAATTTGGAATAGAATTCCAAGATAATAAGAGCGTGTACAAATACAGGTAGAGTTTAAACATGAAAAAATAAGGGGTCCGGTTTAGGCAACTGAAGGGGGTCCGGTTTACGCCACTATAGCCAACATTTTGTTAACTCAATAGATTTTTAACCAAACATCTAAATTAAACGGTTTAATGGCAAGCAATATCCTTAAACCTTACCATTTAAGAATATATATAGGTCGAATGGCTTTTATACAAACTGCATGTGGCACCAGTTCAAAATTGTGTCAGGTAAAATATTTTTTTTTAACTGACACCAACGGTTATGTCGTGGTGGTCACTGCCAGGCAATATCTAGGAGAAAACGAAAAATATAGCACAATGTAAAACTTTTTCCACTGTCAAAACACGTAATTGCGGAAGTGATAAGAGCTTTGACGTGAAGGGGCGACGAGTGTGCTCCGCTACAGAGTGGTAAAGCCTAAACTATTATTTACACTTAGTCCTGCTAGAGTTTAGGAGAATGCAGAGCCAGGAGACCGGGGGTCCGCTTTAGGGGGAGGAGTCCGGTTTAGGGTACTTTCCTCTATTATTTAATTTATCATTCCACATTGTAGTTTATGTAACACAGACATACTTAAAACTTAAAACCAGATTCATTGTTGGCAGGCACGCCTCCAGCTCAGTGTGAAATCAGATTTCGAACGGACTGGTGTGATTGTGAATGTGATTGTTTCCGAAGTTTCCAGTATATTATCCTTGATCTACTTCATTCAATTCTGAAGAAAAATGCCGAGTGAAACTCCATACGTAAAGAAAAGAAAAACATGATGTGTTGAAAGATTAGGTGGAAGAAGTTGCCGGTAATAGTTGGTAAGCTCGATGTAAATGATGTAAGGTGATATTGAATGCAAATATTCAGATTTAATTGTCCATACGATTTTGCATAGAACATAGAGCCTACGAAGTGATACACATTTTCCATAATTTAGTCTACATTTTTATAAAATTCTCCAGTTCCTAAAACTGTATTAAATTTGGAAGTGATGTATTAAGAAAAATCTGGAGTTTTTCAAGTAGAGTTTAGCGGTTTTTTTTAAGCTTGTGCAGCGGTAAATGGAATTCTGAGTTGGCAACACTGCCTGCAATGCTGCAAAACACATGGAGAGAGATGGAACACAGATTGGACGTCTGGCGCGCCACTAATGTTGCGCATATCGAGGTGTATTAGATATGTGAAAAACATTTTGAGTTACCCTTCCCGTAGAAGTAACCCGACTGTAAATATCAACAATATTTTTCAAGTAATAAAGTAATGAAATGTTATACGTTTTAGCCGGACACAATGTATATCGTGACAACTTCTAATGAAATTTACCGACAGTGAATCCCATTTAAATTGGCGTCGAAAATTACACTGAAAAGTCGCTACAAACCGTTTTCGTAAGAGCATTTGGTAACCCATGTATGGGCTATTCCGTATGAAATCGATCAGTAAAAAACCTCGCGTTTTTTTATACTCCAATTTTTTTCCTATTTATACAAGGTGCTGAGGACAGTGCATTTTCAAAAAATATACTATCGAAAGTCAAACGGTTTTCGTATTACTGAGCAACAAATTTAGCGTATTTTATAAAAACAAGCCTCTTTCAGCGCTTAGAACTCTGGAACCGTTTACTGCAGAACATTGAACGAGAGCTCATTTTGAAGCTGAGATTTGGTAGGTTATGATAAGAAATAATACTTATTTTTATTGTATACAGAGAGACAGATAATCTGATTTTACTTACTTTTAGGCTTTTTGTCCATTTGTAAAAATGTAAAAAATATTCAGAAAAAAACTTGCATTATTAAGAGGGATTCGGCATTGTTTGCTTAGTTTCAAGGGTATTAGTTTCAAGGGTATTAAATTATTTTCATACGCCTGGACTTGAACGGCGCAATACCCCACGCACTGGCCGAGAGCTGAAGATAAGCGAGCGTTGGGCGTCATTTTACTCCTGTGTTTATGAAAACCTGTGATAAAGCTAGCCCAGTTATGCGCTACTAGACGAAACAGCACGTGTTTATGTTTCCTGGCCTTGCTTGTCTCGGCTAGCTCCCGCCTCACAGTCAACTGGTTAGTTCACGCGCGTACTATTTATTTTCTTTATTTGATATTTTCAATGCACCAGTAAAAATTCTTATCAACATCTACCACACGATGATGCGCCAGTAAAAAACGTATGTGTTTATTTGTAAAGAAACTTTCAATGCCCGAATCTAACTCATATTTGTATTTTAAAAATATTTTTTTCGTGGTCAAAGGCGTCTTAATGAAGAAAAATCTAAATTTCTCCATTTCCATAAAAAGTAAGAAAATCTGTTTATATGTCAATATAAACTTTAATTTCTCAGCATCAAAATAAACCATGATTTTGATCATTGGGTGGAAGGGTTTCGGAGCCACAACAGTTTAAAGATGTTAATTTTATGAAAATACGATGAATTAAAATATTTTTAATTTAAACACTATGAAGTTCTGATGCCTCAAACTTTGCACAAAGCATTGTATCACAGTTGTCAACGGACAGAAAAAGTTTCACTGTATTTAAAAATTACAAGGTCAATTTTCTCTATATTTCGGTCGATTTGAGATGCAATAGCCCATATGCATATGCGGGAATTTTATTAAACTAGAAGGAATTCAGTGTCTACTGAGATTTATTTAGTTCCCACAGCGCAACTACTTTCCGAAACGGATCATATCGAAATCGGAGAAATCATTTTGGAAAAGCCTGAATAGTAAATGCATAAGTTACACAAGCGGAACAGAAAATATAAATATAAGAGGTAGAAGGACAACAGTCTTCAATTGTATGGCCTATCACTTTTGTTCACGTAGCATATTATGAAATAACGATGGCAATTAGTTGGCTTTAAGCAAACAGCGTACAAAGCATTGCCAGTCTGTAATAACGAAAAACATGTTTTCTACTTACTTTAATGAGGAAGAAGAGTCGAGCCGGTGAACAAAATGCGTCGTGGTTACCATGGCGATACTGAAAACAAAAGAAAAAAGTATTAAAACGAGAAACAACTTCTCAAATATTAACGATTTCTCATCTATCTATCTTTCTCGTACAACTCTCGGATTTATCGCCAATCAAGCAACATCCTTTGCAAGAAAATATTCACCATATTAATCGAGTGTGTTTCTTTCCTATAAGTTATTATCTACCGAAATCTTCAGTTTATAGTCAAACTGTTTTGATGTGAGTTAATCACAGTGGAAACTCTGATCGGTATATCTGTGTAGTAACGCCTAAAACTTAATATCGAAAAAGAAAACATATTTTGGAGGGGTAGAAAGCTGGGTTGGCAAAGGATCGTCCGTAACCCTTACTATCACTCTGAAATAGTATGGGACTCGTGGCTTTTTTCCATAAGACCAGCTGTAGTCTACAAGGATGATTCTGAGAAGTTTTCCTGAAAGTCGTTCTCAATAGATGAGTGGTTACCATCTTGTCTTTATATCCGAAGTTTGGAGTTTATGCAAGAAAGATTAATTAATGATTTCAAACATCTCCAACATTATATCTTCGGAGGTAAGTAAAGACGGTGGTCCAGTGTTATAGATTTAAGTTGTCAGTTTTTAGTGTCTTTATGGAACAATGATAAATATCCAAGGGAATATCGAACCGGTCCACTGGATTAATTTAGTTCTCTCTTCAATATTTTCGAAGTAATTTTAACTGCGAATCATTTCTTAATAATTTCGACTTACTTGTTGCAGTTGAAGGCATCAGAAATTATATTTTCTATACCAGAATTTCCCGGTGCCTATGGGAACTACAAACTTCCAAGGGCATTTGAAATATAATTCTGTAGTGCCTGGGAAAACAGTTCGTTACATAGATACACATACTTTGTGACATGTTTAATTGATGGATTAATATTAAATTATTAGTAGTAGTATAATTAGTGCATCATGTTGAGTTTCCACAAACCTTTTTGATAATTTATTGACAACTTACACTGGTTTATGTCGATTTGATTTTTTTCTGTATGAATTATTGTAATGGGAGAAATACTTATGTCACTTTTTCCAAGCGAGCAGATGTTCCGTAAGTTGTCAATAAATTATCAAAAAAGGTTTGTGGACACTGACTTATGTCACTTTTTCCAGGCACTGCAGAAATAATACTTTAAGTACTGATCATTCGTTATTTCGTGAAACCAACTTGCGCGTGAGGGGAAGAAAAAAGTGGAATGGAAGCTTCCCTCCCTCGCTACGCTTTCACTTGTAGCTAGCTAACAAACTAACCCCTACCATAAGATTCTTACTGTGAGCTACGGAGCATGCATGCATATGGTTTCACGAGATCACGCCCGTTCTTAAGCCACGAAAGACCAACATTATGTAGTGTAAATACATTCATATAATCACTGTTTTTGTTTTAACCTGGCAATATTGATTAGTGCTTTAAAAATAAATAAAAAGTAAAAATAAAGTCATCCATATTACAGGCTTTAGGGGCCCACAGGGTAGCGAAAGATTAAGGCTTCCGTCTTTGCAGACATGCACATTAATTAATTTAATTTAATTTAATTTTTAATTTATTTATTTATTAAATTTATTTATTTATTAAATTTATTTATTTATTAAATTTATTTATTTATATATTTTATATATATTTATTTATTTATTTTTTATTTATTTTTTATTTTTATTTATTTTATTTATTTATTTATTAAATTTATTTATTTATTAAATCTATTTATTTATTTATTTTTATTTATTTATTTCTTTATTTATTTATATTTTATTTATTTATATATTTTATTTATTTATTCATTTTATTTATTTATTTATTTTATTTATTTTTATTTATTTATTTATTTATATTTATTTATTCCTTTATTTTTATTTATTTATTTATTTATTTATACTTTATTTTTTATTTATTTTATTTATTTATTTTATTTTTTATTTATTTTCATTTATTTTTTTTATTAATTTTATTTATTCTTTATTTCTTTATTTATTTATTTTATTTTTTTATTTTTTTATTTATTTATTTTATTTATTTATTTATTTTTATTTATTTATTTATTTATTTTTATTTATTTATTTATTTATATTTATTTATTTATTTATTTTTATTTATTTATTTATTTTTATTTATTTATTTATTTATTTTTATTTATTTATTTTTATTTATTTATTTATTTAATTTATTTATTTATTTATTTATTTATTTATTTAGTAGCAGTAGGGATATCAGTCCTGCGTGCCTGTCCCCTTTACCCCCAAGGAAATGCCCCTGATACCGGGTACTCATTTCTGTTGGAGGCTGAGCAGATCCCACGACCATAGTGCGGTCGGAAGGCTTAGATCAATGGAGAAGTCTTAATCCCATCGAGAATCGAACCAACGACCTTCCTACTTGCAACGCAATACCTTAACCGCGACCTTACCACGAGCCTCATAGGCTAAATCAATAGTCAAATAAATTTTTAAATAATTACAACAGACCAAAAGATTATGAGTTTGGCATTAAGTTTAAACGAAAGAGGTTATGTAAATTGGGTAGTAAAATTTATAGAACTGAGTATATGTACTTCGGTTTCATCTTTTATACCTTGTTGAACGGCTTAAGCAATACGCCTACTTGTAACCGGCAATTAGGCACATTGTTTCTCGCTACTCTTGAGTAAGTGCCACGCTATAGTGTAATTTCCAGGTAATTTCTCATTACCAGAATAGATACGTCAATCATTATAAGTTTCATTCATTTCTTCAACTACTGAACATTGTTTTATTATTCAGGAACACACGATGGTCAAGATAGCTTCTCCCGTGCAGCTGGCAAAGGGAACCGCCCACAAAATGCAAGTAAACACTTCCATCATCGACTGACGACGTAATCATGTGCATCTAGAGCGAAATGTTACGAAAATGCATCTCGTTACAACTTCGCTTTAACGATTCTTTGTTTGCATTCATTTTTACACTCTCAGAGCAATAAAAATGGAGCAACTCGGAGCTCAGTTGGTCTTCGAATATATAAATGTGTGTGTCAGGAAATGTAGACGAGACAAAGATATTCAAATAGAGGAAAGAGAAGCATAAGCAACTTCAAATTCTTTCTATACAGAGCTAGATTTCTATGTAAGTACAAATCTCTGTGTCTTGCATCAGTAATCACTACCCTTCATGTAAATTCAATCAAAATGACTCGCACTTCATGTAGCTTACTTAATAAACGTTAATCTTATGATATTGAAGCAACATTTATTCGCACTGCATGTAATTTATGTAAAAAAAGAATTCACACCTTGGTCCATCTATGTCATTGAATTAAATTATAATACAGTCCAATGCATGTAACACATTCAATAAAATGTCCACGTGTTAGTCCACCGTAAATTATTCATACCCATGTCAGGTGTGTGCTATGTATTATACAGGGTGTAAGGAGTATAAGTGCCGACCTTTTCACAGTCGTCGGGGACGGTCCACAGGATCAAAAAATGTCCATACAACACAGGGTCAAAACTTGATAGTTTTCCCAAAAAACAATATTTATTTCGTTATTTCATTTGCGTTATATTGCGGAAGATGTCAACAATGAGAAGAATGAAATTTATGGTCCAACTGTTCCTTATTATTTATACATGTATAAGTAGCAAACAATTGAAATTATTGGGTTATTAGTGGGTGCTAGAGGGACGATTACAAAAAAATGTATTAATTTCTACAAAGAGTTCAATCTTGAATCCTTTTTGGCCAAGGCTGTTTCTTTGATAGCTCAAAAATATTCAATCTATCTTCTGAGAATTCACATATATAAAGTAAATTAATAACACACTAATAATAATTATATCTCTCACGAAAACATTTTCATAAAATTGTACGTATTTACTAATACTTACTTGTATATTTGGTATACTTTGTCATTCAGGGCAACCCCTATCTTAGGGGAAGTATGTTTAGATACATCGTTAGTAAAATTATGAAAACAATTACATCAGTAATATCCAGCAAAGAGTTAATATTTGTTTAAATAAATATTTGTATGTTCTATTACGTTTTCGTGAAATTAACTTTGTTAATATTCTGGTGTGAGAGACGTGGCACGTTCAGCAGGCAGTACTCTGCACAGACTAAGCACGAGTCAGCTGAGTTCAAGCTCCCTGACCATAGCTCTACTGCTGAGCGGACGGCAGTTCAGTACAGGGTATTCGATAAACAACTTACAATGTCATTCACAGTTTAGGAATATCATATGTTATTAATTTATGGAGAAAGTCGTCGTAATTCAAGTGAGGCAAGAAGGATGTACCATCAACGTTTTCCTCAAAGAAGGCTACCTAATCGGCGAACTTTTGTAGCAGTTTCTCAACGATTATTAGAAACTAGTCACACAATCAGAAATTTGTTTAAAAATGATACTGCTTTACGTAAGCGGGAGAGATTAAAATGTTGCATTAGAAAAAAATTTCAAAGATTTTGTTTAGAAAATTTAAAATGATTTATTCTTTAGACGTACAATTAAAATGGAGCAATATTATTCAACAAAGCTCGGAACTTGGGGACTTGTGTGTCGTGCGCATGAGTAAGTTACAGGTACAACGTACACAAAGCTCACGCTGCAAGTGCTCAGGGACAGTCGTATGCACTAAGAAAGTGGTCACATCGAATGGCAGGAAGAGGGAGGAAGAAACTGTGTCATTTCGAAGCCAATGTCATTCAGAGAATTACAGGTAAACGGTCTGTTTGAGGAATGGGTATTATAGAAATTTGAAAATACATTTTTAAATTTTAGGTATTTCGTGGAGGAGTTCGAGGAGATACATTACTTTCTTCGAATGGAGAGTTTATATTTTTATTCTGTGCCACACACAAATTCTCCTATAAACGGGCATCCATAGAAAGATATTGAAGTCCCTTAAATTGGTGGAAAATTTACCCATAACCATGGATCAAGACGTAAGGACCTACCCTAGTAATAACACAAACAAATTGAAAACTATTTTCGATAAAATTTAGGATATACTTATCTTTCTCAGATACGAGATCAGCTAGGAACTGTTGAAAATCGTTAACAGAAAACAGTGACAGTGAAAACATTCATATTTTATTTCAATCCCTGTCACTTCATGTGACGTGGAAATAAGTTTTTCTCATTTCAAATCATGTTTAACTAACAGGCAAAGAAGTTATGGGTTCAAAAATCTTCTAATGTACGTATTCATACACTGTAATAAAATGTACAGAGCAGAAGTGTAAATTTGATATATTTCTCGTGTTTAATTTTGTTATAGGCCGTATATGCTATAAAATTACGTGTTTCAGTCTGTTATAATACTATCAATATGTTGTTCCAACCAGAAACTACCTTTATAGCAGACCTGGTTTAAAAATGTACCTCCGTGCTGGAAGCGGGAGTTTGTTGACATTGAAGTCCGCTTTTGTGCAAAGACACGTTTAAAGACACAAGTCTCCAAGTTCCGAGCTTTGATTATTACATAAAATGTAAATTTACCGTTATGTTCTATTAATGAGATTGAAAGTTTGTATTTGCTGCTCGTTTTATATAAACAACAATATTGTCATAGTCGCTCCTGCGTTAGAACAGAGCATCTGTTTTGTATTGGTATGTCTGCACCCGCTTGAGCTGTATTGTGTACTTCTAAACTCCACATGAACATACAAACAGGGGGGGGGGTTATAAGACTTTCGGACCTTACTGTACATTGTCGCTATGAAGTCATGTCACCCAGCTGAAGTAATATCTTGTCTACTGCAGTAGTGGCGACGCCATGAGGTGCGGTTTCTTCGGCCTCGCCATCATCCTGATTGCAACAGCGCACGACTTGCAGTTAGAGTGTCGCAGATCTCTGCCCAACATCGCCAGAGTGGTGGCAGCTGTGCAGCGCCATTACCACTCCAATTGCATCTTCCTCATTGCCCTGTCCAAGAATTCAGATCCCGGTTAGTGAAATAATTAACAAGTTGTCTGGTTTTCTGAAATGACGATATAAAATACTAAATCTTTTTCTTCATTTTCTTCTACTCTTTCTCTCCTCTTGTTCCTATTTCTTTCTTTTATTTTTTTCTCTCATGTTCTTATTCCAGTTCTCTTCTTGTCCTTTAAATCTTAACCTTGTTCTAGCTCGTTACTTCCTGTCAGATTTTTCTTCTTGCTAATCACTTCTTCCTCTTTCTTTTATTTCTTACTACTACTTATTTCCTTCTTTTTCCTCAACCTATCCTTTCCTCGCCTTCTACTTATTTTACTCAGCATATTTCTGAGCTTCCTTTTCTCTTTTCATGCTCTCTTACTGTAGTCTACTAAAACACCTCTAACTTCTGTACCCTCTCTTTTGTTCTCATTCACTTCCTCTATAGTACAGTTCTGCCCTACTAAGCACAAAGGAGGTAACTTCAATCTAATTAGTTCTGAGATATACATTAATTCAATCATTCATGCATTCATTCATTCAATCAATCATTCATTCATTCAATCATTCATTCATTCATAGTTTTCTACTCAAGGGCAGATCTTACATTGCAAAACCAGCATTATCCAATCTTTCCTATTTTCTGCCTTCCTCTTAATCTCCTCATATGATCCATTTGTCTTAATGTCGTTTATCATCTGATATATTCTTCTGCCACGAAATCTTATCCCGTTAACCATTCCTTCCAGTGCATCCTTAAGTAGGCAGTTTCTAGTCAGCTAATTCCTTTTCCTCTTCCTCGATCAGCTTCTGCACTACTATTCTTTCTTCACCCACTCTTCCCTACACCGCTTCATTTTTTATTCTGTCCATTTCACACGCTCCATTCTTCTCCATATCCATATTTCAAATGCTTCTAGTCGCTTCTCTTCACTTCGTCGTAATGTCCATGTTTCTGCCCCATACAATGTCACACTCCACACAAAATACTTCACTAGTCTCTTCCTTAGTTCTTTTCCCAGAAATTCGCAGAAAATGCTCCTTTTTCTATTAAAGCTTTCTTTGTCATTGCAATCCTCTTTTTTGACTTCCTGCTGACTGCAGCTCTTGTTGTTCTCAGATAATTCCACTGAAAAGTTTGTACAACATGTACGAAAATGCATATACTTCTACACTCCGTTTCTGGAATCTGTGGAGTAAATTAACGCATTTGGGTGGAGCCTATGACAAGCGAATGGGCGGAGCTTATCAGAGCGGTAGTGTATTGCGGGCTGCATCGGCTCACGACAGCTAAGGAGTAAGATGAGCTTGACAGAAGGTGTTAGGTAGATGTGGCATTTTAGACGTTCGTCTTCAATAAATGCTTTCCCCCCAGAGCGGTGATTGGACTGGCCCCTCCACTCACCACTTGCGCAAAAGACATGTTTCGATTCCTATACTCTACAGATTCCAGAAATGGAGCATAGTTGTACATCATTTTTAAGGTATTGCAGAACCTCGATACGACATAAAACTCTAGTATTAGGTGCAAAATATTCCACAGAGTTGCTATAGGTCAGTATCTCATGTTTTCATAAAATTTACAGTTACCCCCTCTGTGCTTAGTAGGGCAGATTTCTTCTTATTATTTTTTTTTTTTAGTTATTTCGATTTTCTTTCTATTACGATTCTCATTTTCAGCTTTCCTCCCTCCCTCTCTCCTATTTTCCCTCTTCTTCCTTTACATATTCTTCCTTCATCTATTTTTCTCCTCTTCTTTCATGTCCTCTCAAACAAAATATGAACTCAGTCATATAACCTGAGTTATTAAACATGTGGTGATATAAATTGCTTTCCCAGATCTGGAAGAAGTGACTATGCTGACGGATATAGGGAAACATCTGTCAAAGAAAGGGGTGTCCAACGCAATCGTACGGGCAGAAATCTACAACTATTCATTAGACGCGTTCCAGTGTCCCAGGAATCGACCACTGAACGTTATCCTGTCCACCAACAAGACTAACAACTCGTCTCTTCACCAGGTCAGTATTCTTCTCTTGCAAATATATTTGAAAACAAATAAATTTCCAAAGTTTGTCTCACGACACAATGGGTCGATTTCTAAAACGAGATCTAGACTACGGTATTGGCTTTAAACCGCGTTTGGATTTATAAAACGAGGTCTTTTTCATTTTTCTGAGCCACGGCTCGAAACCATGGTCTGAAGCAGAGACCACGGCTGGGGTAGGATTAAAACCACGGCTTCATGTATGCAAAATGGAGGTAATAGATCAGCTGGATGATTATCATAGGAAATTTTGTCTCTACGGGTATTAAATCCCCGGATTAGAGCGATGAGAGACAGGAATAATCCTTTGTAACTATATAACGACGATAACTCCAGGTGAATATTTCGATTTTAGAAGGAATCAACGCAGAATTTAGCAAGAATGCTAAATAATAATCTGCAACGAAATGCAAGAAGCGGCAGGTTGACGATATTTTTTTACACCTTCTTATTGTTTTGAGAGAAGTAAGATATAATATTTTATATTAGGCAATTATACCTTTATGTCTATAAAATGATATAACTTAATACTTAGTTTTTACAGTAGTTTTGGTCATTTTATTTAATACTCGAAAATGATGTGGGCCTACAAGAATATGAAGCAAACGTGATTTTGTCTTCTTATTTTAAGTTTTATGCTACTAGGGCTTTCCACGTAGTATTATATGTGAAAATAGAACCATACTACATTTTAGTTTCAATTGAAATTTTAATCCAGTTAATATTTAGGTTATTCATTCCTTAGAACCGGGTTTTCAGGTAGTTAATGTTGGTAGTAGTTATGAACAAATGACAAACTACAACATAAACGCTCGATTAGTGCTAATTATTTGGGCAATATCATTCTGGTACCTAAAAATCCGTTCCTATTAAGCTAAATACTAAGTAATGCTAGTATTTTTAAACGCACTATATTCTGCAAATTAGTAAATATAACAATACTTTAGCTGAGAAAAAAAGAATGTGACTTACTGGAATTCAATAAAGTATTAATCCCGATGTTCATTTCTTTCTAATATCGACTGCTTACAAGAATAAAAATCGATTCTTAGCTGCGTTGCCATATATAAAACCCACGAACCTCGGTTTCTTCTCCAGCCGCGTCTCGACTTCGTTTTAGAAATCGCATAAGGGTTCAGACCTCGATCGCGGTTTAAAAGCCGGGGTTTGGAACCACGATTTAGTCCGTGTTTTAGAAATCGACCCAATGAATTCCCTTTTTTTTTTTTTAATTTTCAATACATTATAATACGGGTGCACATGTAACACACAAAGTGATAACTAAGTTTCGTATCGTAAGACTTAGAACCAGCACAATTACACCATTTTCTATATTGTTGTAGTTTCCTTTCTCCATAATATAATACCTCTCTCTTCTTACACTTCTTTTGTTTCACTTCTTCGACTCCATCTTGTTGTACTTCTCTTTCATTTTGTTACACTTCATTTTGCTATATTTATTCTCCATTTTGCTTCACTCTCTCTTCTTACACTTCTTTTGTTTCACTTCTTCGACTACATCGTGTTGTACTTCTCTTTCATTTGTTACACTTCATTTTGATATATTTATTCTCCATTTTGCTTCACACCTCCACTTCTCTTTCACATTTTCCTTGTATCTATCCATTTTTTTCTTTCTTGTATCTATCCATCTTAGTCACTTTTTCTTTCTTATGTTTCTTTTCCTTCACGTCTTCGACTACATCGTGTCTTCTTTTATTTCCTTTATTTTGATATATTTATTCTCCATTTTGCTTCAACTATCATCTTGTACTTTTCTTTCTTATTGCGTGTCTTCATTTCCTTTTGAACTCATCCTAGTCACACATTTCTTCTTTCATTTATGTTTCTTTTCCTTCCCAAAAGTACCTCTTGTGGTTACTTCTTTCCACTTCTACAACTTTTCGTCTTCCTCCTCTTCTTTTTCATCAGCTACATATAAAATCGTCCCGCGCCGTGGCGTCGTGGTCTAAGGCATCTGCCTAGGACTCGCGTTACGGAATGCGCGCTGGTTCGAGTCCTCATGGGGGAAGAAATTTTCTCATGAAATTTCGGCCAGTGTATGGGACCGGTGCCACCCAGCATCGTGATGCACTTGGGGAGCTGCGATAGGTAGCGAAATCCGGTTGCGAATACCAGCTATAACGGCTGGGGGGATCATCGTGCTAACCACACGATACCTCCATTCTGGTTGGATGATCGTCCACCTCTGCTTCGACATGTGGGCGTGAGGCCAGCAGCCGGCTGGTCGGTCTAGGCCCTTCACGGGCTGTAGCGCTACGGATTATTACATATAAAATCGACAACTGGTGTCATTTTGTTGTGCAGGTTTCCAGTTTCATGGGTCCGGTGTGGCTCATGTTCACAGACTCCATGCAGCAGCTGCACAACTTGTTTCTCAACGTCTACATCTCGCTGGACACTGAATTCTTACTGGCTCACAGCGACGCCAATGACAGAGTCACTTTATACGAAAGCTATCGCATCATGACCGACACTCCCTACGTGTGGCACGTCTTCGGCAACTGGACGGCTGCTGACGGCCTCTCAGCGCCACACCTCAGCGTCTACGACAGGAGGAGAAACTTGCAGAACTCTGTTTTTCAGGCCACAGTCACCGAAGTGCGTAACACATTCGCTCAAATTAAATATACATACTTAAAAAACTCCTTCGAAAAGGTTCGACTTCCTTCGCGGTTCTCTTTAATAGTGAATGCCTGTATTTTGCATATCTGATATTAAGCTGTCAAAATCCAGCGGACCAGAAACAAAAAAATTTTTGAGAAATATTCGATCTTGTACGTTGGTGTGTAAACTGTCCTTCTGCTATATGAAAAAAAAATATTTTTACGATTTTTTCAAAATGGTGACATTCAGTGCGTGGAACTGGGGTCCCTCATTCGATTCTCGGCTCTCTCTTTTATTTTATTGAGCAAATTTTTGTCCATTAATAATAAACAATATGTTTTTGTAACAACATAATACTTGACCATTTTAATTTATTTTTTAAACCAAAAAAAGTTAATCTTTGTACATAAACGAATAAATATGCACAAAAATTTCTTCAAAATGTTGGATAGTTTTTGATTAAGGAAACGCTTCATCAGTGCACAGTAATTGAATTTTGAAAAAAAAAATTGTAAGTAATTTTTTTAATCGTAAAAATATTTGTTTCATATATCAGAAAGACAGTGTTTTACACATACCAATTTTCATTACTGTCAAGAACAGTAATGGAAAAAAAAATTTGAATATTTCTTTACTGCTTTAGCACTGACCGAACCTGGGTTTTCAGACCTCGTTAGTAGACATTTTGTGTTGTTTTAAAACCCTCGGATTCCAGCTTTCTAATGCCGGATTTTTTTTTTCGAATCTTAATCTTTCAGTTTAAGTTCTATCTATCAGTTTTTCCTTTGGTAATAACGTCTACAAACACACAAAAGTGACCACTGTAGTGATACTG
The DNA here is from genome assembly GCA_025594305.2 of Periplaneta americana. Classification (NCBI taxonomy): domain Eukaryota; kingdom Metazoa; phylum Arthropoda; class Insecta; order Blattodea; family Blattidae; genus Periplaneta; species Periplaneta americana. The sequence continues at coordinate 11,287,377 of JAJSOF020000009.1, read as the reverse complement.
TCAATAAACAAACATTTAAATATCTCCGGTAGACATTTAGATCTAAATTGTAATGCAAGGTTTCCTCATTTTAGTTCTTCGATTCCTGATATGGAATCTGTCATAAAAATATCAACATCTAATAAGATACCCTATTTTAGTTGTAGGAATGTGTTCGTGTGTATGTCAGAGAGAGAGTGAGAGTGTGTTACTTCATATGGGATTCTTAAATGGTTTAATAATAATCATACGTTCAAGCAAACAATGCTCCAGCGCCGAGGATCGAAATGGGACTTCTATGTACAGAGAGTGACAAAGTTCAATATCAATGGATAGTATTGACATATAATTATATTGACATATATTGCCATCACACAAGGGATCCAGTGACTTGACGGCCGGAACTGTTTATATGCACTATTGGGCGTAATTGAAAGTTTTTCACTCAAAATTATTACTTAGTAAGGCCACTAAGCCATATTCGATTTCCTGTGGATTGAACTTTGGCATCTCATCATCATAACTGGTATCGCAGAAATTTTTGTCCATTAATAACAAATGGTAACCATAACAGATAATTATGTAAGACCAAAAATTAATCAATAAACAAAAAGAGCTAAACTGAGAAGGATCCCCTCAACCAGGAATCGAACCTGTTTTCAGAATGGTTCCACTAACCCACACCGGATTCCAGCTCCGATGTTCTAAATTTTGTCTCTCATTTTCCCTTTGGTAGCAATATGCACAAGATATTACAGTGGATCTTCAAAACAGTCATAGAATAAAGATTTATTTATTTCATTTTATTTATTCTATCTTTATTTCTTTCACTCTTTCTCTTTTATATCATAATAATTTTTGTCTTTGAGAATCTTTCATTTTTGATTTTATTTTCTTTTATTTATTTATTTATTTATCTATCTATTTATTTATTTAAAAGATTTTTATTTATTTATTTATTTATTCTGGCGTAGTCAAGGCCATCAGGCCTTCTCTTCCACAACACCAGTAATACAAATACAATAATAGAAATAAACAGAAAAAAATACACTTACAAAGTAAAAGTACACAAAAAATAAAGAAAGAGAATGAGAGAAAACACTATAAACAAAGTAAAGCCACACAAAAATATACACAGGTTGCAATCACACAAACTTTAAATTGAGTGATTAAGTATCATAATTAATTGTATCCAAACTAATTAACTAACATAAACAAGAAACTTGCAATTTTAATCTAGATTAAAAAAAGAAAAAGAAAAAAAAACAAATCAATACTTCTAGCAATACCTAAGAAACATTAACTAAGACAAAATTTTTCAATTTAATTTTGAATTGTGATAAAGTCCGGCAGTCCCTGACGTCATTAGGTAACGAATTCCAGAGGCGAGGTATTTCTACAGTATATTATTATGCTAGATATGAAATGAAGGGTTTAGAGCCATAGTGGGCCAAGCGCCATTTATTAAAAAATCGGAGAAAGTAAGGTTTAAAGTTAAGTGAATACCATAGTTTAATGATGACTGATATGTCATACATTTTTAATATGCACACTTTATACTACTTGCTATATATTTCATTAAATTATAATAACATTATTTTCACCCTTGTTTTCTTCGCTTTTTATTTATGACGCTTGGGCCCACTATGCCTATGAACCCTTCAAATAAAGCAGTAAAATTATGGAAATCCTTGTTTATGCGCTCTCACTCTCTGAAATACTTTTCGATTTGTTGTTCTACAGAATCCTCCTATGACGGTGTTGGAAAAGAACGAAACCTCGCTGATAATTAACGGTTTCGTTGGGAAAGTTTGGAGTACCATGCAGCAAGATTTAAACTTCTCGTAAGTAATGCTGTCTCATAAGAACTAATGCAGACCTGTCACTGTGTGAAAGACGAGGGAATCAATAGATATTAATTTGTATTTTTTGGGATGTAGAGAAATTATTAACTCATTATTATGTCGTGAACTTTCAGGACGAATTTCGAAACGGCACTCATACGAGCGGAAGGCGATATGAAAGTGGATGGGAAGTGGACAGCCATGGTGGACATGGTGGCGTCTGGAAAGGTGCAGGTGGCGGTGGACGCCTTCGTGATGACCACTCAGAGGGCAGAAAAAGTCGACTACACTCTGCCCCTGTTCTCAACCAAGCAAGTTATTTTGTACAAAATTATTAGCTTGTTCCACAATTTGCTTCTCACTTCACTCTTCCCCTTTCTATATTTCCCATTCTTCTTTTCGTCATTCCTTACTTTTTGCATTTATCATTGTCTTTCCATCTAGTTCCTAGTCATACTTCACCGTCTTCCTTTCCAGATTTTCTAAAAATATCGATTTTCTCTTAACATCTTCAATACCATTTACACTTCCTTCATTCTTCGTATTCTTCTCTTTCCCAATTTTCGTTCGTCTCCCAATTAGCCCTTCAACTTCCCTTTTCTCATTTTTTTCTTTTCTCTTTTTATTTCTCCTGTGTTACAAAATTTTGTTTCTCATACAGGACTCCAGGATACATTTCTTGGCATTTTATAGCCCCCTTGAAATTTCACGCAAAATAACAACATCTACAGTTGGAAGGACCGATAAATAAAATAATTACTACCATTATTTTTCATTTTTCTTATTTCTTGCCTTATTTCAATTTCCCACTATTTTCCTCTTTCTTCAGACTATCTTAAATTTTAAACAGTCTTAATTAAGCATATCTTTGTCTTTTGGAAGCAGTGAAAACCGACTATAGTAAGCCAATCTTCTATTTTATTTCAATTATCAATTTAATCTCATTTCCTTATTACTTATTTACATATGGCTTTTAAGGAACCCGCAGGTTCATTGCCGCCCTCACATAAGCCCGCCATCGGTTCCTATCCTGAGCAAGATTAATCCAGACGCTATCGTCATTATTTCAATTATTTTATTATTATCTATCTCGCCCTCCATTATCTTTTTCCCTCCGGCCTCCCATTATCTATATCCATTTCTGGATTCGTAGTATTCTTTCCAAACGGGATTTAATGTTCCTAATTATGAGCAATGCCTGTGTTGTGTAACTTTCTAAATCATCGCCCCAAATATTTTCCTAAGAACCTTATTCTCAAACAGCCTTACGCTGATTACAACCATAAAGAACAACCGGTAATATAACTGTTTTATAAATTCTAACTTTCAGATTTTTGACTGCAGACTGGAACAAAGCCTCTCAACCGAATAATAATAGGCATTTCCCATGTTTATTCTGGTTTAATATCCTCCCGAGGTTCTTTATATTTGTTACTGTTGCTCCAAGATATTTGAGTTTTCCCTTCAATTTTTATTATCATTTCATTAATTTTACAATTGCTCCATTAATCATCATGGTTGCCCGGTCTTGGTGGGTCAGACTGGAACAAAGACAAAGCTTGGTGGTAGGTTTTCACGATGTACTCCAATTTCCCCTACCGGAATTTTACTATTGCTCCATTAATCATCATGCGGTGGTATGTAGTTCGCCTTCCATGATGTACTAAGGGCAATGCCTATGGCTAAAGAACTACTTCGGCGCGCCGCTCATAGATGGAGACGCTTGGACGAATGACGGAAGTTAACTACCCGCCATTAGATAAAGAAAATTTTCTTTCTACTCTCCTACTAATTTTTCTTCCTCACTTTTCTTCTTTCAATATTTTGAACATTAGCTGACAATTTACTTGTGAATGTAGGTTGTGAGGTAGAACAATAAAATTAAAATAAGTGTATATTTTATAACTAAAATACTTATGACTACTAAAATTGTAAATGAGAACGGCTTTGAGTTTTAATTTGTGATTTGAGATTTTATTTTACGCTTGAAAATGTTATACATTTCTTCGGATCCCAATCGCCAAGAAATACTGAAATCTCATACACCTATCTAGAAAATGTTACTTTATTATTATTATTACTATTATTATTATTATTATTATTATTATTATTATTAATGAATTATTTTGTATTACCATCTTTGTATCATCTCCATCACGATTATTCTATTATTATTATTATTATTATTATTATTATTATTATTATTATTATTATTATTATTATTACTGTTGTTGTTGTTACTATTATTTCTGTCGCCAGCATTATTATTTGATCTCCGTAAAATTTATGTAGACTACTGGACTGTACCCGAGCACGAGCATATGCTCATTTCGGGTATCTATTCATATGTATTGATTTCAAATGTAAACTATTGTAAATAAATTTGAATTTGGATTCTCAGACACCGATTTGGAAGATTCTTTGACAAATCCTTCCAAACGAGCTCTGTTAATTGAAAAATAACAATCTTCAGAAAGTTTAATAGAATTTTTAAGTGCCAGATTATACGGATATTAGTATAACTTATAATTCTATAATATTCTTTACATAAATGTGACAGTAGAGGCAATTCGTTATCTCATGAAGCGTACTTGAGCGTAAGGAGAAGAAGAAAGTGGACTGAGAAGGTTCTCTCCCACGCTACGCTTCCACTTGCAGCTAGCTAGCAAACATAAGGTGAGCTACGGCGCAAGCAAATGTGGTTTCACGAGATAACGAATGTCCTATAGTCAATATTCATTTAGAGGATTTAAAATTTGTACTTTCGTTGAAATCAAACAATATTCTTTAACCATAAGATTATAACAAGGAAAATAAAAAGTAGTTTCTAAACATAATGTAAACTGCTTGTGTGCAGGTACTCCGTGCTGATTCGAAAGCCCGACCAGCAGGAAGTGGACTGGGACACCTTCCTAACGCCCTTCAGCAGAGGGGTCTGGCTGACCACGGTCGTATTTCTGGTAGTCGTGGCTCTCAGCCTCCATGTGATAGGAATCTACGGCAGCGACGCCCCGTTCACATTCAACAACTCTCTCTTCTACGTATACGGGTTGCTATGCCAACAAGGTAAACAAAAAGATTAAATCTCTGGGAGAGAGGAACAGATGTTAAGTGTTCGAGAATAAGATACTTAGGAAAATATATGGGACAAAGAGGGATGAAGTTACAGGAAAATGGACAAGTTACACAACGCAGAACTGCACGCACTGTATTCTTCACCTAACATAATTAGGAAGAATTAATATCAGAGGAGAAAAATTCGCTCCGGTGCCTGGGATCGAAGCTGGGTCCTTGGTTCCATAGTTTGACAACTTCAAGTGAAACCCCGTAAAACACGCCACTTTCTGAAATCTCTCTCTTTCTTTCTTCTCCCTCCCTCGCTCCTCGTCATTCAGTCACCAATCACCACGTAAATATCTGAGAGGGTGAGTGTGGGCGTCGCGACCAATAAGAACCACTCTCCAGTATTACCACAATAACGGATTCTTCATTTTTGCCTCGACTGTCGGCTAGGAAGGTTCCATTATGAGCAACGCCGGGCAGGTTTGACAAACTCCTGCAAGTACCTCACTTGCTCCTCCCCAAGACAGCCAGCGCTCACGTAGTAACTCGGTCAGGGTTTCAGTTCGATTTGTCAATCTATACGTACCAAGCGGTGTCACCATTGAGCTACGCCGAAGTCCAATCCACAGCACCGGATCGAACCCCTCTCCTTCAGTGTTTTTCCCTTTGTGGCCTGACTCCAAGTTGGGCATGTATGTTGACATTTTATATTAAGTCAACTGCCATTATACAAGGAGCGCACTCAATTGAGTGACTTGGTGGCCAGGATTTCACAGTAATATGCACAGTAATCTGTACAGTAATATGCACTGTTGCTAGAAGAATCTACGTAAAGATTATTTTTTTGGTCCTACAGAATACATCGGTTATGGTAACAATTAATATTAGAGAAGAAAAACTGAGTGCACTCCTTGTATAATGGCAGTTGACTTAATATAAAATGTCAACATACATGCCCAACTTGGAGTCAGGCCACAAAGGGAATAACACTGGAGGAGAGGAGTTCGTTCCGGTGCTGTGGATTGAACTTCGGCGTAGCTCAGTGGTGAGAGCGCTTGGTACGTAGAACCAAGGACCCGGGTTCGATCTCCGGCGCCGGAGCGAATTTTTCTCCCCTTATATTGTTACCATAAGAGATGTATTCTGTAGGACCAAAAAAAAATAATAATCTTTACGTAGATAATTAGGGACGTTAAATCCAGACGTTTGAGATGGGCAGGCCTTGTATCACGTACGGGTGAATCCAGAAATGCATATAGAATGTTAGTTGGAAGATCTAAGGGGAGAGACCTTTGGGAAATCGAGACGTAGATGAGGGGAAAATATTAAAATGGATTTAAGGAAAGTGGGATATGATGATAGAGACTGGATTAATCTTGGGACCGATGGCGGACTTATGTAACGGAGGCAATGAAACTTCGAGTTCTCTAAATGTCATGTAAGTAAGTACATATATTTTATTATACTGTATGAGATGAATCTGAAACCAGCCTATAAATAGAAAATGTTTCTCTATCAGGCACAGACAAGTCGCCGCAGTCATTCTCGTGCCAGCTGGTCTTCACCACGGCTTGCGTCACCGCAGTGGTGCTGCTAGCAAACTACTCGGCCACCCTCATCTCCTTCCTCACCATTCGCCACGACAGACTGCCCTTCAAGGACCTGGCAGGTCTACTGGCCGACGGTACCTACCAGTTCGGCACGGTTAAGAACTCCGCCGAATATTTTTACTACAAGGTAATACCAGCAGCGGCTGGTGGTCAAAATAATGAGTGTGCTACAATCTCTATATTTGCCTACTGTAGACACTTATATGTATTTATCTTAATTTGAGACTCGCCTAGTGACGAAATATGAAGTCCATACGACGTTCCTTCCTACTGCAGAACTTGTCATTTACCCTGGAGTTAAACCCCTCCAACTTGGACATCATACTCTTTTCTATTGACAGTATTGCAAGAGCAGTGGGGCGATCCTGGGACATAGTGTTCCTTAAAAACGTTTTTATGCGTTTCAAGCAAGAAAAACATCTTTCTGGCTCAGCAGTGGTCATTGGTGTTGTAACCAAAATAATTAACAACTTCGTTACTTCACAGAATGGATCCTGTCAATTGTTGGAGGCTATGTATTGTAACAATTGAACGTGACTATAATAGTATTTAAATTCATTAATATGTCACATCAACGGACGTGTATACGTCACCAAACATCGTAAGATGAAGATTAGCTCCACCTATATTCCGGAAGTCGGGTTAGAACTCCAAGTTGTGTCTTTAACATTCTTTTGTTCAGTACAGTATAGCTGTTGACAGCAACTTCAAGTTCGCGTTCAGGAAATTATGCGAAAAATTGTCAAAAAATTTGCTGTTTAACAATTTTGTTGCGTCTAGGTAGCTTAAAGACTGGAAACGATAAGTAGTTTCCTGAATTATACGGCCACATACTTCCTTGGCATCAATTTTCTGGGATTCCATTTTCCGTCGTTTGCTGACTGATTCAGGAGGATCCTAAAAAAACTGGTAGACGGCAGCAGCAATCGGACACTTGAATTACCAAATACATTGTGCATAGTTCAGAGTTCTTCCACAAACAAGCATTCTTTCGTTACGCTTTACTTTTGCAATCTCCAAGCTGTGTTGTGCTGAAGCTGACTACAGCACTTCCCCGCGTAAAAATAGCCAATCAGAGCAGTGATTTTAGCTTCGCACATGCGCATTAATTGTCTACATTCTCATGTAGAGTTTTGAGTAGCACAACGAACCCCCTGAGGCACCAAAGAGCTAAGAGCGAAGACTAAACACTGTATAACACGTCATGAACATAACCACGGGAAATTGTCAAATGGCAGATCAGATACTATGGTGGTATTGCAAATACATTATTTGAGCAAAAATTATCATTGTGTTGTAGCACTGTAGCACATAAGGACGAGCCGCCCCTGGGTAATACAGTGATACAGTTATTCTGTAAAAACTGCATTACCTGGGATCAAACTGCCTTCCATTCGTTGTATTGATTCGCAATATGTACGTCTTTACTTACCGACGTTTTCAATTATAGGCGCTATTCGGAAATTATAGGTATGATAAATCCAAATACTTGGAAAAAATCTGTACCTCGACCGCTTTGTTTAATACAAATCGCAATTTACACTTTTACTTATGAAGAGGAATCTCCAACTTTGTGATTGATCTACTGTTGTTGAAGGCTAGGAACATAACGGCTAAGAATCGATTGCCAAACGTAAGAAATAAATTTGGATATAGCACGGGAGATCCGTGTTCAGAATCTGCAGAGTCTAACTCAGGGGTTCTTAACCTATGGGTCAAGATCCAATCACGGGTCGTCGTGGTTTTCGAAATGGTTCGTTGTAGCTTCCCGGAAAAAAAAATTAAAGTAGCCTACGTCATTAAAATTATAAACCTTTTTTGAACCAAGTTTTTACGAAGAATAACGGAAACAAGATAATTCTGTCTCTATATAATAATAATAATAGAGTAATAATAATAATAATAATAATAATAATAATAATAGAGTAATAATAATAATAATAATAACAACAACAATACATTTCTACACTTATTTATACATTATTATTTATTAGCACTGTTTCTCCACCGCTGTGAAATAACGGTTAGCATGCCTCACAGTGAAACAAGCGGGCTCGGGTTCAAATCCTGGTTGCGACAAGTTACCTCGTTGAGGTTTCTTCTTGAGTTTTCTTTCAACCCATTAAAAGCAAATGCTGGGAATCTTTCGGCGTTGGACCCTGGACTCATTTCGCTGGCATTATCAACTACATCTCATTCAGATGCTAGATAACCGTAGCTGTTGAAAAAGCGTCGTAACATTACCAATTTAAAAAAGCACTGTTTAAATTCAAAATAGATCCACGGTCGTGTAAGTTGATCGCCTAGTTCAGTGGCCGGCAGAAGCTGCAGTTATGACGTAAGAGCCAGTCAGGCCTCAAGAGCTTGGAAGAGCGAGCAGTTGAGTCGTATTACTGTTAACACGCACCAGCGCAGTGGCGTCAGTGCAGCAATGATACGACAGTTCTTGGAGATAAATTGATGGAATCACATTCCTGTATTTTGCTAGGGAATAACTACTCTGCGGTCATGATGGCAACATTCTTGGCAAATTCCCCGTCATTAAAAGAACGCATGTTCTTTGCAATGGCTAGTAAAATCCCATATCTTAAGCCTTAAGCTTACCATTGATTTACTGACAGTGTGTTCCCTAACTTCACTTAACAATTTATCTTTCAATTGCTGCACTAGTATTTGTCGATATTCTCCCCCATATTTGTCATAATCATTTGTGTGGCATAAAGAATAATGGCGTTGTATATTGAATTTTTTTACATGCTGAAACAGTTTGCGACAAATCAAACACTTCGCCATTCCTCCATACTCCATAACACAGTTTGATCTCGACAAAGCATTTAGCTTGGGCACGATAGTAACACAAAGTGATGGTGTTTCAAAAGTTGAAATATACGTGGTACAGTCATTAAGTTCTGACACTGACGCCTGAAGGGTAGGCACCCACAAGAATCTGGATGTCTCAGAAGATGCCGCGTGATACGGCGTACACTTAAACAGATCTACATCCTCCCTCAATATAGTCGCCGTTGGCCGCTATGCACGTCTGCCAACGTTGGTGTAGCTGCTGGAAGCACCGCTGAAAATGTTGGCAGGAAGATGCTGTACGGCTTCTCTTGTGGCAGTCACGACCTTTTCAGCCGCATAAAAATTACGCCCTCGTAGGATTTATTTCATGAGGGGAAAGAGAAAAAAAATCGCATGGTGCGAGATCAGGTGAGTACGGAGGGTGTGGCAAAACAGCGACCTGTTGCCTTGCAAGTTCCTCTTGGACAAGGATGGAGCGATGTGCAGGGGCGTTGTCGTGTAGCAACAGCCAATTCTTCCTATGCCAAAGCTCAGGACGCTTACGACAAATTGAATTGCTTAAACGGCCAAGAATCTCTTTGTAGAGGATCTTGTCTACAGTTGCACCTTGTGGGATGAATTCTATGTGAACAATTCCATTTGAATAAAAAAAACTGTCAAAGCATCACCTTGCCTTTTGACCTGTCTTGTTGCGGATTTTTCTGTCGTGGAAATAATGGCGTTTTCCAGGTGGCGGATTGTCGCTTCAGTTGCGGATCGTAAAGGAAACACCATGTTTCGTCTCCAGTTATGATCGGTTATAGTAGTTTCGCCTAATTTCTGACAGAACGTGACGTTTGCCCGTTGCTCAAACTGCAACATACTCGAGTTCCGACGCGCGCATTCAAATCACCGTCACAACAAAGACCGTAGTTCTGCTTACAGTGCATGCATTCAACTGTCTCTTGTTGGGTCGAGAGACTAACTGACAAGGTATCATACCATGGCGCCACCTATGCGCTATAGTGCACCACAACGCCTCTATGCGCTCAGTATTAGAACTTAATGACTGTACCACGTACTTTGCAAACTACTCACCATTTAGGGCCCAGATAGTTCAATCTGTATATTGTGTAGGAAAATGTCTGTTATAAACACTTGAACTGTTTTCAAGTTTCCGAGTAGACAAAGTGTTGTAGTACTGCTTAAATTATTTATTTCTGTATTTGTATATTTATAGCAGTTTCGGAGCCTCATTTACATAATGCGAACGCTTCTGCAACTGGCTGTATTATGAATTTCATATTATTTTAAGTATATTAAATTTGATTGCAAACAAAAATATTTTGTTACATTGATTTATCACGGATGTACAATTTTGTTTTCGTACAAATGTATTGTAATTGTGCTGTTCCCATACTACCTCAGACGAATGGATCGCGCTCTGTCATTGCATAGGCGCCGTACCACCACTGTTCAGTTGAACCTTCTCTCCTCGCTGTCTCAGTATGCAGAGTTTCCCGAGCAAAGAGCGTGGCGGCTCCGTGGTATGACGTCACAGAGCACGGAACATGCCGGTCACTGGCCTAGTTGAAATGGGTCTTGGCCAAAGAACGTTAAGAATCCCCTGGTCTATTGTGGCGTCTTTGACATACATGAACGCAACTTATCTCATTCTGTTATTTTACTTCCTTATACTTTACACACAGAAGACGAATTCGATCTTGGGCTTTCACTCTGGTTTGTTCTTCGTCGAGAGTAAGTCAGCCACTGAAGTGTGTAGTGTTGTTAAATGGTAAGAACTGGAAATAGATCTTAATAGAGCCAAATGTTCGACAGACGGCCAACGACAGCTTCGTACGTAAGCTGTACCGCGAGACGATGGCTAACGACGAGGCCAACTTCCCGGCAACCAAACCGGAGGGCCTGCAGCGCGTGTGTAGCAGCAAGTACGGCTTCTACATGCAGCACGACTCCGCAGTGATGTTCAGCAAGAACCTGAGCTGCAGCGTGGTGCGCCTGCCCCGCGAGGACAGCGTGGTGTCCGTGTCCCTGGTCCTCAACAAGGCCAGTCCCTACCGCAACCTGTTCAGTCACAGGCAAGTATGTATGATGGAGGAAACGATTCTGCGGAGTATGGGAACTCTGAACGTTGACGACTATAGTCCCGTCGCTCTAATTTCCGGCAGCCAATCACGTTGCCGGTCGGCTATATTTAAACGTGTGCGTCTTGTGATTCGCTGATGCATTTCCTAAGGCTCGATAAATGCTTAATATAATCGCCCACCATTTTGGCTCTTTCGTTGGGTTCGCAGAAAGCACACGAGGACGTTATTTTCCGCTCAATTATTTGCTGAATTAGAGTGCGTTTGATTTATTATCATAGGAGCTACGACATGATAATGTTTAACCGTGTGGCAAATAGATTCCTCGTATGGTAGCTCGGCAACGAAAGAAAAAAAATGGCGAACGATACTACCTACCTAGACTTTATAGAGCCTTCACTTTCTAAGACGTAAGCAAAGAGGAGGAGTCACGCCGGGAATAACAGCGTCGCGACAATAGGGACCGGATTTTTATGTAATTACATATTATATTCCTTTCAACCTAACCGTATATAAATAACAAATCTTTGCGAATCTTGTAATTACCATTAATATATTACAATTTGATACTACATATTTTTACATATTTACCCCACATTACATATTATGGCTTGATATTACATAAATCTACATATTTATGGGTTTATTCATTTTTACTACTCTAAAAGGGAAAAAAAAAAAAACACTTCTGTTAGGGTAGTTTACAATTTGAAATACACAGCTTTAAAAAGCCTTTTTATCTACCCAAGAAAATATATATTTCGGCACGAAACATAACGTTCTTAGTTCCAGGCAAACAACAGTTTGTAAATGCCTATAGTTTGACGTTTTAGTAGATAGCTCAAGCTAGGAAGCTGCCTGGAGAGGAGAGGTAGTACAGCTAAAGAAGGGGGCCCAGCTACGCTCCGATACCTCTGTATAGTCATATTATCTGAAAAGTTGACTTCCTGGCAATGTACTCACGTTGCATCCTCCTTATAATATATTGAGCAGTGTTGTAATACATAATAATTCGTTTAATGTTATTCGTGTTAGTGATTTATTTTCAAATTACAAAAGTATATTCATTAGTATAATATATGACTGACCTAAATGTTCCATCATTGTTCTAGTTATATGTGCCCAAATTATAGATTATAGCGTTTGACTATGGAAAACTTTGCCCGATAATGTTCTACTCATCATAATAGAAAAAATACTTCTATCACAAACGACAGCCACATATAGAAACATTCTTACACAGAATACAGCCTTCTCAACTATTATTAGAACTGAACTGTACCGCTCTAGTCCACAGTGCACAGCAGTAGCCGGACAGTGGTGGAGGAGATGTGCTCTATGCGCCTGCGCGAACGAGACAGCTTGCTAGTTTGAGGCATGTGTACTTTGTTTCTTACAGGGAGCAGCTAAAATGCATATGTTCCACATCTCCTCTTATTTTATCCTAATCCAGTAAAGCGAAACAGTGCTTGCAGTACTGTTGTGTCATTCATTTCACTCAGTTCTCTAGTTTTAGTACTTACAGTATAAAGTGCAAGTGAGTTTAACTACTGCTTTTAACTAACTAAAATGGCCCTTATATCTTCAACCCTAACGACAAAAATAAAATCATGGATTGCGATGGACGAAGGTTTCACTCCAGGTGGAAAAATTGCAATGTTTCAAGTGTGCGGTATGCTCTATGAAATCACAACTGGAGAGTCTTACCTATCCTATACCTGCCACATATTGATAGTAAATATTTTCATGATTTTACATATTTTGGTACGTATTCAGCTTATTTTTCTTACATAAATATGTACATATTTCACACCTTGATATTACATAAAAATTCGGTCCTTATTGATGACTTTGTCGTGGCACTTTATGAGCTTCCAAATTTAAATAAATCTCCAACAACTGCCACGGTGTTCTTGTGCCAACTTCGATGGAATTGATGAAAAAAAAAACAATCTTGGTAATTGATGAAAGATTTCGGAAGCAGCAATGATTGCGTCTTGCAATCAATATCATTCCTACGAAGCTCCTCAGCGAAACTTTCGTGTCACAAAAAAACACTATCTGTCCACTGCTCGTTCATCATTTGTTTTATGAAGAAGGGCGACCTGCTACTCTTGTGTCCCACCGAAGCTAAATAACCTAGTAGTTGATACAGCGTCGTTAAACGTGCATCCTCTTGTACCTTGGAACACAAAACATCTTGTACCATCTTCCAAGGTACAAGATACTATAGGTTTTTGTTTTTCTTTTATTGTACGAAGTAAGTCTGGAGTTAAGAGCCCCCCAATTGATCCGGATGCCTTGAAGAAAGCTGTTGAAGCAGTTATGGCTCCTCCAGGAAATAAAATCTCAATCAGAGAAGCCTGTTCTGGTTTATAATGGCAAATACATTTTAAATATGATTGTCAGTTTTTACAGCTATATTCCCACCTAAATTCCATGTGTTCCAACTTACAAGAGGATATGTTTCAAGGTACAGGAACCTGTTGTACCTTTGAACACTTGTACATATCCCGTCATTTTATTTTTTCCGGCCTTAATAGATATGTAAAACAGGAAAATATGGTAGTGGCAAAAAAAAAACCGGACCGACCCTTGTAGCTGATACAAAAGAATCCTGTGCTGTGTATTGTGTCAAACTGTGGTAATTTCAATATGGATAGTGAAGCCAGAGGTATTTACTGCTATTTAATGTAAAAATACGCAGTTATCTTTGCCGAATAGAGGTAGAAATGTATTATTGATGCCAGATGAAAATAAAACTGTCAAAGTTTTTTCGTCTGTAAGTTTGAGGCACTGAAGGAAACAAAAGACGGTGAGAATCGAACAAATGCAATAAATTTCATTATTACAATTAATTATACAATATGGATGTGTTTTGTGACTAGCAAAATTTGAATCTGTGACTCTGAAATCAGCTACAAGGGTTGGTCGGTTTTTTTTTTTTTTTTTTTGCCACTACTCTACATACAGGAAGTTGTAAAGGAATTTTCAGTAATTATTTCAAGCATTTTTTCATTAAAAAAATTCCATTTCACAGAATTTAAAAACATAAAATGTGAAAAGTGTTTCAAGGTACAACAGTCTCCCCTATTTCTTTCATTAATGATTTGCATTTTTTCTCTCCATTCTCAAATCCACCCGTATTCCTTCTTTCCCAGCTATAGAAGAGAATTATGTATTTACATTGTCATTTGTTAATATTTTTTCATGGTAACCAAAGTAACCATACATTTTTATGAAGTGAAATAAGGAAATGAGGATAAAAATAAGCATTAAGAACTCGGATATTTAAAATATAAGGAATAATCGTACAACTCCTGATTTTAAACTGATATCTCACTCAGTTTCGATTTCCTCAGGCTGCTGATGATGCGAGAGGGAGGCCTGCTCATGAAGTACTACCAAGACGCCCTAGTTTTCACAGATGACGAAGTCAAAGAGATCGCCAGCGTCACCATTGAAGACGTGACGCCCATTCTTGTAGTCCTGAGTGCAGGCGTAGCAACGTCGTTGCTCATTTTGTTACTGGAACATCTCTGTTACTGGAGGCGACGTCAAGAGTCAACCGTGCCCCAACTACTCTACTGGAAACGCACTAACCGACGTCGTCTTGTGAAACAACGCCCTTCCAACTCCACCAAAATTCTTTACCTTTCAGGCAGAATGTTTAAATTCCAACCACGAGTACACTCCATGTGAAATTACTTTACAGTATTCCAAGTCAGAAGATTGTGATTGTAGAAAGTAATACGGTAAGCAATCTGACACAATTAGAGAATCTGCCAACGCTGTGATGCAATAGAGGATTTTAACGCATAATTAGGAGGTGCAACACTAATACTACATAATATTTGATCTGACAAGTGACATGAGGTGAGATCCGAGGATTCGCCAAAAGATTACCCGGCATTTGCCTTTTGGTTGGGGAAAACCTCGGAAAAACCCAACCAGGTAACCTCTTTGATTTGATTACCTGGTTGGGTTTTTCCGAGGTTTTCCCCAACCAAAAGGCAAATGCCGGGTAATCTTTTCGTGAATCCTCGGACCTCACTTCATCTCACTACATCTCGCCAAAATATTGTAAAAAATTGCACAAAATTGTAAAAATTGTAGAAAATTACTAAATTGTAAAATTGTAATATTGTAAAATTTTGACTTGTTCCACATCTTAAAGCTTCATCGCTCATGTAAGATCTATGGAATATAATAAATGAATGAATGGCAAAATCACTGATGTATCATAGAGCACTACATCATAGACTGTTTAATTGACGCCCATCCATGTGACAAGATACTTGATATGCTGTATATCAGACGAAGCTAAAACCTTCAATTAAATTTGTTGTCATTGGTTATTGATGGAGGAAAACTCGTTCCGGCGCCAGGGATCGAACCCGGGACCCCCAGTTCTACGCACTGGGGACTCTAACCACTGAGCTACACCAAGGCTCAATCCCTAGCACCGAATCGAATCTTTCTCTTTTGGTATTTTCGCTTAGTGGCCTTATTCCATATTACAAAGGTAGGGCCTACATATCGATGGCTCAGAACCAGACTGTTTCAAGTCCATTTTACTATTTTTTTTCAGGAGAGCTATTTTAAGCTCCTGACATTCAAAGCTTCATGAAACAATTTGGAATAGCTTCATAGCAACCTTATGGAGAGGAATATTTACAATTTTGTTCGATTCATATATGCAGACAAGAACTGGAACACAATGAAACACAGATTTCTTTCTTATAAAAAGTTGGACTTAGAACAGTCTGGTTCTCAGCCATAGATATATTCACGTATACAGTGTGTTAAATATGGAGTATTGCTAATAACTCTTTATATATTCATTTTATGGAAAAATACCAACAACAAAAGTTGTTGGAGATATCTAACTAAAACTTATGGCTGTGGTCTCATATAAGTATTGATTCATGTACAGGGTGTGGCAAAAATTAATTACACTTTTTAAATGGCACCCTATATTAAATTTTACATATTTCAAATCTCCATTCAATATTAGACATAAATAGAAGTTTAACGCAGCATAAATGAAGAATGTTCTCTTGTAAATTTTATGGTTCTTTCAAATGCTTTGATAATGTAACACAAAATAAATGTGAAACCTATAGTACAAAATACTAGAATTCCATTATACAAGAACAGATAAGTACGCATATCAGCAATGTTGAGTCTATTTTTCAATTTACGATTCTATGTATGTACAGATATGAATAATGTACTTCCATATCTTATAATGTTAAATTCCTTAATATTTCGTGTGCATTTTCTCAGAAGTTATAAAATATACAAATGTAGAAAACATAGGGCAAATGTAATAGGCCTATACCTTTATGTATATAACCGGCTAAATAAATTTAAAATTCCACAAAATTGGCAAAAAAAAAAATCATTGATAATTTTTTTCCATTAAGAATCACTAAAAATTATTGTTTTCCTAAAGATGAAAATAATCTTATTTTTATATATAAAATTGCGTAATGCACATGATAAGCTTGGACGGCAATTACGTAATTTTATATATAGTCATATTGACTTATCGGACCATCATATGTTATTTAAATTAATTTTTTAGCCTACCGTGTAAAATGCCAGCACATTGATATTGTAGCTATATTAATTTCAGCCTTCTGAGTACAATACTTTCTGAGAAAAGTGCACAAATGCCACAAAAGACAAGAAAGTGCAGAAAATGTCGAAATTTCCATATCTTACAATGTTAAATTCCTCAATTTTGGGTACACTTTTCTCAGAAGTTATAAAAGATACAAATGTAGAAAAAATAGAACATGATGTAACATACCTTTATGTATACAACCGGTTAAATAAATTTAAAATTCCAGTGAGCGGTTGGAAAAAAAATCGTTGATAACATTTTTTGTATTAAAAATTACTACAAATTATATTTTTATTTTTCCTGAAGATAGGACTAAAAGAAGAAATAAAATCATATCATTTTATATATATAGATATATATATATATATATATATATATATATATATATATATATATTAAACTACAGAAAAATAATACGAACAAAAATTTTATTTTTTTTTGTCAAAATTCGGTGTACAGACTCCCTTTATGAAATTACTAAGTTGCTAAAATATTTTGGTAATGTGGTGGTAATATATTTTCTTTTGCAGATGATACTGTACTAACATTTAATGGGGAAAATTAGGATAACACTTATTTAAATGCTAGCAATGGAATTAAAGTAGTGAAAAATTAGCTTGACTCTAATCTTCTGTCCTTAAATACTAACAAAACTACCTATATTCCAATTTTTCTTTAACAACGAAAGGTTTATCTCCACCTATGAATAATTATCACTTAGTAATATATAATATTTCATGTAATGAATTAACAAATAATTATTGTAATGCCCACATCTAACACCTTCCACACAAGTTAAATATTTAGGAATTATTATAGACCAACATTTACGTTGGGATAAACAAATTGATTTCATGTGTACAAGTATAAGAAAGACAGTTTATAAATTCATAATACTTCGACATTTTATGGCTAAGGAGGCATTGAGAATAATATATTTAGTCTCAGTACAGTCATTAACACAATTATAATAAATGGGGTGGAGTGGCATCATCTGTACTTAATCCATTTATTACACAGAAGATTAATAAAAATTTGTCTGACCAAAAATATGGATTATCCAACAAATTTAACTTATACAGATTTTAATGTATTAACTATTGAAGAAATTTATAAATATAGTTTACTAACTTACTACCACAGAAATCAAATTAAACATAAATCTAATCGACATGAATATCGTACTCTAAGACAAAAGTCTACTTTCCCATTAATTGAGCCTAAATGTCACACAAGTGCAGCTCTTAAACAGGTGCTAGTTTCGGCCCAAGACTTTATAATAAAATTACAAACCACTTTCCAAATTTGAAATATTTTAAAATTGAAGTTTTAAAAAAGAAATCTGTAAAATTATCCATGATATATAATATTAAAAAATGTATTTTTTTTACCTTTTATTTCTGCCGACTATATTCATGTTTTTATTGAATATCACTGGCTTCTGTCGGATTGTCAATTTATATTAAATGTGTATTTTTCTTTCTTTTTCTCTTTCTTCTTTATTCTTGCTCTTGTGTTGTATTTATTGGTTTCAATTAAGTTACTTATCGTATTTAGTAAACTGTCCTTGTAAATTTTATGTTATATTATTGACTAAGACCACACCGTACACGAGCCTGGCTCCTACGGTAGTGGCTAGAAACATTTTTGTTTTATAAATTTAATTTGTACTCACTAGTTGCTAATTAAATAAATATAATTTTTCCTCAACAGTAGTTTGAAAACTGTTAATGCACAACGCTTTATTTCCCATATAAACTAAAAAAAAGTATCTCGAAACGAAAACGAGCATAAAACTACTATTTCAACAATATAATCAAGTATAATTGAATTGTTTATGGCAAGCTGTCAAACCATATCGTGCCAGACATAATCAATGTTGAACTCGCGTTTTGTGTCGGCTGCAGCTCACAAGCAAATGCAGGCTATCATATCTATCGAAAATCATGCTCTGTGATATCGGATAGAATAATACAATCATGCAGCGTTTATATTACTTTGATACTTAATGAATACGCGACGTGAAGAATTGATCCAAACGGAAAGAAACAATTCACTTCATTAGACATCGTCTAGTGTCTAGATTGTGCAAGAAAATCTGCTGTAAGTATAAAATTAAATACTATAAACAATTGGGATAGCTAATACTTTATTCTTTCTTGGCTCTTCAAATCGGAGTGAATCTTCGTCTCAACCTACGATAAGTATAACTTATCGTACAACGTTTCATCGAATTTTATTTAAAAAAATATTTTTGTTTAATAAAAGCTATTATTGTATCATTTTTATTAGTTTTGAACATGTATTTTGTAGAGAGGCTATTGTATTGTTATTAGTTTCTTCGTGTGAGAGGCGATTCGTTTATGTTTGTTTCATTGCTTTTGAGCACGATAGGTTTTTGTTTATAACATAAGAACAGCAGTACTAGGAGAAATAAACAAACATTGTTAAAATGAGTTCAAACTATACTCCCGTCGCTCTAATTTCCGGCAGCCAATCACGTTGCAGGTCGGCTACATTTAAACGTGTGCGTCTTGTGATTCGCTTATGAAGACGTTATTCATTTCTTAAGGCTCGATAAATACTTGATATAATCGCCCGCCATTTTGGCTCTTTCGTTGGCGTTCGCAGAAAGCACACGAGGACGTTATTTGCCGCTCAATTATTTGCTGAATTACAGTGCGTTTGATTTATTATCATAGGAGCTACGACATGATAATGTTTAACGGTGTGGCAAATAGATTCCTCGTATGGTAGCTCGGTAACGAAAGAACAAAAATGGCGAACGATACTACCTACCTAGACTTTATAGAGCCCTCACTTCCTAAGACGTAAGCAAAGAGGAGGAGTCACGCCGGGAATAACAGCGTCGCGACTATAAATAAGAATGTAAGATTTTCATTGCTGGAAAAAGTATCAAGAGTGATATTGGGGAGGGGGAGAAATGTAAATGTCTCAGCAGGTTTTGATGTTTCTACTGTACCTACTTTAAAATTTGCTACTCTCACATCTGTTTCAATAATAAGAAGTTTTTTTGCTTTCGAAATAATTCTCACTGACAAAAGGCAAAGATTAACTGTGGAGAATTTAGAAAAATTCTGGTGATTTACTGTGTAGATAATTATGAAAAGAATGAGCATGCAATTGAATTTCAATAACTTAGAAAGTGTAATAATTATTTAATTGTTTTCAATGTATTAAATTTGTGCAGCTGTGTTTATATAATATAGGTACAGTTGTCTGCTTCTATTTCTTAAATATACTTTTCGTGCCATGTTTTGCGTACTTTATTGTATAATTTTAGTGAAGTAAATAGATATGAAGCCTTGATCATATGCCTAAAATGCCTAGTTTTACTAAAACAGAGCCTAATTTACTAAATTTTTAGCTTATTTTAAGCACATAAAACTGCAATTTTTAGTGCCTAAAAATCCGATGTCTGGGTGTTACTAAATGGAGTACGAAACATTTATTAGATCTGATCTGTGTCTTCAGGTGTAGAACATATTATTACGATTTGAAGTCTGAGTTCAATGAATCACAATTTACCACTACGTGAAGGGTATGGTCCGCTCTGGCGTTCTGGTTGTCATCGTGATACTTTTCACCCACGCTGCGTCTCTCGAGACTGGCAGTGAGAACAGCTCTCGTGTCCATAACATCGCCAGCTTAGTGGCAGCCTTTAAGAGATATTTTCACTTCAAGTGTGTATTTCTGATTACAATTACAGGTGAGCCAATTGCATGTCTTTGAAACAAAGAATATTATTTCGTTCAATTGGTAAATGTAGTAGTTTTACGTAATAACATGCAGCATAGAAATACGGAACAGAATTTCTGTATGAATGTGTAAATTATTTGGGTTAAGATGATATAACAGTTTTTGTTAATATCAACATAATAATATAGCCTTTGTTAGACCTAAATCAATGTGTGCTATAATTTTAGGCTATGAAGATCTGTCAATGATGTCGAAATTAACTAGGCTCTTGTCTCAAGATGGCGTCTTCAACGCCGTGGTGGAAGCACGCGTGTTCAATTATACGCCGGAAGAGTTCATGTGCCACGGAAGCCGTCCTCTGAACGTCGTTTTGTCCACCAACAACACTAACAACTTTTCTCTTCAGCAGGTAATGAACATTCGTCAGCCAATTTTTTAGGAGGAAAACCCGCAGCCTTAGGCTTATTGTGCAACCTCCTTATATTGGAATTATTTTGAAGTCCTTGGTATCGCTCATCAAGCACGTGATTCACTGCTTGGTGCAACCTTATCGATTCAGCCACAACATCCAGGTCTGAAGGAGTCCGCGTGAACAGGAACACTCCTCCATCTCCCTGTGACATTATTCTGCAGCCTTCTCACATCGATGGCATTTGTTCACAATTCACATGCATGAATCTGCTGCATCCTTAACCAGAAGGATATGCCGCCGTTGATTCTGTGACACACCAAGGCGCCATCTACCCGAGGGAGCTACACCACTCCTGTCTACTGCAATTCGCTAATTTAAGCCTTTGCGGCTACTCTGGGGTATGTGAAGCTCCCGCAGACAGATGCCACATGTAGGTGGATATTGGAGCTTCGTCAGCCATGTCCTCTGATCAACCTGTGACTATCGACGATGATTGATGAAATGATCTACGTAAAGATTATTATTTTTTGGTCATACAGAATACATCTGTTATAGTAACAATTAATATTAGAAGAGAAAAATTCGCTCCGGCGCCGGGACCCGGGTTCGATCCCCGCCGCCGGAGCGAATTTTTCTCCTCTATTATTAATTGTAATGAAATGATGTTAATGAAGACGAAATGAGTCCGAGGTCCAACACCGAAAGTTACCCAGTATTTATTCTGCTTCGAGTGGTTGAGGGAAACCTTCGGAAAAAACCCCAAACCAGGTAACTTGTTACAAGCAGGATTTGAACTCGGGCCCGCTCGTTTCACGGTCAGACAGGCTAACCGTTACTTCGTCAGCTATTAATTCAGCACCTAAGTTAAACCCTGTTGCCAAGGTACGTGTTGTCTTGCTGGCCAGCAAACTTGGTGCTGTGATGGGTACGCCACTGACTCCCATGTTTGTTACTATATTGGTTACTGTTCATAGGCAGCTGGCTCTTTTCACAGTTAAAATTGTAAAATCATCTGCTGCTTTATCTGTTGTCAACATTCATGATGAAAAAGAAACTCTAGGCAACCTATTTTTTTCGAAAGATGAAACATGAGAGTTAAGGGGCCATATTTGGAACTACGGCGCTACGTTGCCAATTTTGGGCGATCAGCTGATGCGAACTACCAGCTGACGTTAGATGGTTGATTTTAAAACATTAGTTGACAATTGGCGGAAAACTATAAAAGAATACAAAAATCGACAGAGAATCGAACAGGAAACGTATTAATAGTTGACATCGTGTGCACAACGAATGGCGCCAAGGGAGCTATTGAGCACTCGCCACGTGGGAACTGTAACTTTGGCAACTCAACCATTGTTACCATAGCAACATGCCTTCCACGCTATGTGATACGATATTCAGTTATTTTTCCCAACGCAGTGCTAATGGGCTATTCCATATGAAATCGATCAGTAAAAAACTTCGCATTTTTTTATGCTCTATTTTTTTCCCTATTTATACAAGGTGCTGAGGAGAGTGCATTTTCAAAAATATACTATCGAAAGTCAAACGGTTTTCGTATTGTTGAGCGACAAATTTAGCGTATTTTATAAAAACAAGCCTCTTTCAGCGCTCAGAACTCTGGAACCATTTACTGCAGAACATTGAACGGGAGCTCATTTTGAAGCTGACATTTGGTAGGTTATATTAAGAAGTAATCCTTATTTTTATTGTACATAGACAGACAGACAATCTGATTTTACTTACTTTTAGGCTTTTTGCCAATTTGTAAAAATGTAAAAAAATTGAGAAAAACCTTGCATTATTAAGAGGGATTCGGCATTGTTAACTTAGTGGTATGGCAATAAGTTTCGACGGTATTAAATAGATTATTTTCATAGGCCTGAACTTGAACGGCGCAGTACTGCACGCACTGGCCGAGAGCTGAAGATAAGCGAGTGTTGGGCGTCATTTTATTCCTGTGTTTATAAAAACTTGTGATAAAGCTAGCCCAGCTATGCGCTACTAGACGAAACATCACGTGTTTGTCTCCTGGCCTTGCTTGTCTCGGCTAGCTCCCGTCTCACAGTCAGCTGGTTAATTCACGTGCGTACTATTTATTTTCTTTATTTGATATTTTCAATACTTTCTTACCAACGTGCGATCAGTAAAAGATATGTGTTTATTTGTACTTTCAATGCGGAATCTAACTATATATTTTTTAAATATTTTTTCCTTGGCAAAAGCGTCTTAATGGGGAAAAATCTAAATTACTCCATTTCCATAAAAAGTAAGAAAAGCTGTTTATATGTCAATATAAACTTTAATCTCTCAGAATCAAAATAAACTATAATTTTGATCATTGGGTGAAAGGGTTTCGGAGCTACAACAGTTTAAAGTTGCTAATTTAATGAAAATATGATAAATGCAAATATTTTTAATGTAAACACTATGAAGTTCTGATGCCTCAAACTTTGCACAAAGCATTGTATCACAGTTCTCTACGCACAAAAAAGTTTCATTGTATTTAGAAATTGTAAGGTCAATTTTCTCTATATTTCGGTCGATTTGAGATGGAATAGCTCTAATGTCATGTAACATCTTTAGAAAAAATAAGTATAAACCGTAAGTGGAAAACAATCGAAGTCCAACATTAACAATAGCAAACATTGTAATAAAGTAATTAAACCAGAAGTGTAAAACAGCCGAAGTCCTATATTTAATTGCTGTATTCTTAGAAACTAAACAACATAGAAAAAAATAGATTTAGCTTGAAAACAACGTATTTATGACATTGTTCGAGCCAACACGTAAAATAAACCAAATCTCGAAATCCAGCATGATAGTTAGCAAAGCAGCCAATAGTGGGCAGGATTTCCAGCACACTAGCACACAGAACTGCCATCAGCGCTCCCAGCATGCAATCCATCACAAAGAAACGCACTCTGAAACCGGGCCTTAACCAGTGGACATAAGTAACAATACAATTTCAGGACTTATAGATTGGTATCAGCCCAATGTTATTTCTCCGCAGATTTCCAGTTTCACAGGTCCAGTATGGCTAATGTTTACAAGCTCTGTACCCTGTCTTGCCGGGGTTTACATCCCGATTAACGCAGAGTTGTTCTTGGTTAACACGACGCTGAGTGGAATCCAGGTTCTGACAGAGGCCTACCACACACAACCAGACTCTTCGCTCGTGTTGAATCCTGTTGGCGAATGGTCAGATGCGGATGGGCTGTCCATGACAAATGATTCCCTCCTACAGCGAAGAGGCAATCTCCATGGGAACGTGTTCACGGCCGTCTTTATCGATGTAAGTGCTATGCTTCATTCAGACTTGGAAAATATCGCGACTTCAAATACACTCATTAGTGGCGAAGCTAAGGTGTAAATACAGGGTATGCGGAAAAAATCTGCTTAACTTGTATCTTTTTATACAGCAGATGTTCATCGGCTTTTCTATCAAAATTTTTCGAAACAGACCCCACAAGAAGATGGCGAAACGTCATTACAGCACAGTCCACTATATACAGTCACGAAGTTTGGGATAATTTTTTGCATTTCTCGTGATAGTTGCTAGCCGCTTGGAGCACTGTGAGTACTAGGAACAATAGACTGTGCCACAGGCATCGTGATCTAATACAGGCCGTAAGGCAGACCATATTAAAGAAATTACCCGATCACGAAGGACGGCGTTTCAACCATATAAATTAATTGGAATGCATAAAGAGTAACATATATTTCTCTAAAATGTAGTGTAATTGCATTAATAAAATTTAAAACAATGATTATGAGACACTTCAGACATAATTCATTTGCGAGTTAAGGTGTAATATTATTTTTTTGTGTAAAAATTACGTTGTTCATATGTGTAATACCTGCCTTTATTTCGATTAAATATTGCGAAATTCTTGTACATTCATTTATGCACAATTCAATAATTTTCAGTTGCACCGCACGGATATTTAGATATGTTTTCATTATAATCTTATGTTTACTGTACCAGTTGCCCCTTTCTGTCTAATTTCATTGGTCTCCAATGCCCTGCCATTACATATATTATGTCATGTGGAAATCATATGTTATGTTTACTATATTTAACTTATATTCTTTTTTATTAAACCTCAAAATAGCTTCCATTCTAAACTTAAAATGTTGATGCGAACAGATTATGTTAACATGTAAAATTCTCTTCACATTAAAATAACACAGTTCTGTAATTATTTCTGCAACATATTGTGCAACAGGAAGTAAACGGAATTTATGGACACATTACACTAAATAAAACTTAGCAATGATATGCAATAAATTTATAATATAATATTTCACTGATCTACATACACTGAAATAGAAAACCCGAACATACATTACTGCCTGGTCTAGATCGAAAAGGCATTTACTGTGCCGCATTTCGCATTGTTGTGAAAAGTTGTGTAACTGTGAAATGTTCGTTATCGGTTGTAATAACTATAAATGGCTATAATACAATAATTTGAATAATAATATGGGACAAGGAGACGTTTGTAGCACTATAAATTGTAAGAAAAAGAGGTCAGAGTTATCCTTCTTCCCAAAGATCCAGGAAGGTGAGTTTATAAAATATAATATATATTTTATGAAAATAATAAATAAACCTTACGTATTTCATATTTCAATAGTGGAAGGAAGGTGTTAATTTTTTCAAAATTGAACACGATATCGAAAGTACAATACATTTTATCGTCTGCTAGGAAAGGGTTGTGATGAGGCGATAGTAGCGATCCTGGTGGTTAGCAACTATCTATGGATGCATATTTATTAAATATTGAGCTTCGTGACTGTACATACTAGACTGTGATTATAGCTGTACAAGTCTCGTATTCACTGCACATACGTCACAAGTAGGTTGACTTGTCTAGGACTGTTAAGGCTGGTTCACAATAAACCGGAAACGAGAATCGGAACGAAAACGAAAACGGTAAAATTGTTAAAATGTGTACATTTAAATGTGAGCATTCACAATTAACGAAAAGCTTGCCGGAGCCCGGGATCGGAACGGACAGTTTGCCAAGTTTCAACTCTGGCGTTCACGTTTCCGATCACAGCCCACTAGATTCATTCTATTGCCATCTAAAAGCTATTTTGTCATCGTATATTTTGTAGCAAGAAGACCGTGGCATAACCTATGCATTATTTTGTTCTGTGCTGTGCACCATGGAGCAAATTTTATTTGATGAGATTCTAATATTGAGTGTTGAGGAAAATCCTCACGTTTACGATAAGGGGCGCGCCTCGTATAAAGATGATGACGTGTCTTTCAATAGCTGCATCTTTGAACACCGATCGGAAGCGAATCATATTTATTACTGTATTGGTTGTATTATTCACATATTCATGCTTCAATTCAATAAGTACTGTTGTGTTCATTTTTGTTCTATTACAAATGTTTCTTCTCTAATTATTTTACGTTATGGTAGACTTAAAATAGGTTGTGATAATAAAGATGCATGGGCATATTTATTGTACTGTACCTAATGAAATGTTTCAGTTGAAATTTCGAAGTTGGTTAACATGTGTTTATGTTGGCTGCCTTGTACTCATGAGAGAACGCCATTGGTCACTTATACACAAATAACATCAGAATGCGTAATATCGACTTTACATATCGTTATTGAAATGCATATCGATATGCATAGTTGGTCTCTACGTTCTCGGTTTATTGTGAATCAAAAATGTTCATATTCACGTCCTCTGCTTCTCGTTTTCATTCTGATTCTCGTTCCCGGTTTATTGTGAACCAGCCTTTAGACGAACATGGCGTCAATTTACATAATGTGGAATTGGTCATCAACAATACATTTTGAGTAAAGTAAGTACCCTACACGAAAGTCAAACCTACGATTGCTATTTTCCTGTAGAGTAAAAATCCTTAACAGTTTTAGGATTTACATGACGGCTGGCTGTTCATATTTCATATGTAATATTATGTAAAATTGAAATCAATAATAATAGGACTACTTGGGAAGTTAGGCCTACAATCATGCTGTTACAGAATAAGCCTATGACAGTTCTGGAAGGCAACGAGACTTCCCCGGACGTCGGTGGCTACACTGGCAAAATATGGCACTTGTTGGAGAAGGATTTGAATTTCTCGTAAGTCATCTATATATATAATTTGAAATGGTAATGGAAATTACGGGAAAACGGCTGAACGGATTTTAATAAATGACCCCTCATTTTGAAGCTTGGAACCCAAAGTTTTTCAGAAAAATAGCAGTTTTCAGGGAAATATCAATTTTCCTACATCATTTTTTTATTTTCCAAAATCCATCTATCGTCAATTTTGAGAAATAATGGCTTTTCAGAATAAAACAAAACACAAACACACTACAATAAACAATAGGATATTACACGAAGACCATGACCTGCAGGATTGCCGACATATTTAGAGCTCAAATTCAATTGGTTATTAAAAACTTCAAGGCTTACTAAAAATAATTTACAGGTCTGATTCTGCGATGTGTAATTTTCTAAGTACAGCTGTGTATTGGATATTAAATTCCACAAAATGTGAGGTGGTTTGATGACATTATTACCATTAGAAATGAAATATTATTATACTTAATATCATTATGTGACTATTTTTCATTAATTATACCTATTAATGCTATATTGATGATATGAAAGTGAAATGTTTAGGGGTTATGTAAGTAGATGTAGAGAATATCTTAAATTAGATCTTCATTTCTATAATTTACTGAGTGGCGGCTGTATAGTATATAACTACAAAACTTACGTAAGATAATAATATTGTTATTAAAAATCAAATTTTTATAGTTATTAATCAAGTGGGGTTGGGTCTTTTTCATATACTTAATGGCGGTGTGGTATAGATATTTATATGCGTCATTCTCTTCAGTATTGGCTCGAGAGAGCGCAAAAATTACAGTTCCTAGGAAAGACCAAAAGGTATTACTTACTGACAAAATAAGAAGCCTACAAAATTATGTAGTCCCCCGATCATTTCAGCAAGATCTCTTAGCAGGATAAAATGATTTTACCCTCTACATTTGAAGCTCTACATGCAGCAGCTATACCAAGATGCTATGTCTAATGTTGGAAAGCTTAGCAAACCTGACATTCTTTTAACTTTCACCTACAATCCACAATGACCTGAAATAGCTATTGCTTTACTCCCACATGAAAACCCACTGATCGTCCTGACATTGTTACTTGCGTTTTCGCGCTGAAACTCAAAAACTGAAGGTGGATAGGTTCAAGAGAAAATATTTGGCATAAAAAAAAACATTCAGAGGGAGTATGTTTCATTATTACGGAAGCAAGTAACTTTCAAAGTGTCTGGTATTCTTCATTGAAAATAAATCTGAAAAATTTTTATTTGAACGTCTAATGAACTTAGTTTGCAGCATTTGCTGCACAAGCCACTAGTGGTAATATAATTAGTTCATCTACAAAGAGAATTAATTTTATTTTGAAAGTTATTATAGGCCTATGTATTCTTATTGTTTCATTGTAAATTTCTTCGTTTTCTCGATCCTTGTGGTCATCCTTATCGATCGGAATATGGTTTTACTTAAGAAATCCGATACACAGTGTACACGCTCCATTAATCAATTACTTCATTACTTTTCATATACTGTCACAAATCAATTTTTATGTCAATATAATCCTTCACTGAACATTTCCTTTCAATCAAGCTGCACAATATTAAATAAAAATTTTATGATTTAACTTGAAGTTTTCGAGTTTAGTGAAAAGATTGAATCGCAGAAAAAATTGTTACATTAACCAATTGTAGACAATCTGTGAACTCGTTAGATGGAAGTTGCTATGCAAAATTCGTCGGAGTAATTCATTAAAAATTATAGCTAATCTTTGAGTGATGGTGATGATAAATTCTACAAATATTTTTAATAAACGTGTTAAGGAACACTGGAACTCAATTTTGAAACTTTTAAAGTTTTTGATTAATTTCTTTCAAATTAGATGGATTTGATTTTGTCTGTACATTTAAATAACAATACCAAATTTCATCTATTTTTTAATGAATTAATTCTTTAGACAGTAATTTTCACTAATTTTAATGATATTAAATTATTCGTAAATTCAAAACAACCCTGACGGTTTCAGATTTGTTTTTGATTTAAATATTATAGATTTTTCTTTATTAATTTGTCCTACAGAATAATCTCTGTAATATTGACAATTAATATTTGAGGAGAAAAATTCGCTCCCGCGCCGGGGATCGAACCCAGGTCCTTGGTTCTACGTACCAAGCACTCTGACCACTGAGCTACACCGAATTTAATCCACAGCACAGGATCGAACCTTCCTCCTTCAATGTTCCCCTTTGTGGCCTGACTCCAAGTCAGGCATATATGTTGACGTATATGTCTAGTGTCAACTGCCATTATACTAGGAGTGCACTCAACTGGTGACTAGTTTGGCCGGGATTCCGCAGTTATCATGCACTGCTAGATATGAGAATATTATGGATTCATTAATTTGTCCTACAGAATAATCTCTGAATCCCGGCCAAACAAGTCACTCAGTTGAGTGCGCTCCTAGTATAATGGCAGTTGACATTGGACATATAGGTCAGCATATATGCCTAACTTGGAGTCAGGCTACAAAGGGAAACATTGAAGGAGGAAGGTTCGATCCGGTGCTGTGGATTGAATTCGGCGTAGCTCAGTGGTCAGAGCGCTTGGTACGTAGAACCAAGGACCCGGGTTTGATCCCCGGCGCCTGAGCGAATTTTTCTCCTCAAATATTAATTTCATTTAAATATTTTTGTGAAGGACTTACATTTCATGAATTGGTTCATGAAATAAAAATTATCTTACAAATGATAATTTTTGCTTCATAATTTTCTTTAATTTTAAAAGTTAAAAATTCATATAATGGAAACTTTTCAGTGAAGAGTAGATTCCATGCATAGCTTTGTGTATTGCAACATGCTAAGTATTCTTGCAAAGTTTGATGTTAGTCTAATCGTAGCAAATGGAAGCCGCTAGGAACTTTATTATTGATCAAACACGTGGTTTTGAGAAAAGTTAATTTTTAGTGGGTGTGCTAGATTTAAAAAGCTGCGCGTAGCATTTTAAAAATGGTCGCCAGACCATTAAAAGTAGTAAGCGGGGGCTAAATATAGAACAGGATCAATAATTTCAAGGAAAAATTGTTCCGGGACCGGATATCGATCCCGGGACTCTTCGCTTAGCGCACGAATGCATCCCGACTGAGCTACCCCAGGAACTAAACATGACACCGTAACAATTTTTCCCTTATATCCACACAACTCAAAAGGGGCTGACAAGACGTCAGAACCCAGCTTTGAGTGAACACAAATACTGTGTGACTTAAATTGTGGCTTTCTGTTAACGTACCTCCAGCATAGGGCAGGATGTAAAACAAAAGTATAAGGTAATTATTTGTGTAAATATATATATATATATATATATATATATATATATATATATATATATATATATATATCATCACAAAAAACATAAGAATATAACACAAATACAAGAACACAAAAAATACATCACACTAACATACGAAAACAAAAACACATATAAAATTGCAACCTCATTCAAGAAATTAAATTACAACATCGCATACAGAACAAATAACTCTCTACAAAAACATCTCAGCACACAAACAAACAAACGAACAAATACAACCACACAGGCGTATACAAACTCAGATGTAACACCTGCAAAAACTTTTACATAGGACAGACAGGCAGATCATTTCAAACACGTTACAAAGAATACATCACAGCCATAACAAAATTACAAAACACCTCCACATATGCAGAACACATCACAAATGTCAACCACACCTACAGAGACATCAACACAGACATGGAAATACTACACATCCAACCAAAAAGCCAGAAACTCAACACACTAGAACAATATGAAATACACAGACACACGAAAACACACCCCAACGATATTCTCAACACACAACTCAAGTTTAAAACACATAAACTCTTTGACTCTACACTACGAACGCACCCTCACAGGAAACAACAAGATGCGCCAAGACCAACAACGACCAGTTCTGAAGATGACCCATAAATAGGTCGAAACATGTAAACAAAGTACGTTATAATTTAACACAAGAAAGTCTTATCATACATATTCCAAAGTGATACAGTGTTAAAAGTTGTGTAATCAAGATGTATATATATATATATATATATATATTTACCATTTTGGCCAAAAATTCAGTCCAAGTGTCCCTTAAAACTTCATGTGCGAATAATACGTAAATTCATTTGGATCAAAAGTTAATAATTTCTTCAGAGTTCAAATTCTAAATTTCACCACCACCACCACCACCACTACCACCACCACCACCACCACCACCACCACCACCAACGTCATCATATTTCCGTCATGTTATAGTCCTGTAAGAAGTGTTAAGAAATTTTCCACCCTTCTCTTCATTGCGTATCCCAGTAAGTTTTCAACAGTAATCTCACTAGAGGTTTTGATTTATCTAGAGAAAATCAGTGGAACACATTCCTGATATGAAATTACGTGTTTATAAATTAACTAGGTGCCAAATGTGTAAGTAATCCATACCAATTGATTTTTCTGCATTACATTCCTGCAGTACTACGTATAAAATGGCTGACGAGGGCAACAAACTTAAACCACGAGAAAAGTGGAGTGCCATGATTCGGAAGGTGGCTGCAGGAGATGTGGACTTCGCCCTTAATGGGTTCATAATGAACCCTAAAAGGGCCACTCAGATCGCCTTTATGACACCCATCCTAATTACCAGGTACGTTACATAGTACCTGTGTAATATAATCCATTGCATATAACATTCGATGCTTTACAAATTACAGTAGAACCCCGATTATCCGTGACCCTATTAACCGATTGGTGGATTATCCGTCTGTCTTTCTCTCCTATTTTTGTTACAGAAAAAATACTGAGTACTGCACAATACATTAGTACGTATTTCTTTTTATAGAGAGTGATTGGAATTGAACGGGTTACATCAGCTTCTTGTCTATGCGGATGACGTGAATATGTTAGGAGAAAATCCTCAAACGATTAGGGAAAATGCGGAAATTCTACTTGAAGCAAGTAAAGCGATAGGTTTGGAAGTAAACCCCGAAAAGACTAAGTATATGATTATGTCTCGTGATCAGAATATTGTACGAAATAGAACTATAAAAGTGGGAGATTTATCCTTCGAAGAGGTGGAAAAATTCAAATATCTTTGAGCAACAGTAACAAATATAAATGACACTCGGGAGGAAATTAAACGCAGAATAAATATGGGAAATGCGTGTTATTATTCGGTTGAGAAGCTTTTGTCATCCAGTCTGCTGTCAAAAAATCTGAAAGTTAGAATTTATAAAACAGTTATATTACCGGTTGTTCTGTATGGTTGTGAAACTTGGACTCTCACTTTGAGAGAGGAACAGAGATTGAGGGTTTTTGAGAATAAGGTTCTAAGGAAAATATTTGGGGCTAAAAGGGATGAAGTTACAGGAGAATGGAGAAAGTTACATAACGCAGAACTGCACGCATTATATCCTTCACCTGACATAATTAGGAACATTAAATCCAGACGTTTGAGATGGGCAGGGCATGTAGCACGTATGGGCGAATCCAGAAATCCATATAGAATGTTAGTTGGGAGGCCAGAGGGGAAAAGACCTTTGGGAAGGCCGAGACGTAGATGGGAAGATAATATTAAAATGGATTTGAGGGAGATGGGATATGATGATAGAGAATGGATTAATCTTGCTCAGGATAGGGACCAATGGCGGCCTTATGTGAGGACGGCAATGAACCTCCGGGTTCCTTAAAAGCCAGTAAGTAAGTAAGTAAGTAAATTAGTAAGTAAGTAAGAGAGTGATATTACAAGCCTTTGCCCTTACACATTATGATCTACTGTTCGAGTGACCTGTTTAATTCCTCTGCAAAACGTCTTCCAGAAGTTCCAAAAGAATACATGTTGTGTTGAGTATCGAAGAAAACTGCATATAATTGAGTGGTTTTGGAAAATTGGAACTGTGATTCATCTCACACTGGAATACGAGATTGGAGTTACAACTGTGCGAGATTTAATAAAAAAAAACAAGGATAAAGTGTACAAAATTTATACATTTTCATTACATAAATCTATAACATGAGACCTATACTTTTCCTATCTTTCCACAGAAATCCATCATAAGAAGTTTCCTTGACCCTTAGAAACTCGTCATTGACATTCATTCATTCATAGTATTGTCATTGCAAACCCAGCATTCTCCAGTCTTTCCTATTTTCTGCCTTCCTCTTAGTCTCCTCATATGATCCATATATCTTAATGCCGTCTATTATTTGATCTCTTCTTCTGCAACGAACTCTTCTCCCGTTCACCATTCCTTCCAGCGAATCCTTCAGTAGGCAGTTTCTTCTCATTTTTTTTTTACAATTAATTTTTAATATATCAATATGCCTGGTAAATTATTCTTCTTAAAATTTAAAATTATTCTCTTAAAACCTCCAACACATCAACACCAGTACATACAAATAACTTCTTCATTTATATACTTCAATAAACCTGAGAACACGTAATAGTATGTCATCACATCAGAGTAGCCATTTCAAAGTCAATGACCTCTAAGTGAAACAATTACAAAACACACAACATCAACTACGAAAACTATCTTGAACTTACGACAATTCCCAGCCATGATTACTCTAAATATTTTATTACCTTCATTATAAATTTAAATTTTAACATTGACTAATTAATCACTGTATATCAATTGTAAAGTAGTCATCAACGTCAAACAACATTCATTTCAAATGCCAACGGCCTCTCTAAGCGAAATAATTACAAAACACAAGAACATTAACTACGCATACTACCTTGCAACTTATGACAACTTTCAGCCATGATTACTTGAAATATTTTATTATCATCATTGTAAATTTTAAAATTAACATCATTGACAAATTTTAAACATTGTATATTAATTGTAACATGAGCTATATGTATAAAATAAAATATTCGTCCAGTCTAAGTTTAAATTCAAAGATTATCTCAATATTCATCCTGTTTCATGTTATATCTACATAAAGCTCATGAATTTCATGTACCACATATATTGTTCTCTATTTTCCTTGTTATTTGCATAATATGTTATTATAGGTCCAGATAATATGTTTTGTTATATCTGAAGATGCCCTAAACGGCGAAAACGTTCATATATTGTTATTAAATAGCAAATAAACATTTGCAAGTTTATATGCCTTAAGATTGAAATTCATTAAATACTTATTAATAGTTTCTTCTCAGTCAGTGATCCAGCCAATTCCTTTTTCTCTTCCTGATCTGTTTCAGCATCATTCTTTCTTCATCCACTCTTTCCAACAGAGCTATTATACTTAAAATTTCTGATCCACTACCTAATGTGTTAAAACACATGACCACGGAGAAAATTACGAAACTGGATAGCTATGCAACAATTTATGAAAGTCTTCTATAGTACGGATTATCCGATTTTTTTTCGATTAACCGTTCAGCCAACCCCCTTCATTACCACGGATAATAGAGGTTTTACTGTATCTAGTGTTTTGTGTATCTTTTTGTAAATGTGCGCTCTTTTCTTTCATTCTTATCAAAAACTATTATTTGAGCTGTTTTGTATTAACAGTCGCTACTAATAGACATCGCAGGATTTTCGTACACTGGCCCCATACCCCAAATTAGAAGGGATTAAAAGATCAAGGAATCAAGAAGATCAATTTACTCTGGTCTCCCTAGTATATGCGCTGGTAACCTAAATACAGGCCTGGAAGTTATCGAATAATGACATGGTGTTCGTCCCACTTGAACTGTATCTTGAAGCAGGGCTTGTAAATTCATAAAGACACGTTAGCCTGCATAATTTATTAGTTCGGTGGTTGCCAAACGCCACTAAATTATGACGTAACAGAAATGCAACCCGCGTACCACTATGGCAGAGAAATGGGTACGAGTACATTGATTTATCTCCTCAGATAATGCAGCGAGTCGAGCTGGTTGGCGAGTTGGTATAGAGCTGGCCTTCTATGCTCAAGGTTCCGGGTTCGATCCCGGGACAGGTCGATGGCATTTAAGTGTGCTTAAATGTGACAGACTCATGTCAGTAGATTTACTGGCATGTAAAAGAACTCCTGCGGGACAAAATTCCGGCACATCCGGCGACGCTGATATAACCTTTGCAGTTGCGAGCGTCGTCAAATAAAACATAACATTAACATTAATGCAGCGAAAGTCAGTGCATAAACGGACTGTGAATTGAAAACAAAACACTGTAATATTCTTCTAATTATTAGCCACAGAGACCTACACTTTATCCGTGTTAACTTTTCGCCCTCTTATTCATTAATTTTGTAGTGTTAATAAAAGAAAATATATTTTGTGCGAGATCGTGCGTATTTGCTTGCTTTCCGCACAGAACCAACACACATAACAATTTCCCTCTTCTTACCGCTTAAGCGCGACATTCATTTTACTGCTTTAGGCTTTCAACATATTATTTTTAGAGACGTTTAACATAGTAATAATTATAAATTGGAAACTTACCACTGCAATTTCACCTAAATTGCAATGTTAATTACTGTTTTTAAATATTTGCAAAAATTAAACAAAGTCTACTACTCCACGAAACTTATTGCATTCCTGATACAAGTAACATTAAGGAAGCCGTGAAGAAATCAACGAGATTCCAGATGCCGATGTTATTACTGCAATATGTTATATAAATAATATTGTTAAAATATTAAAATGAAAAATAAATCATTACATAACCTTACCGTTTGTTTTAAGTTGGCATTTATAAACTGGGGAAAAAAAAGACAGACGTATATCACGGCCTGCTGGAGTATAGTAAACACAGAAATCATTTTATAACAACAATGTTGAAGAAAGATATTTTGGTTTTCCGAAGTTGGCGTCATTAAACAGAAACCAACATGGAGATTTCATTGCAACTAATTAGAAATTCGTCTTTCAGGTATGTAATAAACTATCTTCGAACAAAATAATGTACGATACACGAGCGGTATGTTTGTTTTCATGTTCTCGGAAATTAGAAAAGCTCAACTACGTTTCGCTTTTTCAATCTTTTCCTCGAACATGAAAACGTCAACATACCGCTCTTGTAACGTATATTACTATTCTTATGCACCGTGAAAGAAAACATATACTTTACATCTGCAGACTTTTCAAATCAGAAAAACGTAGGCTACTCAAAGGTACAAATTAT
Organism: Periplaneta americana; assembly: GCA_025594305.2. Classification (NCBI taxonomy): domain Eukaryota; kingdom Metazoa; phylum Arthropoda; class Insecta; order Blattodea; family Blattidae; genus Periplaneta; species Periplaneta americana. Next base: position 11,250,969 of record JAJSOF020000009.1, on the reverse strand, counting down.
CGTACGTAAGTCGAAAAGTCTGTTAGTTGGGAGATCGGAGGGAAAAAGACCTTTGGGGAGGCCGAGACGTAGATGGGAGGATAATATTAAAATGGATTTGAGGGAGGTGGGATATGATGATAGAGACTGGATTAATCTTGCACAGGATAGGGACCGATGGCGGGCTTATATGAGGGCGGCAATGAACCTTCGGGTTCCTTAAAAGCAATTTGTAAGGAAGTAAGTATTTAGGTCTACATTTGTAATAAAATTGATACTTTGTTTTGTTAATACAATTTTTTGTATTCGACAGAAAATGGAGAAAAAATGGGAGTATAAGGGTACAGTACATCAGTTATTCATAGATTTCAAAAAGGCATATGACTCAGTTAAGTGGGAAGTATTATATGATATTCTTATTGAATTTGGTATTCCCAAGAAACTAGTTCGATTAATTAAAATGTGTCTCAGTGAAACATACAGCAGAGTCCGTATAGGTCAGTTTCTATCTGATGCTTTTCCAATTCACTGCGGGCTAAAGCAGGGAGATTCACTATCACCTTTACTTTTTAACTTAGCTCTAGAATATGCCATTAGGAAAGTTCAGGATAACAGGCAGGGTTTGGAATGGAACGGGTTACATCAGCTTCTTGTCTATGCAGATGACGTGAATATTTTAGGAGAAAATACACAAACGATTAGGGAAAACACGGAAATTTTACTTGAAGCAAGTAAAGCGATCGGTTTGGAAGTAAATCCCGAAAAGACAAAGTATATGATTATGTCTCGTGAACGGAATATTGTACGAAATGGAAATAAAAAATTGGAGATTTATTCTTCGAAGAGGTGGAAAAATTCAAATATCTTGGAGCAACAGTAACAAATATAAATGAGACTCTCGGGAGGAAATTAAACGCAGAATAAATATGGGAAATGCGTGTTATTATTCGGTTGAGAAGCTCTTATCATCCAGTCTGCTGTCCAAAAATCTGAAAGTTAGAATTTATAAAACAGTTATATTACCGGTTGTTCTTTATGGCTGTGAAACTTGGACTCTCACTCTGAGAGAGGAACATAGGTTAAGGGTGTTTGAGAATAAGGTGCTTAGGAAAATATTTGGGGCTAAGCGGGATGAAGTTACAGGAGAATGGAGAAAGTTAAACAAACAGAACTGCACGCATTGTATTCTTCACCTGACATAATTAGGAACTTAAAATCCAGACGTTTGAGATGGGGAGGGCATGTAGCGCGTATGGGCAAATCCAGAAATGCATATAGAGTGTTAGTTGGGAGACCGGAGGGAAAAAGACCTTTAGGGAGGCCGAGATGTAGATGGGAGGATAATATTAAAATGGATTTGAGGGAGGTGGGATATGATGATAGAGACTGGATTAATCTTGCACAGGATAGGGACCGATGGCGGGCTTATGTGAGGGCGGCAATGAACCTTCGGGTTCCTTAAAAGCCATTTGTAAGTAAGTAAGTCGAAAAGTCTTCGAAGCTTTTACACTAAGACATACAAACAGATATTTTTTTACCGTTTGTTTATTAATGAAATATTTAACTAACAGGTAGCCTAAGGGCGTGGTAATCTTTATGGAAAGAAGAATGACATTGCAGACTATTCTTTTATGTTCCATTTAAAATTTTACAACAAATTAAGCACCTCAGATTTTCGCGATTAGCACAAAAGAAAAACTGTTCCTCCCATTCTTCTTAAAAATTACGTTTTTCAGTATTTGTTTTTTGCTTCGAAAGAGACATTTCGGAACACACTATCCTACACACTTACAGAATTACAAGCGTACGTCCTCTGCTGATATCTGTCTGCTTACTTGTAACGAAGTGCAGGGGTAGGGTATGACACTAATTCGAAGTATTATTTTCAAAATAGACATTTACATATTGAAAAGTTGGTAAGCGGCAAACTTGTTTGTTTTCCACGTTATTTGGGGGTCAAAGCGAAAGAGATGTTCAGAAAGAATGGAAATTACTTTTAAAAGTTATTGCTGCTCAAAATCTTTATCAGTTTCCGAGTTATGGCGAGTTTAAGAGTCAAGACTTAATCAAACGCGTATAACTTAAAATAAAATGCAAATTTATGTAAATTGAAAAGCACGACAATGCAACGGGAGAATCCCGAGGAAAACTTCAACTACTGCATGCTAAGCAACAACATCATTCCGTCCGATCTCCATTTCGTCATCATTCCATTCCATTCGCCGACTATCTGGCTTGCCGATTTAGGGACGAGTGGGTTTACCCGTCTCTCTATTCCGTCCGTCCGCCTATCTAGAAACCTAAATAGCAGCGAACTTCGGTGTAATCAACCCGTATGGGTTCAGAATAGGCCTAACTCGAAAGTAAACGTAGTAGATCTACTGGGCCATGGTTCCCCCCCCCCTCCAACAAAAAACAAAGAGCGTATTCCGAATCTCAGCGCTGAGCAATCTGATGGCATCACGGTGTTCCGAATTTCACCGATGGCGTCACTGATGCTCCACCGGTGTCGCACCGGTCCCATCAGCTTGCAGAGGTGGTGGCAGTCTCCATCAGCCGCCATCAGTGAATCTGATTGGTTCTTGTATAGGGGAGACTGTTGTACCTTTAAACAATTTTCACATTTTATTTTTTTTTTTAATTTTGGGAAATGATATTTTTTAAATTAAAAAATACTTTAAATAATTATTGAAGATTCCTTTACAACTTCGTGTATATATTTTACTGTTCTACACATCTATTAAGGATGGAAAAAATAAAATGTAATATGCTCAAAGGTACAACAGGTTCATGTACCTTAGAACATACCCTCTTGTAAGTTGGAACACATGTAATATAGGTGGGAATATAGTTATGAGAACTGACAATCATAATTAAAATGTATTTGCCATCATAAACCAGAGAAGGCTGCTCTGATTTAGATTTTATTTCCTGGAGGAGCAATAATTGCTTCAACAGCTTTCTTCAAGGCACCCGGATCAATTGGGGACCTCTTAATTCCAGATTTAGTTCGTGGCATGATCTTAAAATAAAATAAAAACAAAAACCAATAGTAGTATGTACCTTGGAACATGTTCCGTGGTACAAGATGTTCTGTGTCCAAAGGTACAAGAGGGTGCACGTTTAAACAAATGTGGCTACCAAAACTATAGATTCGAATAAATCATGGAAATTAAAATATGTTATTACTCACCAGATAATACGGAACACATTGCACTTAATGGATGGTAACAAATACAATCTGGTTTTATGTTAGATAACATATACCAATGAACGAAATATTTACTTTTTGTACTAAAAAGATTCTTTCGTTCACAGAACTCACACTTTGCAATAAATCAAACCAAAATTATGACCAGAGCTACTTAGCGGCTTTCCCTACAATCTACTTCAGTTTGAGTCCTCTAGGTAGTAGCAAAAAATAAAAAACAAAAAATGTTCAAAGGTACACTATGCTAAAGGTACAACAGTCTCCCCTAGGGCGGGAATTAGCAGACGAATGACATCGTGCACTGTTGTGTCATGGCGGTGTGTTCTGCTGTATTGTTTGTAATGAGCACAACGTAAAAACAATATGTTAATGGCTTATGAGCGAACATGTCAACGGACCCGTTATTACTACCGGTTCAAGAAATAAATTGTTTATGCTCTCTTTTCTTTGAACGAGATAGCAGTACGGAAATTTCGCAAAATTTTGCTAGCGTAGCACAGACAACAACTTACACAGTCGCCATGACAGCCATCGATCCTTCCAGCAGTTTTGTTCCTATTTCGCTGCAGCGTGACGTCATTGTTGTCCACCGATCCGGTGAGATTCGGAATACGCTTAAAGTCTACTTTACTGGTTGTACCTTATGCACACTGAATATATTTAATGCCGTGTGCTTATGAACAGCTTGTTGACCCTCAATGTTATCAACAGACTCGACGTGTTCATCAGGAGGCCGGGTCGGCAGACGGTGGGGTGGGGCAAGTTCCTGAGCCCGTTCAGTGGCGGCACCTGGGCCACAACAGTGGCGGCAATGCTGCTATCTACCCTGACGCTCTACGCAGCTCAGAGCTTCAGGGGAGGCAGTGACCAGCCTTCCGTGCAGCTGTATCTGCTGTCCGTGTACGGCATATTCTGCCAGAAAGGCAGGTGCAATTGAAAGCCTGATCCCCCCTTTGTTACAGAAGGAAATTAACTGACTATGTGTGCTTAAGACTCTAGCATGGGAAGCAGTAGCGGCTGGTGCTCAAAATAATGAGTGTGCTACAATTTCTATATCGGCCTACTGTATACACGTATATGTATTTATCTTAATTTGAGACTCGCCTAGTGACGAAATATGAAATCCATACGACGTTCCTTCCTACTGCAGAACCTGGCAATTACCCTGGTGTTAAACCCTTCATCATGGACATCATACTCTTTTGTATTGACAGTGTTGCAAGAGCAGTGAGGCGATCCTGGGACATAGTGTTCCTTAAAAACGTTTTTATGCGTTTCAAGCAAGAAAAACATCTTTCTCGCTCAGCAGTGGTCATTGGTGTTGTAACCAAAATATTTAACAACTCCGTTACTTCACAGAATGGATCCTGTGAATTCTTGGAGATTATGTATCGTAACAATTGAACAGACATCTATATTCCGGAAGGCAGGTGTTCCGTATAGAACTCAAAGTTGTGTCTGTAACACTCTTTTGTTCAGTACAGTATAGCTGTTGACAGCAACTTCAAGTTCGAGTTCAGGAAAATTAAGCCATGCAAAAATTGCCAGAAAATTTGCTGTTTAACAATTTTGTTGCGTCTAGATAGCTTAAAGACTGGAAACGGTGAAGAGTTTTCTGAATTTTACGGTCACAAACTTCCTTGGCTTCAGTTTTCTGGGATTCCATTCTCCGTCCTTCCTGACTGGTTCAGGTAGATGGCAGCAGCACTCGGACACTTGAATTACCAAATAGGCCTACATTGTAAATAGTTCCGAGTTCTTCCACAAACAAGCATTCTTTCGTTACGCTTTACTTTTGCAAATTCCTAGCTGTGCTGTGCTGAAGATGACTACGGCACTTCCCCGCGTAAAAATAGCCAATCAGGGCAGTGATTTCAGCTTCGCACATGCGCATTAATTGTCTACATTCTGATGTAGAGTTTTGAGTAGCACAACGTACCGCCTGAGGCACCAAAGAGCTCAGAGCGAAGACTAAACACTCTATAACGCGTCATGAACATAACCACGGAAAAATGTCAAATGGCAGATCAGATACTATGGTGGTATTGCAAATTCATTATTTGAGCAAAAATTATCATTGTGCTGTAGCACTGTAGCACATAAGGACGGGCCGCCCCTGATGGGAAGTAAGCCTACATGAATATAGGGCATTCCATTTGAAACTCATGAACATAACACAAGAACGTACTACTTGTAGCAGCAGCAGCAGCAGAAGCAGTAGCAGTAGTAGTAGTAGCTCAGTGGGAGAGCGTTGGTACGTTTAACCAAAGGTCCCGGGTTCGATACCCGGCCCCGGAAGAATTTTTCCCTCGAAATTATTCATAATAATACTTATTATTTTCTTATTTACGAGTATTATTTATAAGTGTTATTATTACTCTTTAATCATTTATTTTAATTCATATTGAGTATTTCTTCTGTGGACACCAGAGCTTGGCAGACAGCGCCTAGTGGTGGAATTGAGAAATTATCCAATTTCAGGAAAATATTACTATTGTCAAGGCCGTATACAAAAAGCGAAAGGAACATCAAGTCGGCCGTGGTTGTACGTAGCAAGATCGATTATTCAATTGATAGGATATTTTATGAGGTTGTCACGACTGAGATATCTATTGTCAATTGCTTTTATTTGTCAGAAGGCCTTGACTGACGGATATATAAGGACTGGCGCTCTTAGTGGTGAAGGTCGGGGTTTGGGATGGCCCACAAGCAACAAGTTATACTAAATATGTTAAACATAAAAACGACCTATGTAACGAGTACCGGGTACTAGGAAATTACCCATGAGAGCGACCATTTTCCGTGTCGAAGGGTGTACTATCACATTCATCTTCATGCACTAGAAACGGTGTCGAGAAATCCTGCGTTCGACCCACGTTAGACTGATACAACTAGTAAATATCCGCTTGAAAATGATGGGCACATAAAACACGCGGCCATTAAGACGAATTTCTAAATGTTTTGTGAATGTTGCAGGCAGTGACAACACCCCGAACTTCTTGTCGGGTCGCCTGGCCTTCGCTGCAGCCAGCCTCACTTCAGTGGTGGTTTTCACAGCTTACTCCGCCATCTTCATGTCGTTCCTCGCAGTCCACATCAACAGGTTGCCGTTCTACGACCTGAAGGGCTTGTTGGAAGATGGCTCCTACCAGCTTGGAAGCTTGCGGGGCGCCACTTTACATGAATACTACGAGGTTAATGAACTACTGACACTACTAAGAAACACGACAACGTTCCTACCAGATAGTTGGATGAAGAAACTGCAAAGTTCACGTTGTTTAACAGGAGCTGACACTTAACAGTCAAATACTTATATATGCGAGTTAGAACTTATTTTAAGTTATATAATACTTAAAAAAAAACATTGAAAAGCTAAGACAATTGTATAGACCAGGCCTGCACAATATTTGCGCTCTCCGAGCCGGCTCACAGCTCATGAGCGGAATGCAGATATTAGCTGCGCTCTGTATAAGTGTGGACTAGAAGAAGGGGTGATTTCGTACAAAATATACACAAAAGGAAGTACTATTACGAGTGCTTATGAAATGAATTCCCGTTCAGTGTTTGCAAAACTATCTTGGACTATTATTAATTAATAAAGAAATATTTATTTTACAGAAATAATAGAAATTCTATAGCTACTTAAATGTATAATATCATTTTGTTATATTTTTATTTATCAGTACATCAAAACGAGGTTTTATGCTGTTGGCAGCTGAAAGGAACAGTAGCCTACTGATCGTAATGAAACATCAGTTACAGATGTTCGATGTCTGCCTTTATTAATGTTGATTGTAGAAAACAGTTGCTCACAAAAATAAATGTTGAGCCAAACATAGCAATCATTTTCACAGCCAGCCTGTGTAGTCGTGGATATTATTGATAATGTTTAGTCTTGTAAAACTCAACCAGTCTAGTAGTATTATTCAAACTATCTTTAGCCCTTAGGTCACATTGAAGATCAATAAGTTCGAGCTGTAAATCGTTAAATGTTATGTTCCGTCTTTTAGATTCCTCCATACTGTACTGTAGCAGTAGGTAAGCAACGTAAAACAGTTACTGAGAATAGGCCTACACACTGCATTCCACTAGATAACTGAGTGGTCGTTTCCCTCTCCTCTACCTATAGCAAGTCTATGTCATTCTGACGTATCTTCCTCTCCGTTTCGGCGAGCGGTAAACACAGCTCTCACGCTCTGAAGGAGCGCGCGCGCTCGTTGAGCGCTTTTTGTGCAGGCCTGGTATAGACTGTTACATGAATCTGTATGTTTTGTGCCATAATGTCCATTTCCTTGTACCAAAAGAAGCTCTCTGTAAAATCTTACTCACTCATTCGAGTTACTGTTTCTTTTACAGACGACCAACAACAGCTTCGCACGAGAATTGTACGACAAGACCATGGCACCAAACGTGGAGGAAAATTTTCCATCCAAAACGTTGGACGGCCTCAGACGTGCTTGTGATACGAAATTCGGTTACTTCACTACCACACAGTCTGCACTGTCGATGAGGGACGATTTGCCCTGCGAAGTCGTAGCCCTCCCCGACGAAATCAACGTCATATCAATGAGCATAGTGACAGGAAAGAAGAGTCCGTACCACGAACTCATCAGGCACAGGTAAACCACTTTATAATACACCAATTTGAGAAAATTATTTATTTAATTATTTATTTATTTACTTATTTACTTACTTATTTATTTATTCATTCATTCATTTATTTATTTATTCATTTATTTAGTTATTTATTCATTTAGTTGTTTATTTATTTACTTACTTATTTGATTATTTACTTACTTATTTGTATATTTACCTACTTCTTTGCTTATTTACGTATTTGCTTATTTACTTACTTATTTGCTTATTTACTTATTTACTTATTCATTTAGGGAGAGTCGGTAGTATCGGACATCGGGTAATATCGGACAGTGCGTTTCTTTCATCTACCACCATATGGTAGTACCTGAATGACATGGTTACGTTTCTCTATGTGACATCACAGAAACGTAACCATGTCAATCAGATACTATCATCGTGTGGTAGATGAAAGAAACTCACTGTCCGATATTACCTGATGTCCGATACTACCCGACTGTCCCCTAGTTATTTATTTATTTACTTATTTATTCATTTAGTTATTTATTTACTTATTTACTTACTTATTTCCTTATTTACTTATTTATTTATTTATTTAATTATTTACTTATTTACTTACTTATTTATTTATTTACTTGCTTATTAATTTACTTACTTATTCATTTACTTACTTATTTATTTTCTTATTTATTTATTTACTTACTTATTTATTTATTTACTTATTTATTTATTTACTTATTTATTTATTTACTTACATATTTATTTATTTATTTACTTACTTATTCATTTACTTACTTATTCATTTATTTACTTATTTATTTACTTATTTATTTACTTACTTATTTACTTATTTATTTATTAGTTACTTATTTATTTACTTACTTATTTATTTACTTACTTATTTATTTACTTATTTGTTTACTTATTTATTTGTTTACTTATTTATTTATTTATTTATGTATTTATTTATTAGTTACTTATTTATTTATTTATTTATTTACTTATTTACTTACTTACGTGCTTATTTATTTATTTATTTATTTATTTATTTATTTATTTATTTATTTATTCTGGTGTAGTTAAGGCCATCAGGCCTTCTCTTCCACAACACCAGGAATACAAATAGTCGAAAAACAAATTATGTCAAGTTTATGCTTGAAATATCTCGAAATGGCATAAAGAAGAATTGTACAATTTGGCAAGAAAACGAGAAATGGAGAATTATTTATTTAGTGTCCCTTTCGACAGCTGTAAGTGAAATAATAAAGTAGTGGAGAAGCAAGAATGAGATAAGGACGGCACACAACATCAAAGCCCTCACACACGGAATCTCATCCAACCTTCCAGGAATAGAACCCTTGTTCTTTTTGAAGAGAAGCCTTTAGATAAGTGATAGAGCTGAGACTGTAAGCTATCTCTCTAAAATGTGAATGAAAATGTAATTAAGAGGTCAAAATAAAAGCAAGTAGACAAAGAAGAGGGAAGATAGGGCCAAATTAATAGATAGAAATGACATAGTACAGGGTGGGATAAAGAAACGGGAGATTTTTATACAGCGAAATGAAACTTTAGATATAGCTTTTAATTAACTTTTATTATATGAAAGTATAGAATAAAGTATGCTATTTCCATGTAACCACTACTTCTTCAAAATGACATCCTTCAAACATTCTCCACCAATATGCATAAATTCTTGTAATCGCTCAGAGGGCCTTAGACTAGAAATGTTTAGTTTAAATGTAGGTCTGTTTATAAGTATGCATAAGGGTGTAATTATTTTTTCTTATTTGAACTGTTGTATCAGTGAAGCGAGGTGAGTCACTGAAGTTATGGTTTTACAGTGCAGTGAATAGTTCGATCAGTGATAATTTATAGCGTCAATGAAATGTACTCTATAGTGTCAGTGAAATGTGTTATAGAGTGTCAGTAAATGCGTCATAGTGCCACTACAGTGAGTGAGATGAGAGTAAAGTGAAAGACTATTGAAACTTATGTAGGTTGTATTGTAAAATTAGGCTATTTTATGTTTTATTATGAATTGTAATTATTGTGTTAAATTGTATTGTGTATTCTTATTGTGTATATAATTATGTTGTGTATTGTATAATTGTATTGTGTATTGTAATTTTATTGTGTATTGTTTATATTGTGTATACCACTGCCACCGGGTGCTTCCCACTTGCAGTGTAAATAAATAAATACATACATTACATTACATTTACATACATACATACATACATACATACATACATACATACATACATACATACATACATACATACATACATACATACATACATACAAGTTTCTCATTACACTTTGCAGAATTTCGACTGAGATGTTCGAAATTTCTTCATCAATTGCTGTCTTCAGTTGACCAATTTTTCGCGGTTTGTTTGCATATATCTTACTTTTAGACCCCTATAAAATTTAATTACGTACACTTAAATCGGGGGATCGTGCAGGCCAGGGAATGTCTCAATTTCTCGTTATAACATGTTTGTCTAATGCGTGATCCGGGTTCCACATACTGCGGATAGATGGCAGGATTGTGACCCATAATTCCCAAACAAATTTTGCATTTCCGTCAGAGAGATAGCTGCAATATGTACTGTTGCACCGTCGTGCTGACACCAATTTGTTACGAAAATTTCTTCTTCTCAATTGACCACTTAAAGTTTTTTAATCATTATCACATAAACGAGTTGCATTAACAGGTTGCCCACGACCATTGGCATCCTCAAAGAAATATGGCCCAATAATCCCAATGTCTTCTAAATTGCGAAGTCAGGTTTTAATCGCGTGTGAAGAGGACACAGGATCATGACGACGGAGTTGAAAGTGGCGGCGAAACTCCCTACGAACAGCTGCTGTGCATTGTCAATTTAGACAACAAGATTTCACAGGAAATCCTCTTTGCTCGCCAGCCCAATTCTCCATGTTTAATAAACTGCAATAATCTGGCAAAAAATTAGAATGAATCTAAGCCCACTAAAATAATCCATGTACTACCAACAACAAAATTAAAATCTCCCGTTCCTTTGGCCCACCTTGTATAAGTTACTGTGTTCTGATGGACGAAAATGCTGCTGATAGAATTGTGTAGAAATATATAAGCTACTAGTGGCTTGTGCAGCAAATACTGCTGCAAACTAAGTTCATTAGACGTTCAAATAAAAATTTTTCAGATTTATTTTCAATGAAGAATACTTGTCTTTTTGATAGTTATTTGCTTCCATAATAATGAAACATACTCCCTCTCAATGGATTTTTTTAGGCCAAATACTCTTTCTTGAACCTATCCACCTTCAGGTTTTGAGTTTCAACGCGAAAACGCAAGTATCAATGTCAGGACGATAGCAGTAGCTATTTCAGGTCATTGTGGATTGTAGGCAAAAGTTAAAAAAAGTCAGGTTTGCTAAGCTTTCGAACAATAGCATTTTCGTATAGCTGCTGCATGTAGAACTTGAAATGTAGAGCGTAAAATCATTTTATCCTACTAAGAGATCTTGCTGAAATGATCTGGAGACTACAAAAATTTCTAGGCCTCTTATTTTATCAGTAAGTAATACCTTTTATCTTTCCTTAGGAACTGTAATTTTGCGCTCTCTCGAGCCAATACTGAAGACAATGACATATCAATATCTACACTACACCGCTATTAAGTATATGAAAAGACCCAACCCCACTGGGTTAATAAGTATAAAAATATTTGATTTTTAATAACAATATTATTATCTTACTTAAGTTTTGTAGTTATATATAGCAGCCACTCAGTAAATTATAGAAATGAAGATCTAAATTAAAATATTCTCTACATTTACTTACATAACCACAAAATGTTTCACTTTCATGTCATCAATATAGCATCAATATTATGTACAATTAATGAAAAATAGATGCATCATGATATTAACTACAATAATATTTAATTTCTAATGGTAATAATGTCATCAAACCACCTCAAGTTTCGTAGATTTGAATATCCAATACACAGCTGTACTCAGAAAATTATACACTGCAGAATCAGTTTTTAATAACAAATTGAATTGAGTTCTAAATATGTCGGCAATCCTGCAGGTCATGGCCTTCGTGTAATAGCCTATTGTTTATTGTAGTGTGTGTTTTGTTCTGAAATTCAATCAAGTCGGCCGTGAATGCAATTAATTAGTTCTCAAAATTGACGAAAGATGGATTTTGGAAAAAAGGAAAATAATGTAGGAAAATTGACATTTCACTGAAAACTACTACTTTTCCGAAAAACTTTGGGTTCCAAGCTTCAAAATGAGGGGCCATTTATTAAAATCCGTTCAGCCGTTTTCCCGTAATTTCCATTACTAGTTCAAATTATATATATATAGATGGTTGCATTACAGAAATTGGTTAATAAAATAATGAAAGAAGTAATTGAGTATATGTTGCAGGTTCCTGGATATGAGAGAGGGCGGCCTACTCAAGAAGCTTTACAAAGACAGCATGACTAACCCGTACAGCTTGCAGTCTGACATAACCAGCATCAGCATAACCATTGAGGACGTCATGCCGATACTTATTACCTCTGTTTCTCCTTTGTTGTGGCCATTTGCTTGCTTCTTTTGGAAAAAATTGTTTTTAAAATGAAAAGAAAAGTTGACAAACACCAAATCGCTAAAAGACAACCACGTCGCATTTATGTTCAACGCATGAGGCGGTGAAGAATTTATAGTAACAAAAGCTGCTCTGATGTAATAGTAATGTACGTTACAAGAGCGGTATGTTGACGTTTTCATGGTCGAGGAAAAGATTGAGAAAGCGAAACGTAGTTGAGCTTTTTTAATTTCCGAGAACATGAAAACAAACATACCGCTCGTGTATCGTACATTATTTTGTGCGAAGATCGTTTATTACATACCTGAAAGACGAATTTCTAATTAGTTGCAATGAAATATCTATGTTGGTTTCTGTTTAATGACGCCAACTTCGGAACACCAAAATATCTTTCTTCAACATTGTTGCTGTAAAATGTTTTCTGTGTTTACTATACTCCAGCAGGCCGTGATATACGTCTGTCTCCCCCCCCCCCAGTCTATAAATGCGAACTTAAAACAAACGGTAAGGTTATGTAATGATTTATTGTTCATTTTAATATTTTAACAATATTATTTATATAACATATTGCAGTAATAACATCGGCATCTGGAATCTCGTTGATTTTTTCACGGCTTCCTTAATGTTACTTGTATCAGGAATGCAATAAGTTTCGTGGAGTAGAAGACTTTACTTAATTTTTGCAAATATTTAAAAACAATAATTAACATTGCAATTTAGGTGAAATTGCCGTGGTAAGTTCAATTTATAATTATTACCATGTTAAACGTCTCTAAAATAATATGTTAAAAGCCTAAAGCAGTAAAATGAATGTCGCGCTTAAGCGGTAAGAAGAGGGAAATTGTTATGTGTGTTACGTTGGGAATACTGAATGTGGTATTTCACACTTACCGCGTATTGGTTCTGTGCGGAAAACAAGCAAATACGCACGATCTCGCACAAATTAAATATGTACTGTAGTTGATCAAATTCGGGAACATGAAGAATACTGAAACTATGTTTTTAGAATTAAAACTGCAACACACTCAAAATAACATAAAAGAAAAATTAAATAGGCTAATATTACAAACTACGCAAGATTAGAAATAGAGATGAGCAATGGGCCGTCCCCGGCTCAAGTTCTTCTTGAACTTGCGTTACGCGACAAGTGTAAAGGCCCATTCAAAATGAAAATTAAACATAATGTAAGCATTAACTTAAGAATGTAAACGTTACGGTAAAATCATATCATTCATGATGGGGACATATGTATATAACCGCAAAGATACTTGGTAACCATGGAAACATAACTTCAGCGCTCCACGATTGTGTTCTGTTTGCAAATCACGTAAGCATAAGCATGAAAGTTTGGAGTTCGCAAATTTTCATGTTAACGTCTAACGGTAATGTTAATGTCAGTGCTTATGTTACGGTTATGTTTAATTTTCGTTGTGAATGGGCCTTAAATTACGTCATCATATCATACAGGCTTGTACCGTCCTTTGCACCTACTCCGCGGGCTAAGTAAAGCACGCTGCAATCTAAAAGAGTAGCTTATCGATATAGAGCTGTAATTTCTAGTGTAAATTCAGTATTACGGATAGTAACACGTAAACAGTTTCCTTCACGGTAAATTAAAGTGAACGAAAGGTACTTACAATAAACATGCTAAATTATTATTAGAACGAAATATTGTACTCAAAAATAAAAAGTGTCTACATAAAAATTCAGTTTCAAGTTGTGGTAACTATAATTAATATTGTTAACGTCCTGTATTTCCTACTCAAGCAATGCAAATAAATTGAAAAGCAACATTATTATTGCATATAAAATGTGTCTTTACTGAGAGTTTGTAAAGGAATAGAAGACAGAGCTGGAGTGATGTGATGTAGAGGACATTAAGAATAAAAGATGACTATAACGACGAGGAGAATATTCACTACCACGAGTAACAATTCATTTAACCACAATTGTTCATTCACAGATACAATGTCCACTCCACATTAGGACCTACGTCCATTTTATTAACTGTCTAATCTCTGTAAGTAATGAAATATATCCTCAATTATTACAGCTAAACAAACATAGTCAATGGAATTGTCTTTGAGAAAATTTTTCCGGTCATACAGTAGACCTATGTATGCACTTTCGTTATAAAAGATGAAAGTACCCATAAGTAAAAAAGTATATCGTATTCCAGCATTTGAAAACTACAACACAAGGATTTAAAGGCATTTGCCTTTTGGTGGGGGAAACCTCGGAAAAACCCAATCAGGTAATCAAATCAAAGGGGGGGGTAATCAAATCAAAGGGGTTGATGCCAAGGACTCGCCATAGACTCGCCATAGACCATCCGACTTCAGTCCCACGGCTGGGGAAAACCTCGGAAGAAACCAAAGACCAAAGGGGGATCCAACCCAAGCCCGAACGCAGCTCCGGATCAGCAGCCCAGCGAGTCTGCCGACTGAGCTACATCGATGGCTCTACTAAAAGTATACAATATATAGCCAATCAGATTAGTAAATTTACAAACGCAAACGATCATTCATAAGTTGAGCTCTATGTATAATACAGAACAAGTTAATTAAATTTAAGGCATAAACAATTCAACCAGTTGTAATATACAGAAATTGATAATACATATCATGCAAACTACTTCAAATTAGAAACACAAACAATTTATCAGTAGAGCTATATAGATTACTATTAAATTTAAAGCATATACAATTCAGCGGCCAAAACTATACAAATATATACAATACAAAGTAGCATACTTTCATTAAGCTATACAAATTTGTGCAATTAATATCAAGTAGATTAATTCAATTTATAATCATAAACAATTCATCAGTTGAGCTATACATATTACCATTCAATTTACAGTAGGTCTATATACAATTCATCAGTAGAGCTACACAGACTAGTAATCATTTTAAGAACATATACAATTCATCAGCCAAACTATACAAACATATACAATCAAATTAGTTCAATTTACAAACTTATTTTCGTTAAGATATACAATTCATATGAAGTAGATTAATTCGATTTATAAGCTTAAACAATTCATCAGTTGACCTATACAGTATACTATTCAATTTACAGTACATACAATTCATCAGTTATGCTAAACAAAAAAATACAATACATAGTAAACAGATTAAGTCAATATAAAACATATTTTAGTTGAGCTATATAAAATTGTACATGTCAAGTCACGTGATTTCAAGTAACCTGAATTCAACTCTCAGTTCAGACATATTCAAGTTATTTTGTTTTCAAGTAGGATAAAATGGCGTCGATGGATGTTGTGCAATTAGGAATTTCTGTAGTAGCAAACCTCCGTGCCAGGGAAATGATAAATATATTGAAGAAATGGAAGACGTGTTGTTCAGTATTGGTTAGGAATTAGCTTAGTAAGAGAAATACACGACCATTGACCATTACAAATAGAATAAGTGAAATCTTCAATCAGATTTGATAATTCTTATCCCAAATGTAATAAAATATTAGCAAGTCTGATTTACCATAATTGAAAATGATTATCTCGAAGCTGTTACAGTTTCCAAAAAAAAAATCTATCAACCACATTGAACCATGCCAGTTTCGACGATAAATGTCATCCCTTCAAGCAACGCTCTTCTTTTCTTAATCTCTCTTCCTCACTTCTTCTCTATCTACAATTTAATGGTTTTTATTATTGCCTTTCACAGGCTATCTCATGTGTCAACGTTAAAATCTCTGCTGTTCAGTTCTACAATGTACTCTTCCTTCCTTGGCAGCTTCCTCTGCATTTTTATTACGAAACTTTGCAGTTTCTATAATCCGCAGGCCTTCGTGAATTTTATAAAACTTCAGAAACTCAAATACTTCGTCATTATTTCACTTACTATTGTTTCCTATTGTTTTTACATTCCCAGTAGAACAGAAAAACAATCAGTTGTTAATTTAACGCTCTTAAAACAGCTGTTAATTTGAATTCCCGCGCTTTTCTCCTTGCATTCAAGTTATCAAGTGACGTTCACACTTTTCAAGTGTCCTTTCAAGTTAAGTAAAAAGTAGAAAGGGATCCAACTTCACTTGAAACTTGAATTCAAGCCGTTAATTGATTTCAAGTCAACTTGAAACATAGTTCACACTTTTCAAGTTCGTCTTTAAAGTGACTTGAATTCAAGTTACTTGAAAAGTGTGAACGAGGCTTTAGCCTCTCCTCCGTCAGTCGTGAGATCGAATCTCACGTGGGCGTCACAATATACGTCACAGGCGAAACCTGCAGACTAAAACTACATCGGGAAACGGATTTGTTAATGTTATGATTTCGCTCACAACAGAGCATTAGTCCCGCTGCACACATAAAGTAGAGAAGTTGCCGACACATCAGGGTTTTAGACTGTACATCTGCTTTTCCGAAGCACCTATTACTTTAAGAAACTATTCAACATACCTGGCTGAGAACCCGAGGAAAATTATTTCATATCCAATGCCGGGAAAGCATCAAGTCTTGCATATTAATGCTATTTTGGCTGTTCTGTGGCTGATAAACACGGAAACTGACATGAAATCAAAACTTTGAATAGCTAGAGACATATCAAATTATCATCAGCATGTATGTTCTCTAATTCTAACTGTAGTCCAGTTCATAAGAAGACGCACTATGTTGTAACTGAAACTTGGGAAAATTCAGATTTTTCTGAATCTGTGCGAAAAAGGGACCCGAAGACTAGCATCGCAACCTTAGGCTTGTTGTGCCTTACTACTCTCTTTGCTTATTCAGTATATTCAGTGTTATACAGTCAGAGCACACAACATAGTGCAATTGACAGAGTCGGTAATAAAAAGTAAACAACAAAACGATAAAATTCAAAAACTCTCAACAACGTTGACATTAAAAAACTCATTAATTTCATAAAAGGGTTTGTTGATTAACCAACCAGAGACAAGTCTGTTAAAAGACTTCCTTTCAGATTCAAAAGATATCTCGGAAAATTATTTGCTATTTTTAAAGACATAATAAAATAATTATTCATTGTTTTAGTCAGCCTACTCTTAGGTATGTCAAAAAGGTCATCACGGTTTCTGGTGTTGTATATATGAACATCATTCCTATGTGTCAACATATATGAATTTTCTTTGACGAAATTTAGGGCTTGATAAATATACAGTGATGTTACAATCATAATTTTTTCATTTACAAATAACGGTCTGCAGTGTGCCTTCATTGATGAATTATTTATAATTCTAATAGCTGTCCACACCTGTGGAGTAACGGTCAGCGCGTCTGTCTGTGAAACCAGGTGGCCCGGGTTCGAATCCCGGTCGGGGCAAGTTACCTGGTTGAGGTTTTTCCGGGGTTTTCCCTCAACCAATTACGAGCAAATGCTGGGTAACTTTCGGTGCTGGACTCCGGACTCATTTCACCGGCATTATCACCTTCATATCATTCAGACGCTAAATAACCTAGATGTTGATACAGCGTCGTAAAATAACCCAATAAAATAAATTCTAATAGCTTTTTTTGTAACATAAGTACCTTATTAGTATGAGTACTATTACCCCATAAAAGTAGTCCATAAGAAAGTATACTATGAAAATAAGAAAAATAGACAACTCTAATGTAATTCTTCGGAACATACATTTTCAAATTGCGCAGAAGAAATATTAGACAATTTTTTACAAACAGAATCAAGTGCCCAATAAGTGTGCTGTCCAAATACCATACAGTTTCAGTTGCTAGAAATTGGAACTCGCTTCCGAGTGATATAAGGGTTGTTGGACAATAGCTTCATTTAGGTCAAAATTTAAATTCTTACTTAACAGATGAATTGCTGATTAATATTTGAATAATGAAACTAACATCTGTCCATTCTTATTATTATCTTTAATTTCTCTAAATATATTTACAAAACCTTAATGGCAATTACATTAATATTCTCATTATAGAAATAGAACATAGTCCTATCATATTAAATTAATTTTCATTATTTTACTAGGCTCATAAATTAAGCCCTAAATTTAAATAAATGTGTAGTGAAGATTATTGTGGAGAACCTTTTAAGTGTAGTGAAAATATTTGTAATTTAAATTTATGTATTGTATTGATTAAGGCTGGTTGAGTGGAAGAGAAGGCCTTATGACCTTAACTCTGCCAGCGAAAATAAAACATTATTATTATTATTATTATTATTATTATTATTATTATTATACCAAGAAGTTTAAAATTATTATTTTCCATGACTGTACCACTAAACAACAAAGATGCAGTTTTACTTTCACTTAAAAGAAATTTATTAGAACTAAACTATTTCTTGGCTGTATTAAAAACGGAATTACTAAGAATTTTCAATTCATTAATATCACTATGCCTTGTCAAGGAAGTGACGTCATCAGCGAATACCACAGAATAAGCAGAGACATTGCACATCAGATCATTAACCATTATTAAAAATAAGATAGGACCTAACACTGATCCTTGAGGCACACCATTATATTAAGAATGTTTTTGAAGTCCGAACGATCGCACTCTTTGTCAATTTTTGATCCAACTATTTGACCTCATCTGTTTTTTCAGTCATACAGGCTATGTTTAAGATTCCGGTAAAGTGCAACTAGAGCGCCCCTTCACCACCTTATAACATACTGCGCCTTAGGTCTATCACAGTAACTACTACATAAAGTAAAAATTAAAATTAAGGTGACATTCAACATTTAATTTTTTAAGGTGACATGTATTTATCTAGCCTGACGAGTTTACTTCCTCGGTTTGAATTGTAAATTATTTAAAAATAGCGTGTAAGAGGGCCTTAGACTAGAAATGTTTAGTTTAAATGTAGTTCTGTTTATAAGTATGCATAAGAATGCAATTATTTGACTTATTTGAACTGTTGTATCATTGAAGCGAGGTGAGTCAGTGAAGTTATGGTTTTACAGTGCAGTGAACAGTTCCGAACAGTGATAATTTATAGCGTCAATGAAATGTGTTCTATAGTGTCAGTGAAATGTGTTACAGTGTCAGTGAAATGTGTGCTAAAGTGTCAGTGAAATGCGTCATAGTGCCACTACAGGGAATGAGATGAGAGTAAAGTGAAAGACTATTGAAACTTATGTAGGATCTATACATAATTATGTAGGTTGTGTTGTAAAATTAGGTGTTTTATTTATGTTTTATTATTATTGTGTTAAATTGTATTGTGTATTCTTATTGTATTGTGTATAAAATTGTATATGTGTTGTAAATTGTATTATGTATTGTAAATTTTATTGTGTATTGCTTATCATTTTAACTGTGTATTGTTAATATTGTATATACCACTGCCACCGGGCTTGCCCACTTGCCATACATACTTGCAGTGATTTTGGTTAAATAATGATGTTACATTATTGAAATACATCACGAATCCTCGGAATCTCATCTCACTACATCTCGACAAAATGATTTTTACTAAATTGTAAAACTATAAAAATTTGTAAAAATAATTGTTATTGTAAAATGATGTTACATCTTAAAGCTTCATTGATTAAGATCTGGAATAAAATAAATGAATGAATGAATAATAGAGGAAACCGTCAGGAACATTGGATTTGTCTACCACAAATACGACTTCGCCGTCACAGGGATTAGAACCCAGGTCCGCAGCCATCGTAAGCCCACTGAGGTACCCCACCTGCAACTCAGCGACTTAAGCATAGTTCCTAATACCAGTAAACATGAAGTCGAAATTTTGGGATTTACGCTATAACACTGGAACCGACTAGTACGAAATATTAGAATTCCGTCATATAGACACAGATATCAGAAATTTTCTCACTACTTTACAATTTAGAATTCTATGTGTGTAAAAAACCTGAATACATTAATGGAATGAGTATATATCTAAAATATTTATCTCTCAGCAATGAAGGCTATCCAACTACTACCCAAAAGTACGTTTGAAAACTGTTATTGCACAATGCTGTATTACCCACATAAAACAAAAAAAGGAAATATCTAAAAAGAAAAAAAAAGAATGAAAATATTATTTGAACAATGCAATCAATTATAATGGCATTGTTTATGACAAGCATTCAAACCATATCGTGCCAGATCATAATCAATGTTGAACTCGCATTTTGTGTCGGTGCAGCTTACAAGCAAATGTAGGCTGTCATATCTGTCCAAAATCATGCTCTGCAACAACGTAATAGAATAATACAACCATGTAGCTTTTATATTATTTTGATATTTAATGAATACTCGATAGATTGACCCAAATGAAGATCAATTCACTTCATCAGACATCGTCGAGTGTCTACATTGTCTATATTGTGCGAGAAAATCTGTTGTAAGTAGATAATTAACATTCTGTAAACAATTTTAATCCATTTGGATAACAAATACTTTGATTATTTTTTTCTTGGCTCTTCAAATCGGAGTGAATTTTCATATCAATCTATATTTGCAATGAATGGTTTGACATTTTCCATCAATGACTTAACATCTCATATATAAGGTGTGAACCTTTATATTACATATTTATTCTGTGTATTAACGTTTTCATTGTACTAAACATCATCAAATACATGACTGAATTACAACATAGTAGTCTCTTATTTATGTGTATGCCCTTAATGTAAAAAATTAAAACCTTAACCTAATGTGCATAAATATAAAAGTGCAAGTCTTCATAGTTTAAAAATTTTAAAATTTGGGAAGTATCATAGAATATGTTGAGTATGACGACTTGCTTACATACAAATTTGACTGTTTTATCACACACCTTTATTGTGGATATAATAAAATATCATTTTAACCTGTTAATATAATGATGTGTTCATGTTAAAAACACAAATAGTTGTATATATTATAATACTTCGTTCGATGTGACGCCGTCACTATCAACATTAATGATTTTTTAACAAAAGCTTCAACTCTTGAAAAACTCAACATTTGTATTTATAACATGAACACATCAAGGCAGAGAAGGCCTGATGGCTTTATCTCTACCAGGTTAAGTATATACAAATACTAGTGGCTTGTGCAGCAAATGCTGCTGCAAACTAAGTTCGTTAGACGTTCAAATAAACATTTTTCAGATTTATTTTCAATGAAGAATACTTGACATTTTGATAGTTATTTGATTCCATAATAATGAAACATACTCCCTCTGAATGGGTTTTTTAGGCCACATACTTTTTTGAAACTATCCACCTTTAGTTTTTGAGTTCCAACGCGGAAACGCAAGTACCAATGTCAGGACGATAGCAATAGCTATTTCAGGTCATTGTGGATTGTAGGCGAAAGTTAAAAAAATGTCAGGTTTGTTAAGCTTTCGAACAATAGCATTTTCGTATAGCTGCTGCATGTAGAACTTGAAATGTAGAGCGTAAAATCATTTTATCCTACTAAGAGATCTTGCTGAAATGATCTGGAGACTACAAAATTTTCTAGGCCTCTTATTTTATCAGTAAGTAATACATTTTGATCTTTCCTTAGGAACTGTAATTTTTGCGCTCTCTAGAGCCAATACTGAAGACAATGACACATATCAATATCTACACTACACCACCATTAAGTATATGAAAAAAGACCCAACCCCACTTGATTAAGAACTATATAAATATTTGATTTTTAAAAACAATATTATTATCTTACGTAGTTATATATAGCCGCCACTCAGTAAATTATAGAAATGAAGATCTAAATTAAGATATTCTCTACATTTACTTACATAACCTCAAAACATTTCACTTTCATGTCATCAATATAGCATTAATATTATGTATAATTAATTCAAAATAGACGCATCATGACATTAACCATAATAATATGTAATTTCTAAAATTGTAATAATGTCATTAAACCACCTCAAGTTTCGTAGATTTGAATATCCAATACACAGCTGTACTCACAAAATTATACACTGCAGAATGAGACCTGTAGATTATTATTTTTAATGACAAATTGAATTTGAGCTCTAAATATGTCTGCAATCCTGCAGGTCATGGCCTTCGTGTAATAGCCTATTCTTTATTGTAGTGTGTGTTTTGTTTTGTTCTGAAATTCAATCAAGTCGGCCGTGATTCAATAAAATTTTTCTCAAAATTGACAACAAATGGATTTTGAAAAATACGAAAATTATGTAGGAAAATTCACATTTCACTGAAAACTACTATTTTTCCGAAAAACTATGAATGCCAGGCATGAAAATGAGGGGTCACTCATTAAAATCCGTTCAGCCGTTTTCCCGTAATTTCCATTACCAGTTCAAATTATATATATAGATAAATATAAATATATAAATAATAATAACAATAATAATAATGGTTTTATTTAACCTGGTAGAGATAAAGGCCGTAAGGCCTTCTCTTACACTCAACCGGGATTAAAACTTGCTTACACAGTTGAACATAAAACTGGATCGGAAATAAGTAATTACATACTGATACAATTTAGGTACATAATGATATCAAAAGAGGTAGTTACATAAAATTTACCTCATAAAATAAAAATAAACATAGTGGAATACATATTAATGTTGTTAGAATCAAATACGAATCACATAAAAACAGAAGCCGATAGACCAATAAAAAAATGTACACAGTAAAAATAAAAATAAACACATTAGTATACATATTAGTATTAGATTACAATTAAGTAGGATTTACATAATTAAACCAGAAACCGACAATTGAATAAAATGTACACAAAAAATAGATTAATAATAAAAAACAACACAGCGGGATACATATTGGCGTTAAGTGATAAATAAACACGATTTAGTTAATAAAAATAAGAAACAAAAAATAAATAAATAAATACAGTGGAACACATTCCATTACTATATACTATATACTATATATATACTATATTACTAAATGTCCCGCGCCGTGGCATCGTGGTCTAAGACATCCATCCTAGGACTCGCTCTAGTTCGAGTCCTCATGGGGAAGAAATTTTCTCATGAAATTTCGTCAAAGTATGGGATCGGTGCCCACCCAGCATCGTGATGCACTTGGGGAGCTACGATAAGTAGCGAAATCCGTTTGCGAATACCAGCTATAACGGTTGGGGGATCATCGTGCTAACCACACGATACCTCCATTCTGGTTGGATGATCGTCCACCTCTGCTTCGGCATGTGGGCGTGAGGCCAGCAGCCGGCTGGTCGGTCTAGGCCCTTCACGGGCTGTAGCGCCACGAATTATTATTATTATTATTATTATTATTATTATTATTATTATTATTATTTTATTACTACATACGAAACAATTATTAGTTCTGATCTGTATCTTCAGGTGTGGAACATAATTATTGCGATTTGAAGCTTGAGTTCAATGAGTCACAATTTTATCTCTAAGTGAAGGATATGGTCCGCTCTGGCGTTGTACTTGTCATCGTAATACTTTTCACCCACGCTGCGTCCGTCGAGAGTGAGGATAGCGCTCGTCTCCATAGCATCGCAAGCCTAGTGGCCGCCTTTAAGAGATATTTCCATCTCAAATGTGTCTTTCTGATTACAATTACAGGTGAGCCAACTATATTTCTTTCAAACTAGGAATATTATTTCGTTTAATTGGTAAATGTAGTACTTTTACGAAATAATATGCAGCATAGTAAATACGGAACAGAATTTGGGTTAGCATGATATAACAGTTTTTGTTAATATCAATATAATAATATAGCTTTTGTTAGACCTAAATCAATGTCTGCTATAATTTCAGGCCATGAAGAGCTGTCAATGATGTTGAAAATAACTAGGCTCTTGGCTCAAGACGGCGTCTTCAACGCCGTGGTGGAAGCACGCGTGTTCAATAATACGCTGGAAGAGTTCATGTGCCACGGAAGCCGACCTCTGAACGTTGTTTTGTCCACCAACAACTCTTCTCTTCAGCAGGTAACGAACATTCGTCAGCCAATTTTTTTCTTCGGAGAAGGGCCCGTAGGCAAGCACCGCCTTTATTGGGATGATTTTGAAGTCTTTAGAACCGCTCATCAAGCACGTGATTCACTGCTTGGTGCCAACTTATCGATTCAGCCACAGCGTCCAAGTCTGACAGAGTCCGCATGAATAGGAACGTCCCTCCGCCTCCCTGTGATGTTCCTCTGCAGCCTCCTCAGATCGATGGCATTATTTCGCAATTCACGTGCACGAATCTGCTGCATCTTTAACCAGAGGGACACACCGCCGTCGATTCTGTGACTCACTAAGGTGCCATCTATCCGAGGGAGCTACACTTCCCCTGTCTGCTGCACTTTGCTAATTAAAGCTTCTGCGGCTACTCTGCGGTATGTGCAGCTCCCGCAGACAGATGTCACCTGTAGGTGGATCCTGGAACCTCGTCCGTCATGCCCTCCTGGTCAACCTGTAACTACTGAAGATGATTAATGAAATGATGCTGATGAAGCAGAAATGAGTCCGAGATCCAACGCCGAAAGTTACCCAGCAATTCTGCTTCAACTGGTTGAGGGAAAACCTCGGAAAACCCAACCAGGTAATTTATCCCAACCAAGATTTTAACTCGGCTCCGCTCGTTTCACGATTAAACAGGCTAACCGTAATTATTTTAATAGGTTATTTTACGACGTTTTATCAACATCTTAGGTTATTTAGCGTCTGAATGAAATGAAGGTGATAATGCCTGTGAAATGGGTCCGGAGTCCAGCACCAAAAGTTACCCAGCATTTGCTGATATTGGGTTGAGGGATAACCCCGGAAAAAGTCACAACTAGGTAACTTTCCCAGATCGGGAATCGAATCCGGGCCACCTGGTTTCACGGCCAGACGCGCTAACCGTTACTCCACAGGTGTGGACTTCAAATTATTTTAGAACGTTGTATAGTATTACATAGACTTCCAATTCCGTACAGAAAATATGTTCAATAAAAAGACTAACAACCCAGCCACTAGCCTTTACAGACAGGGCGACAGAAACGGATGGCGGGAATCGAAATGCGACATAACCACTCGGTTACACAGTACGTTAAGCCCCGTTTCCACGATGCGGGTTCCCTTGGTGGCCAATAAGCTTGTTGTTATGAGGGTACGCTGCCGGCTCCCGTGTTTGTTACTATGTTTCTTACTCTTCATACGCAACTGGCTCTTTTCAAATTGTAAAATCCTCTGCTGCTTCATCTGTTAACAATATTCACAATGAAGAAGAAACTACACCTGTTTTTTTTTTTTTTTTTTCGAAAGATGGGACATAAGAGTTAAGCGGCCATATTTAGAACTACTGGGTGTTCATTTCAAAGTGTGTCATGACGTCACTGTTGTTGGGTCACCGATTTGAAGCGAGTTTCAACTTATATGTTAGAGAAGTTGCCTATTATTTAAGACGTTTTTTTTTTTCTTTTCTTTTCATTGATTGATTTTTCATAAGTACCAGGTCGAAATTGACCCTTTCCTTTTAAAAGAAGTGTAGGAGATCATATGACAAGTTGGAAATTAAAATATTTCAGGGCACTGTAACTCTACCAATAGCAGAGTGAGCATGTTGATAATGTCATGTAAAAGGAACCGGTATATTTTTACTTATTAGTGGGTTTGGATGTTTATGGAGGGATGTTAGAAATTTTGTACGAAGAGTTTTGATATAAGCTGAGAAGTACAGTATGCCAAGATCGTCGTACAGTTGGCTATTTCGAATGAGATAGTCCGCTCCAGTGATGGTTCGGCAGATGGCTCGTTGAAGTCCGTCCAGTCGTTGAAGATGTCGCGGATTTGCTTGAGCCCATATTTCACAACAGAATGTCATGTAGGATCGAATTAGAACTTTGTACAACATGGTTTTAACATTTAAAGATGTATAACTCTTGAAAAATGAGTAAAGAACTTTGCATATATCGTTTTAACATTTAAAGATGTATAAGTCTCTTGAAAAATGAGTAAAGAAGCATATATCGTTGGAAGGCCTTCTCACGAATATGTAAGACATGATGTTTGAAAGTAAGTCTCTTATCAAGAAAAACTCCAAGATACTTGACGGTAGTTTAAGGCGTTCTTCAATCTGAACTTGAGAACGTGTACGGTATAACTTGAACGTCGTAGCAACAGATGGCGGTCTGTACAGTCTGTGTGCTACCATAACCTCTTTCGAACTGTGTTTTGCGCCGGCAAGTCGTACGCAGGGTATTTGTTATCATCGGTTGCGTACGGTAACATTCCACAACACAAATCAAATGCTCCGTGTCCATGTTGACCGTCGAAGTTAATGTCAACAAATACGTAAGTAATCGTCTTAACCCTCTCCCCATATCCCGACAGTACGTATTTCCAAACAGTTCACATTCCTGCCACTACCGGCATTACCGTACATATCGGTACGTACTCTTCAGAATGAACGCCGTACTTGCTAGCCAACTTCTCTGCCTCTTAGATTATACACCTGAGCTGCGGAAGTGCAGGAAGATTGAATTCTCTAGGCTCATCAGCTAGCCACATGACGGCATACAGCGAGCCATGACACATTTTGAACTGAACACCCAGTACTGCGCTACGTTCCCAATTTGGACGGCCACGCTATCAGCTGATGTAAACTACCATCTGACGTTAGATGGCTGACGTTAACCCTTAATTTGACAAAGTATCCTATAGGATACAACAGGTTAATAGACTATATGCTTTAATTTTAATAGTACAATAGAAAAAAAATTGGTAGGAAAATTAAAATTTCACAATACTATAATATTGTACAACATATAATAGTAATATGCGCTACAAGAGCGGTATGTTGAAGTTTTCATGTTCGAGGAAAAGTTTGAAAAAGCGAAAAGTAGTTGAGCTTTTTTCATTTCCGAGAATTGAAACAAAACATACCGCTCGTATATCGTACATTATTTTGTGCGAAGATCGTTTATTACATACCTGAAAGAGGAATTTCTAATTAATTGCAATGAAATCTCCATCTTGGTTTCTGTTCAATGACGGCAAATTTGCAAAACAAAAATATATATCTTAAACATTGTTGCTTTAAAATGTTTTCTGTGTTTACTATACTCCAGCAGGCCGTGATATATCTCTGTTTTTTTTCTCCCAGTCTATGATGAGTCTGGAATCTTGTTGATTTTTTCACGGCTTCCTTAATGTTACTTGCATCACGAATGCAGTAACTTTAGTGGAGTTGTAGAGTTTACTTAATTTTTGCAAATATTTAAAAACAATAATTAACAGTGCAATTTAGGTGAAATTGCAGTGGTAAGTTTCCAATTTATAATTATTACTATATTCAACGTCTCTAAAAATAATATGTTAAAAGCCTAAAGCAGTAAAATCAATATGTCACTTAAGCGGTAAGAAGAGGGATATTGTTGTGTGTGTTAGGTTGGGAATACTGAATGTGGAATTTTAGACTTACCGCGGATTGGTTTTGTGCGGAAACCAAGCAAATACGCACGATCTCGCACAAAAATGTGGACATTGCGATAGTTGTTTTCTTTACGGTCCGACAAGGTTTAATAAACTAATGTGAGAAATGAAGCTTTGCCAAGTTAAGGGTTAAAACATTCATTAAAAATTTTAACGCAAAGATATAAAAGAATACAAAATCGACAGAGAATGGAACACGAAACATATTAATAGCTGACATTGTGTGCACAACAAATGTCGCCAAGGGCGCTATTGAGCATTCACCACATGGAAACTGTAACCAAATACCTTACTATAATAATACGGGACAGCTGTATGCTAGCAGCATTGACGTGAATGCGAAATATCGCGTACCTGACATCTAGCGGAGCGGCGTGGAATTACGTCCACAAATACAAATATTAACATAGCGGGAATCGGACTAATGTTTAATTTAAAACGTAGGGTACTAGAATTTTCAACTAGCACACAGAACTGCCATCAGCGCTCCCAGCATGCAATCCATCACAGATAAACGCACCCTGGAAACCGGGCTTTAACCAGTGGATACAAGTAACAATATATTTTCACGAGCTCTAGATTGACATCAACCCAATATTGTTTCTCCGCAGATTTCCAGTTTCACAGGTCCAGTATGGCTGATGTTTACAAGCTCTGTACCCTGTCTTGCCGGGGTTTACATCCCCATTAACGCAGAGTTGATCTTGGTTAACACGACACTGAGTGGAATCCAGATTCTTACCGAAGCCTACCACACACAACCAGACTCTTCGCTCGTGTTGAATCCTGTTGGTGAATGGTCAGATGCGGATGGGCTGTCCATGACCAATGACTCCCTCCTACGGCGAAGAGGCAATCTCCATGGAAACGTGTTCAAGGCCGCCACCAACGATGTAAGTTCTGTGTTTCATTCAGACTTGGAAAATATCGCGGATTAAAATACTGATTACTGCTATTCCACTAGGATTAGTTCTATTTTGAAGGCCTGGATGACGTGAACATGTTAGGAGAGAGAAAAATCCACAAACGATTAGGGAAAACACGGGAATTTTACTTGAAGCAAGTAAAGCGATAGGTTTGGAAGTAATCCCGAAAAGACAAAGTATATGATTATGTTTCGTGACGAGAATATTGTACGAAATGGAAATATAAAAATTGGAAATTTATCTTTTGAAGAGGTGGAGAAGTTCAAATATCTTGGAGCAACAGTAACAAATATAAATGATACTCGGGAGGAAATTAAACACAGAATAAATATGGGAAATGCCTGTTGACATTCGGTTGACAAGCTTTTATCACAGTCTACTATATACAGTGACGAAGCTTGAGTTTTGAGGGTGCTAGAAACAATACACTGTGACGGTTCTATTTTGCATTGCCTGTAATGAGGCGATATTAGCGATCCTAGTGGTGAGCAATTATCTAATGTTTGCATATTTACTACGCATTGAGCTTCGCGACTGTATATACTAGACTGTGCTTTTATCATCCAGTCTGCTGTCAAAATATCTGAAAGTTATAATTTATAAAACAGTTATATTACCGGTTGTTCTTTATGGTTGTGAAACTTGGACTCTCACTTTGAGAGAGGAACATAAGTTAAGGGTGTTTGAAAATAAGGTGCTTAGGAAAATATTTGGGGCTAAGGGGATAAAGTTACAGTAGAATGGAGAAAGTTGCACAACACAGAACTGCACGCATTGTATTCTTCACCTGACATAATTAGGAACATTAAATCCAGACGTTTGAGATGGGCAGGGCATGTAGCACGCATGGGCGAATCTAAATATGCATATAGAGTGTTAGTTGGGAGGCCGGAGGGAAGAAGACCTTTAGGGAGACCGAGACGTAGATGGGAAGACAATATTAAAATGGATTTGAGGGAGGTGGGATATGATGATAGAGAATGGATTAATCTTGCTCAGGATAGGGACCAATGGCGGGCTTATGTGAGGGCGGCAATGAACCTCCGGGTTCCTTAAAAGCCAATAAGTAAGTACAGTACTAGTAGAGGAAGACAGCAATGTGTCCTGTCTTGTTTGAGTACTTTGCACTCCTCATCACTAGGGACGGGATTTTTGGTTTTTAAAAAGACCATTTTAGGTTTTTGGAATAGATGAAATAGGCTCTTTTTAGGTTTTATGTCCAACCTGTGAAGGAGGTCGCAAAAACTGCCAGATCGTTAAAAATGTATCCTTACAGTTACTCTTACAAAATCATGCTGTTACAGAATAAGCCTATGACACATTTGGGAGGCAACGAGACTTCCCCGGACGTCGGTGGCTACATTGGCGAAATATGGCACTTGTTGGAGAAGGATTTGAATTTCTCGTAAGTCATCGCAATAACACGCGCCGCTAATCAATTATATCACTACTTTTACCTACTGTCACACCTCCATTTTATGTCAATATAATCTTTCACTGAATATTGTCGTTTCATTAAGTTGCATAATATTAGATAAAAGTTCTAAAATATAATTTGAAGGTAGCAGCAAAGGGCAACAGAAGAAAGTTTTGGTGTTTGGTGAAGAAGATTCTATCATATAAAAATCATTAGTAATGGTTAGATTGAGTTTTCAAAATACAAAGATTGTGAGCATAAGATTAACCAGTTTTATTGTAGATAATCTGTGAAATTGTTAGATGGAAGTTGCTACTCAAAACTCGTCGGAAAAATTCATTAAACTTATAGCTAATCCTTGAGTAATGGTGATGATGATTATGATTATGATTATGATTATTATTATTATTATTATTATTATTATTATTATTATTATTATTATTATTATTATTATTAGGAATTGAATGAATTACATCAGCTGCTTGCCTATCGTCTATGCGGATGACGTGAATATGTTAGGGGAAAATCCACAAACGATTAGGGAAAACACGGAATTTCACTTGAAGCAAATAAAGAGATAGGTTTGGAAGTAAATCCCGAAAAGACAAAATATACGATTTTGTCTCGTGACCAGAACATAGTACGAAATGGAAATATAAAAATAAAATTGAAAGTTTATCCTTTGATGAGGTGGGAAAATTCAAATATCTTGGAGCAACAGTAATAATATAAGTGACACCCGAGAGGAAATTAAACGCAGAATAAATATGGGAAATGCCTGCTATTATTCGGTTGAGAAGAGTTTGTCATCCAGTCTTCTCTCAAAAAAGCTGAAAGTTAGAACTTATAAAATAGTTATAGCTACTGCGTGTTGAGTTCAAAGTGTGTCATGGCTCGCTGTATGCAGTCATCTGGCTAGTCGACGAGCCTAGAGAATTCAATCTTCCTACACTTTAGCAGAGGCGTATTACTTATGTGCTAGAGAAGTTGCCTAGCAAGTACGGTGTTCATTCTGAAGAGTACGTACCGATACGTACGGTAACGCCAATAGTGGCAGGAAAGTGAACTGTTTGGAAACACGTACTGAGGTGAGTTTTTTTCTTACTGTCGGGATATGGGGAGAGAGTTAAGACGATTACTTACGTGTTTGTTGACATTAACTTCGACGGTCAACATGGACACGGAGCATTTGATTTGTGTTGTGGAATGTTGCCGTATGCAACCGATGATAACAAATACCCTGCGTACGACTTGCCCGCGCAAAACACAGTTCGAAAGAGGTTATGGATGTTCAAGTTATACCGTACATGTTCTCAAGTTCAGACTGAACGCCTTGAATAATAGGCAATTTCTCTGACATAAAAGCTGAAACTCGCTTCAAATCGCTGACTCACAACAGTGACGTCATGACACACTTTGAAATGAACACCCAGTATTACCGGTTGTTCTCTATATAGTTGATTTGTCTACATTACAGTACTGCGTTTGAAATGGCTGAAGCGGGCGTCGATCCTAAGAAATCAGGAGGAAAGTGGAAGGCCATGATCAGAAAGGTGGCGGCAGGGACCGTGGACTTCGCTGTGGATGCGTTCACAATGAACCCTCAAAGGACCAGTCAGATAGCCTTTTTGACGCCCGTCATAATTACCAGGTACGTTACATAGTACAATGTATAACAATCAATTGCATGTAACGTTCCATTGCTTTATCTGTATTTTGTATACTTTTTTTGTAAATGTGGACTCTTTTCTTTCATTCTCATCAACTAACGATTATTTGAACTGTTTAGTACTAACAGTCAGACATCACAGAATATTCGTACACTTCCCCCATAGGCAAAAATGGAAGTTATTAAAAGATCAGGGAAACAGATAGATCAATTGAATCTGATCTCCCCAGTATATATATAAGGTGTTTCAAAAATACGGGGCATAATTTCAGGTATGTATTTCCCACATGTAGACAATCAAAATAGTTCATTACAACATGTGTCCGGAAATGCTTTATTTCCGAGTTACGGCCTTCACAACATTGAAATTCACCGGAACGTTTTTCTTTCCGCAGGTCGTTGCCGCCATAGGAAACATTAAGAGGGCACTCTGACAGTTCATTCCGAGGCGAAGGTTACATTCAGTGTTGTGTAGGCGTTAGACTGTGCGACATGTATTCAAATCAAGAGCTGGCAGAGATACACTTCATGTACGGTAAGGCGGACGGCAAAGCTGCGCTGGCTCGTCGTTTGTACCAGGAGAGGTACCCACAGCGACAATGTCCAGATCGGAAGACATTTGTACGTCTCCTTTACCGTCTGTGCGAGTATGGAAAATTTAACTCTCCTGGTTTGGGAAAGGGACGACCAAGATCTACAACTCCAGAAGTACAGACAGGAGGAGATTCTGGAGGCTGTGAACATGACTCCTTCTATCAGCACACGAAGGGTAGCGTTACAAGTCAATGTTCCTCATACGACTGTCTGGAGACTGTTGAAAGAGTATCAATTGTATGCTTATCATTTGCAACGTGTACAGGCCCTGTCACCAGCAGATTACCCTGCACGAGTTCTGTCAGTGGTTCTTGCAGCAGTGTGGTGTAAATCCGAACTTTCCTGCCTTAGTATTATTTACAGATGAAGCACAGTTCACACGAGATGGCATAACAAATTTCCACAATCAGCACGTATGGGCGTATGAAAACCCACGTGCAACTGTTCCATCTCATCACCAGGTGCGGTTCTCCCTCAACATGTGGGCCGGTATCATTGGTGATCGATTAGTTGGACCCCATGTACAGTACTTGTACACAGACTTACGGGGCAGGCGTACACAAACTTCCTGGAAAACACCATACTTCATGTTTTAGAAGACACTCCACTGATCAATCGTCAACACATTCACTTCTTGCATGATGGCGCTCCTGCACACTTCAGTCGTACGGCTCGCCGGTACTTGGATCGAAGGTTTCCTGATCGATGGATAGGTAGAGGTGGCCCAATTGCTTGGCCTCCACGCTCACCTGATCTGAACCCTCTCGATTTCTACTTGTGGGGCCATTTAAAATCATTGGTTTATTCGTCTCCGGTGCCTGATTTGGAATCCCTTCCGTATCGAATTGTGGCATGTTCTGAGGACATACGCAATACTCCTGGAGTTTGGGATCGTGTTCGCAGGTCAATGGGACATCGATGTGAGGTCTGTATTCAAGCAGGAGGTGGACATTTTGAACATCTTCTGTAATGCCAACGACCTGCGGAAAGAAAAACGTTCCGGTGAATTTCAATGTTGTGAAGGCCATAACTCGGAAATGAAGCATTTCCGGACACAGTGTAGGTACTATTTCGCATTGTCTGTAATGAGGCGATATTAGCGATCCTAGTGGTTAGCAACTATCTATGGATGCATATTTACTACGTATTGAGTTTCGTGACTGTATATACTAGACTGTGATATATCCGCTGGTCGTAGTCCCCCCACCCCTTCCAAGTCCACTTTCTCCATGTGATCTGTGTATAATGGATATTTTTAATGTCGTGTGCTTATGAACTGTGTTTATTTTATTATTCTTACTTTCTTACTTTTATCATTACACTTTATTCAATAATTGCCTTTATTATTTTATTATGTAAATCTATTTTCTTCTAATTCAATACTTATACGTTTTCCACAGTGTTCATTTTTGTGTACTCTTTATTAAAATGTCTCTTCATGATTTTATTATGTAAATCGTGTTTATTTGTCACTTAACATCAACATGTATCCCACTGTGTTTGTTTTTTTAATATTACTTTTTATTGTGTACATTTTATTGAACTCTCAGTTCCTGGTTTTATTAGGTAATTTTTTATTTAACTGTCTCTTTTGATTTCATTATGTAACGCCTTATGACCTTAACTCTGTCAGGTTAAATAAAACCATTAGTTTATTATTATTATTATTATTATTATTATTATTATTATTATTATTATTATTATTATTATTGTTATTAGCTGAACTCAATGTTGTCAACAGACACGACGTGTTCATCAGGAGGTCGGATCGGCAGACGGTGGGGTGGGGTAAGTTCCTGAGTCCGTTCAGTGGCGGCACCTGGGCCACAACAGTGGCGGCAATGCTGCTATCTACCCTGACGCTCTACGCAGCTCAGAGCTTCATGGGAGGCAGTGACCAGTCTTCCGTGCAGCTGTATCTGCTGTGCGTGTACGGCATATTCTGCCAGAAAGGCAGGTGAAATTGAAAACCTCATCGCCCCTTTGGCACACAAAGAAATTAACTGACTATGTGTGCTTAAGACTCTAGCATGGGAAGTAAGGCTACACGAATTTAAGGCATCCCATTTAAAACACATGAACATTACGTTTAACAATTTTTTAACAACTTATCGTCGGATTAGAAGCAAAACACATTAAGCAAAAAATATTACTTCTGAGAAAATGGCACATATAATGTACATAATGTATGAGGATTGTTGCTCAGGGCCATATTCATAAACGAGACTTTGGATGAAGACTTCCCAAAGTCAACTTTCGTTGTAAAGTTTAACTTCGCTAAAAGTCATATTCATAGACAATACTTCTGAGACCAGCGTATAGGTAATTAAGTATGGACATTTCGCGTCGGTACCTTTGATGTAGCCGGACTAATTTCAATGACCTTCAAGCCAGCTAGAGCGTGACATTCTGCTTTCTCCCTAGAGTTGGCGCTGACATCACACCAGCTAGCAGTCGACACAGCGGAAATATAACACATAATTAATACATCTAGGTACATTATGTACTCAAAATAAATTGGATCTATAAAATAATAAATCTGTCATTAACTGTAATGTCTAGACTCTAGTAATCCGACATTTGACGATCTTGTTCTAATGTTAGCAATCAAAATCATGGCCTTCTAAACGAATTAAATTAAGAGATAGTTGAAATAGAGTAGGCATTGCTACAATCAAAGCCAACTTTTCAGTCAGAAATCAATTAAACAATCGAAAATCGGCAGTACATGTTAAGCGATTGTTAACCGTTCTTGGAGCTTTACATAAGAATAATTATTCCAGGACTTAGTGTGAAACTAACGTACGGTAAGTATAAAAATTGACTTTTTTACGTCTTTACACCAATCGATAATAATAATAATTTGTTCTTCTACTTGGTCACAAAAATCGGAACTCAGTTCCGAATAGTCATATAAATAACACAATTCGTAAATACAAAACATGATGGCATAGTTCATCTGAAATAGTACTGCCTGCTAAGAACTTTCTGTGAATAAAACATAGATTGTAATTACGTTAGTTTCACATTAAGCCCTCGAATTGTTTCAGTGTAAAATAATTTTATTCTGAAGATATGAAAGAAGATGCCACCAATGACAGTCTATGAAAGAGACATATTATCCTGCTGACAGTTGGCAGAGTTATTCCCTGGATTATCTGAAATAAATATGCGGGAAACATTATTATGACGACCGCAGGATTATAAATTATCTGCATATCGAACTAAGTTATATAACTTATCCTCTATAGAATTAAATAGTCAAAATCAGTATTAAACTATGAATCCTTATCTGTAGCGTAAAATCGCGATCAAATAAGAAATTGAATTATTGATGGAACAGATAATCCTCTTTGATTATTATTCATCAATGAATGTTGAAATATGACGAGGATATTTAATACTGTGTGTTTATGAAATCTGTATTCTGATTTGAACTTATTATCTATATCTAATAATAGGCTAAGCTAAGAAACATGAATAGCTTTAATAATCTCCTAAATGTCCTCAATATTCTCGGAAAATTCAACAATTTCCCAAATATCAGCCATTTTCCATATGTCCACGAACGAAAGTCAAAGTCAAAGTCTAGATTTTCGGCGACTTCGAAGTAAAGTCACAATTGAAGTTTACTTTCGTCAAAGTGTAGACTGTGAATAGGAAAATGGTGACTTTGTACTTTCCAAAGTCAACTTTGGTCCAAAGTCTCGTCTATGAATACGACCCTAAGTCAATTGTCCGAAGACAAGTCTGAACGTAACAAGTGATACCAATAAGGCACCACTTATGAGGCAACTAGGCCAGGGGATAAAGGGGTAGGGTGGCCAGTTTCTTTCCCCCTCCATTGCATACATCGCCGATTAGCTACATATAACACTAATCAGGCTTCAGATGAATACAAACAATTGTTCTTCCTCTGACACATATCGTCAAGTGAGATGTACTGCCTGATAATAGATGTACATATCAGCCAGAACCTCAATCAGAGGCATGTATTGGTATAAACTTAGAATAATTGGAAAATGTAATACACATAAAAAGAAACAACTTAATAAAAATAATATTTTGAGAATTCAGTTTCTTTTCAGAACAAAAACGCCTTTTTCTCAGAAGTAGCATTTCTTACTTAATGTGTTTTTCTTGTAAACCGACGTTATGTTGTCAAGCTGGAAAAAAGCTATAGAGGCTTTGTAGGAAATACGATACATACATACATACATACATACATATATACAATACAATACATACAATACAATACAATACAATACAATACAAACATACAATACAATACAATACAATACAATACATACATACAATACAATGCATACATACAATGCATACATACAATACAATACATACATACAATACAATACATACATAAATACATATAATACAATACATACATAAATACATATAATACAATACATACATACATACATACAATACATACATACATACATACAATACATACATACATACATACATACATACATACAATACATACAATACATTTACATATATACAATACAATACAATACATTTAAATACATACATACATACAATACATTTACATATATACAATACAATACATTTAAATACATACAATACATACATACATACATACATACATACATACATACATACATACATACATACATACATACATACATACATACATACAAGCCAATAGAAGATGAAGGGTAAATAGCTTATAACAAAATACATAGAGATACCATATTAACAGAAGAGAGATAAAGAGCTTAAGAAAATGGCAATAGCATTTAAATTTCTCAGCCAAAGGAGCAATAACGAAATCATTCTTCCCATCAATTAAAGACAGATTGAAGATAAATTTACCTGTCGGGGCAGAATTTACTTCTATTGTGACATCATGGCTTCACAAGATCGTACCTCCACAGATTCAAGATTATTCCAACTCCAACATGCCCTTGCAGACTAAAAGAAGAGCAGACAGTCAACCATATAATATTGAGATGTGCCACACTGATAAAAGAAAGAAGAATCCTATTTAGCTAGTATAAATACAAAAGGTCAAAACTGGCCTCCACCTTTTGATCAGTTCACAACTACATACCTCAATAGCTTCAGAAAATTTATAAAATCCATAGAATTTGGCAAAATGTAACAGTAATTGAAATTAGAAATAATACTAACAAAGATGGTAACCTAAAATAGAAGAAGTACATTTAGGCAACACTTGTATCTATAAGAATTTCAAGATCTCAATCAAAATTGTAAATACCTTGTTCTCATGTCTAAAATTATGTAACTAATTATTGTAATATTTTATACAAAGCATTTAGTATTACTCAATGTAATGGAGCATGCTGATATACAAAAAAACATACATACATACATACATACATACATACATACATACATATATACAATACAATACATTTAAATACATACATACATAACATACATACATACATACATAACATACATACATACATAACATACATACATACATACATACATAACATAACATAACACGCTAACATAAAAAATATAACATAACATAACATAACATACATACATACATACATACATAC
This sequence comes from Periplaneta americana, assembly GCA_025594305.2. NCBI lineage: Eukaryota > Metazoa > Arthropoda > Insecta > Blattodea > Blattidae > Periplaneta > Periplaneta americana. The sequence continues at coordinate 11,213,095 of JAJSOF020000009.1, read as the reverse complement.
ATACATACATACATACATACACGTCGCTGCTACGACTTGACTTCATCCTCGATGCTTAATATTTCGCAGTGTGAATCTCGCGTTAACCCGGACGACAAATTCACGCTACAGGAGAGCGACTATTTTCTGTGTCAAAGACTGTATTATCTCACTCACCTTCATGCACTAGGGACCGAGAAACCCTGCGTTCGGCCCACGTTAGACCCAGACAACCAGTAAATACTCGCATGAAAAAGGTGGACATACAAAACACGCGGCCATTGAAAGGAATTTCTAAATGTATTTTGTGCTTGTTGCAGGCACTGACAACACCCCTAACTTCTTGTCGGGCCGCCTGGCCTTCGCTGTAGCCAGTCTCACTTCAGTGGTGGTTTACACAGCTTACTCCGCCATCTTGATGTCGTACCTCGCAGTCCACATCGACAGGTTACCGTTCTACGACCTGAAGGGCTTGTTGGAAGATGGCTCGTACCAGCTTGGCACCTTGCGGGGCTCCTCTGCGCATGTGTATTTCGAGGTTAATGAGCTACTAACACTACTAAAAACATGTGGCCGAGAACGGCAAAGTTCATACCAGACTAGCTGGACTAAGAAACTGCACAGTTCACGTCTTTTAAAACGGGGGGGGGTTACATTGCGCACAAGATTAAGATTTTACCCCTATAAGTCCACACCTGTGGAGTAACAGCACGTGTGACCGCGAAACCAGGTGGCCCGGATTCGAATCCCGGTCGGGGCAAGTTACCCAATATGAGCAAATGCTGGGTAGCTATCGCTGCTGGACACCGGAATCATTTCACCGGCATTATCACCTTAATTTCATTCAGACGCTAAATAACCTGAGATGTTGATACAGGGGCGTAAAATAACCCACTAAAAAAATTAATCCTTTTAACTTGAAGAGCGGAGGTACACCATTAGTCTCCAAGCTTTAATAAAGGCTAAGTGAACAAAACCTTTCATGCTTAAGGGTTTAGGTACATCTTACAGCAGTAAAATTTTGGAAATATTCAACATTTTTTCCTTCAGTACTGTATCTTGTGCAATAATTAAAATTAGTATATGTAAAACACTGTCCTTTTGCTATATGAAAAAAAAAATATATTTTTACGTTTAAAAAAATAAGCGTTTCCCACATAACTAAAAAACTATCGAACATTCCGTGCTGAAATTTTTGATGTGTATTTATGCATGTCATATCTACAATATGGTGCAAGATCACTTCTCTACCTTTGATAGATTGTCTGATAAAAAGTAAATTCATTTTAAAACAACACAAAATAAAAAAATTCATTTTAAGGAATAAAAAGCGAGAGAACATGGTCAAATCAACATCTAGGTTATTTAGCGTCTGATTTTAATGCTTCCAACACAAAAAAATTTTTATTAAGGAATGTAACTTGAAAGGCCACCTGGTTTCGCAGAGAACATGACAAACGAGAACATTAAAAGTTAACAAGTTTATGAGTTATGAGGGAAACGCTTCATCACTGCACAGTGAACTACCACCATTTTTAAGTTTGAAAAGAAAATATATAAATATTTTTTTAAATCGTAAAAATATAGGGGAGAGTTGAGTAGTATCGGACATCGGATAATATCGGACAGTGAGTTTCTTTCATCTACCAACAGCTGGTAGTACCTGAATGACATGGTTACGTTTCTGTGATGTCGCATCACAGAAACGTAAACATCTCATTCAGGTACTACCAGCTGTCGGTGGAAGATGAAAGAAACTCACTGTCCGATATTACCCGATGTCCGATACTACCTAACTCTCCCCTATATTCATATAGCAGAAGGACAGTGTTTTACACATACCAATTTTCATTATTGTACAATATACAGTAATGGAGGAAAAAATGTTGAATATTTCCAAACATTTTACTGTGAGTGAGTGAGTGAGTGAGTGAGTGAGTGAGTGAGTGAGTGAGTGAGTGAGTGAGTGAGTGAGTGAGTGAGTGAGTGAGTGAGTGAGTGAGTGAGTGAAGTGCATTTATTGATACACAATTATACAAACTCAAGTACACAAGATCCTCCGCAAGAGCCCGTATGGCCATTCGTGCTGCAGTCTAACTATGCACAGTTAAACATTTTACTGCTGTGAGCTGTACCTAACGTCTTAATATACATGCATTACATTTTATAAAACATTATTCAGAATATTAAAATAGATAATAATTGCCTATAAAAATAATATCAAGTTTGCATAATTTTTTACAACCGTAAAGCATTTACATAATAAAAAATACAATTAATTAAAATACCTGCATTATTATTTTACTGGAATGTTTTAAGGGGAGAGGATAGTAATTTTTAAAATTTTTTTTCTTATTTGGTGTAAAATATTAATTTTTTGTATGTAGAGAGCTCGTGGCTATAGCAACTCAACAAAATATAAATATTTTGAATAAATTATTTGGGAGGCAGATTTGAAAAAAAAAAATGTACCCAATGCAGGATTTTACTAAACTCGATATATCTAAGCCATTTTTAAAGATAAATTCAAACACTATGTTACAATTTATTTGTAAAAGCACGCTCTACAAACTGTCTGTAACAGAAATTTGATATTAGTTCCTACATTTGTAAAATAAACAATTAAAATTTAATAACATTTTTTTTATTTTCTTTCTTGCAAACAGAGAGACTTATTTTTAAAATGAAATCAATTAGGGAAATTCCGTTACAGAGAAAATTTTCCTAGTAGTCCAGAGAATGTGTATTCTAAATTTCATTCATATATCTTTAATAGTTCAAAAATTATATCGATTTTTGTCTGGCTATGTAGCGAAAAAAGTAAAGTTCCAGAAACAGCAATCAAAGGGGGTGTGATTTAATAATCCAGAGCGCAGGAACTTGAAAAATGGCGTCTCAACATCCAATAAGGGCACAGATACCCACACAATGTTATACAATGTATTCCACACACATCACAGAGTATTTTAAAGAAAAATTTGGTTTTGAAAAAAGAAAATGAAGTTCCGGAAACAACAAACAAAAGGGCGGTGTGATTTAAAAATCCAGAGCGCAGGAAGTTTAGAAATGGCGTCTCAACAACTGATAAGGGCACAAATACCCACAAAATATTATACAATGTATTCTACACATATCACAGAGTATTATAAGGAAAAAAATTGTTTTTTTGAAAATTTACTCATTTTTCACCAAAAAATACCATCCTCTTCCCTTAAAGAGTTACATCAACAACATAGTCCAGGATCTTTTATCTATTCCTTCAAAAATATTTTTTTTCTTAATCGTTACCTTCACTATTACTAAACTTTTGATCAACATACAGAGTGATTCAGACCACCGGTAACAGTCACTTATTTCGGAAACTAGTGCATGAAAATTTTAGAGACAAAAATATTTATAACTAAACCACATGTGAACTTTCACTTGAGCTTGATTTCACCAATCAGCCTTAATAGTAAGTAGGGTCAGTGGCGTATCACTTTAAAATTTGAAATGGGAGTCGGGTCAAATAGGGTACCATTTGATAGAGCTCTTCAAAACAAACAACTTTCATAGGAAACGTTTTTATCATTTCCTACTCTTTCAATGAGAAAACGTACAAAAAACAATGCCATCAATATTGAGAAATTTTACAAGACGAAAATTTAAACAAGACAATTAATGTTGACATGTTACTGAAAGGCTGGACAATTCCATTAATTTTTTTTTTAATTTTCAATCTATCTGCCGTTCTGAGCAGCACACACCTGTACTCTTCTTCTAACACTGTCAGTGACTCCTAATACTTCGGCGTGATCAAGTGACTGGCAGAGTAGGAATTAATAAAAACGTTTGTTTTGAAGAGCTCTATCAAATGGTACCCTATTTGACCCGACTCTCATTTGAAATATTAAATGATACGCCACTGACCCTACTTCCTGTTAGAGCTGATTGATGAAATTAAGTTCTAGTGAAAGTTCACATGTGGTTTAGTTCTAAAAATTTTTTCTCGAAAATTTTAATGCACTAGTTTCCGAAATAAATGACTTACGGGTGGTCCGAATCTCCAATTGCCTTTTCGTACGTTTTCTCATTGAAAGGGTAGGAATTAATAAAAACGTTTCCTATGAAAGGTGTTTGTTTTGAAGAGCTCTATCAAATGGTATCCTATTTGACCCGACTCTCATTTTAAATTTTAAATGATACGCCACTGACCCTACTTCCTGTTAGAGCTGATTGATGAAATTAAGTTCTAGTGAAAGTTCACATGTGGTTTAGTTGTAAAATTTTTTTCTCGAAAATTTTCATGCACTAGTTTCCGAAATAAATTACTTACGGGTGGTCCGAATCACCCATTGCTTTTCGTACGTTTTCTCATTGAAAGGGTAGGAATTAATAAAAACATTTCCTATGAAAGGTGTTAGTTTTGAAGAGCTCTATCAAATGGTACCCTATTTGACCCCGACTCCCATTTCAAATTTTAAAGTTATACGCCAATGACCCACTTCCTGTTAGAGCTGATTAATGAAATTAAGCCCAAGTGAAAGTTCACATGCGGTTCAGTTATAAATATTTTTGTCTCGAAAATTTTCATGCACTAGTTTCCGAAATAAATTACTGTTACGGGTCTGAATCACCCTGTATATGTTTTGTGCCATAATGTCCGTTTCCTTATACTACAGTACAAGAATCTCTCTGTAAAATCTACTCACTCACTCGGGTTACTGTTTCTTTCACAGACGACCAACAACAGCTTCGCACGAGAATTATACGACAAGACAATGGCACCAAACGTGGAGGAAAATTTTCTACCCAATAGGTTGAATGGCCTCAGACGCACCTGCGATACGAAATACGGGTACATCACTACCAAAGAGTCTGCAGTGATGATGAAGGACGATTTGGCCTGCGAAGTCGTAGCCCTCCCCGACGAAAACAACGTCCTATCAATGAGCATGATAACAGGGAGGAAGAGTCCGTATCTCGAACTCATCACCCACAGGTAAAACCACTTTATGATATACAAATTTGAGACATTATTATTTTAATAGTCGAAGAAAAAAGTATGTCAAGTTTGTCCTTAAAATATCTAAAAATGGCAAAATAAGACATGTTCAATTTGGCGACAAAACAAAAAATAGGAAATTATTTATTTAGCGAATCTTTCGACAGCTGAAAGTGAGATGGTAAAACAGAGAAATGAGAACGACACACAACATCAAAGACCTAACATGCGGAATCTCATCCAACCTTCCGGGAATAGAACCCTTGTCCTATTTTAAGTGATAGAGCTAAGACTGTATCTCTCATTGAATGACAATAGTGAGAAGTTTCTAGAATGTGAGTAAAAAATGTAATTAAGAGATCAAAATAAAAGCAAGTAGACGAAGAAAAAGGAAGATAGGGAAAAATTAATAGACACAAAAGACGGAAGAATTAAAACAGCGAAATGAAACTTTAGATATAGCTTTTAATTAACTTTCATTATATGAAAATATAGAATATAGTATACCATTTGTAAGTAACTACACTTCTTGAAAATCATCCTTCAAAAGTCCTCCACTAACACGCAAACATTCTTGCAATTAGTGTTTGTAGTTTCTCATTACACTTTGCAAGATTTCGACTGTGATGTTTGAAATTTCTTCACAAATTGCTGACTTCAGTTCTCCAATTTTTCGAGGGCAAAACAATGACAATGAATCTACTTACTTACTTATGGCTTTTAAGGAACCCGGAGGTTCATTTCCGTCCTCACGTAAGCCTACCATCGATCCCTATCCTGAGAAAGATTAATCCAGTCTCTACCATCATATCCCACTCCGTCAAATCCATTTCTATATTATCCTCCCATCTACGTCTCGGCCTCCCCAAAGGTCTCTTTCCCTCCGTCCTTCCAACTAACACTCTATATGCATTTCTGGATTCGCCCATACGTGCTACATCCCCTTCTCATCTCAAACGTCTGGATTTAATATTCCTAATTAGTCAGGTGAAGAATACAATGCATGCAATTCTGCGTTGTGTAACTTTCTCCATTCTCCTATAACTTCATTCCTCTCAGCCCCAAATATCTCCCTAAGCACCTTATTCTCAAACACCCTTAAACTCTGTTCCTCTCTCGAAGTTAGAGTCGAAGTTTCACAACCATACAAAACAATCGGTATCCTAACTGTTTTATAAATGAAGAGTCCACTGCAAGAATGATGGATGTCACTTTCTTGTCGAAAATGAACCAAGACTGTCAATGCATAGCTTAAGGCATATACGGTCTTACTAATAAAAATTCTATATACAGACGTTTCAGGGTGGAATTCATAGTCGTCACTTAAAAAATGAGTGAACCCTTAAGTAATAAGTGTTTGCTTATAATAAGGGAACCCTTATGTCAATTCCGAATTCATAGACAACACTTATTTTCACGTAATGAGTGCTCACTTACAGCTGCCGGACATGACGTCATAACAAAAGCTGACTCTCATTGAACTAATCGAAAGCAGCTCTACATGTGGAGTTGCTATAACAACGAGTTACCAATATTACTGTACTGAATAAGTTATATACAGCAATAGTTTCATGATATGTTAAATTCTAGTTGCGTGTTAGTCATAGTTATAATCAGATATCCTACTAATTGGAACACGTGCTCTGTAGTAGTGAATTTCTTAAATAAATTAATTAAGCCTATTAGGCCTACTATATAATACTGTATATTGAATTTATTAACATAGTGTTATATTTACTCTGTAATTTGCCAATTATAGCTACATTTTACATTTTTGGCTATGATATCTATACTTAACCCCTTTTAATTTATTTTTATTTGGTATTTTTCATTTATATCTAAATCTGTGTCTTTTATTTAGGTAGTATCTACTTGTTTTTTTTTAATTTTTAATTTGTAATTAACCTTGTATCTGCTTTATCTCTTCTTTTCATGTTATATGCAATTCTATGTTTTTTTTAACAAATATCTGTACTGTCTATTGTAATTGGGGCTTTGCCCTGTTATATAAATAAATAAATAAATAAATAAATAAATAAATAAATAAATAAATAAATAACGATCAATTTGGCTAGAGCAAGAACTTCGAATTGATCTGAAAACGATATCGCTTCTTAAATTTCAGTTCACTATACATTTCCAGAGGATTCTCCATGTCTCTAATATACCTTTTTGGGACACATATTTTCCTCATTTCGTTCAACAAACTCCACAGAATCCTCAAAATCATTCTCAGTATACATTTTGAAAATGAGTGGTCACTTAAGGGTACAGTTCAGCTCACTTAAGTAATCATTCATTATGTGAATGAGGGACAACTATGAATTAGAAATGAGTATAAGTAACCACTTAAGGGTTCACTCATTTATAAGTGACGACTATGAATTCCACCCTAACTGTCTTATACTTATACAATGAGTAGCTCGTTTATAAGTCGTGTGTAAATTCCTTACTAATAATCACTACATACGTCGTGTATAACAGTATAACTGTTACACAGCTACGTCATAGTTTCGTCATTACTTCGTTACGAAAGGTAATAGAATATCTGAGGTTCTCTACTGGATCCGGTAGAGCGCTCTAGTGTGGCGTGTTAAATATCGATAGTACAACTGGCTCTAATCGATTACCACACTACATTTTGGTCAAAGAGTACAAGCTACAGCAATCCTTCTTCTTCTCTTCTTCTACATCACAGTTTAGGCCTTCCATTAGCCTGTTCCGGCTCCAAATTGTTGCTGCCTCCATTCTCTACAGCAATATTATTCTAATAATTCTATGATCTTTTGTTTGTTCTTCTGTGGTTACAAGGTAAACATCATCATAAAATGACAGTCGATACGAACAGCTGTTAAAGGAGCGGCCATTTTTCCCTATATACAACGCTTAAACAAGGGGTTTCGTGTATATAACTACTGCAAAGCAATTCCCATTGTATAGTTACAGCCTGTTTATACGTCCATAGCTTAGTCACGGTTTATTAGTAATGTTTTCTGTCTCAACTCTGCATAAGTCTCGTATAAAAACTATACACGGTTTATTAGTAAGACATATAGAATGTACATAGAGAGTTATATGGCATTAGCACTGATAGTCATTGTCCAGTAATGATCGGAAAATGACAGTTAAGGGAACTAGGTAGTGATTAGGGGTCAAAAATCCGATCTTTTATTTTGTGATTTAAAAAGTTCAAAAGATACTCATTTAAACAATACTCTATTATATATATTGTGGGGGTATCTCTGCAGGTAAGCCCCTTGAATGTCCTCTTTAAATTTGGCGGCTCATGTAATTCACACATTCCTTTTTTTAAATGCAGTTTTCAGTAATTTGATGTATTTCAAACTTAAGTGCATTTTTCTCTGAAACTACTAAATCTATTTATATGAAATTTTTAAAGTATTATCTGCAGCCTTTGTTCTACAAAGTAGACCTATTGGTTTATGAATATCTTACACATAACATGAGAAAAAAATTATATGCTTTGAAATAAATGGCAAAAATTGTTAATCAATGTTCAATATTATTTTTCTGCTTCACTGAGGGTAGAATATTTCACTAAATTTTGCTTTATAATTTACAATATACATCACTTGATAACTTTAAAAAATACAAGGTATATAAGTGAAGATTGTAGCAAGTAATGTGCACCTGAAGATGGAAGTACATTTAGCAAAACGGGAAAACAGGTTATCAGTTACGGCCTTTCTTTTGCACTTATATGCGAAACTAATTAGTTGTGTTTCATACCACTGAATTCAGAATGATTTATTGTATAATCATGGAAGTTTTTATTCTAATCTGAACACTAAATTCCTAGAAATATTCAACTAAACTTCTATACTGAAATTCTTTAATCGCATAGGCATCACTACTCACTATCCTTAAAGCGCTAAGCATTTCAAACTTTCAATTGCTTCTCCTGCAAAATGCATTCCAAATGACATCCATCATTCTTGCAGTGGACTCTTCAAATTTATTATACCATTCAACATTTTAGAGAGCAGACTGGATGACAAAAGCTTCTCAACCGAATAATAACAGGCATTTCCCATATTTATTCTGCGTTTAATTTTCTCTCGAGTGTAATTTATATTTGTTACTGTTGCTCCAAGATATTTGAATTTTTCCACCTTTTCAAAGGATAAATTTCGAATTTTTAATATTTCAATTTTGTACAATATTCTGGTCACGAGACATAATCATATACTTTGTCTTTTCGGGGTTATTTCCAAACCTATCTCTTTACTTGCTTCAAGTAAAATTTCCGTGTTTCCCGTAATATTTTGTGGATTTTCCCCTAGTATATACACTCACCCCTATAAACATTCATTTGTAATGCGTTCAATTGCAAACCTTCTCTGTTATCCTGAACTTTCGTAATGGCACAAGCTGTGGTTTAAAAAAATTGTATTGCAGAATTTGGTTAATAAAAGAATGAAAGAAGTAATTGAGTATTTGTTGCAGGGTCATGGATATGATGGAGGGCGGCCTACTGAAGAAGCTTTACAGACAGACCCTGACAAATCCGCACAGCTTGCAGTCTGACATAACCAGCATTAGCATAACCATTGAGGACGTCATGCCGATACTTATTACCCTCTGTTTCGCCTTTGTTGTAGCTATTTGTTTGCTTCTTTTGGAAAAATCTGTTTTCAAAATGAAAAGAAAAGTTGAGAAACAGCAGATCGCTAAAAGACAACCACGTCGCCTTTATGTCCCGCGCACGAGGCGGTTAGGCGTCCATTCTTATCATTACCATTACTTTATTTAAATAGAATAAAACCTCTAATGGCAAAACCACATTACATTAATAATATTCTCATTATATCAGTATATTTTAGGTTTATATTTTTCTCCCTATAACATAGTTCTAGTAAATTACTATTAAATTAATCCTCATCATTTAACCAACTATAGTCCCGTCGTTCGAATTTCCGGCAGCCAATCGCGTTGCAGGTCGGCTACATTTGAACGTGAGCGTCTTGTGATTCGCTGATGAAGACGTTATTCATTTCTTAAGGCTCGATAAATACTTAATATAATCGCCCGCCATTTTGGCTCTTTCGTTGGCGTTCGCAGAAAGCACACGAAGACGTTATTTGCCGCTCAATTATTTGCTGAATTACAGTGCGTTTGATTTATCATCATAGTAGCTACGACATGATAATGTTTAACGGTGTGGCAAATAGATTCCTCGTATGGTAGCTCGGCAACGAAAGAACAAAAATGGCGAACGATACTACCTACCTAGACTTTATAGAGCCTTCACTTCCTAAGACGTAAGCAAAGAGGAGGAGTCACGCCGGGAATAACATCGTCGCGACTATAGCTATATCAACTTAATTATAATTCTTTACATATTGCATACAGACTGAATTGAATTACATTCGTTCATAAATTAAATTATTACTTTTTCGAATAGGCTTTATCTCAAATTAAATAAACATGTAATAGTCGTTGAAATTTAATTAAAGAATACTACTCGAGAATCTTTAGTATATTGTAAATATTAATAATTTAAATATGTATGTCACTATTGCATTAAGACTGGTTGAGAAGGCATTATGGCTGTAACTCTGCCAGCTAAAATAAAACATTCTATTCTATTCTAAGAATTTACAGTGACAAAAGCTGCTGCTGATGTAAATTAAATACAGTGTTACTATAAATGATCTTTCCGATTACAAACTTGAATAACTATCGTTAGGAGACCTTAGAAACATGATATTGGTATCAATTGAAAGAGAGACTTAAATATTTTTTGTTATCCAATCGGTTAAATCACATGTGCTACTCTTAAATCAGCAAAAATTATAAAACATCAAATTGGTATCAACAGAAACAGAAACTCCAACAATTTTTAACTTTTCACTGGAAAACATGAAACAGAAAGAGAAACATTTGGTTCACAACCGTAAGTAAGTCACATGTGCTCAATGTGAGCTCCTTGTGTCACACGACACAAATCAAGTCTGTAGCCAATTTCCTGCCATACACGTTGTAGCATTGGACCATCCACCAGTGCAATGGCCTCTGTGATGCGGACACGAAGATCCTCAATGGTAGGTGGTAATGGTGGCTGATACACTTGTTTTATAAAACCCCACAGAAAAAATCACAAGGAGTGAGGTCGGGGGAACGTGGAGGCCAATGCAAAAATTCTAAATCTTCACGGCCATCACGTCCAATCCATCTCCTTGGAAGTCGTGTATTCAGTTCGTTTCTGACATCTAAGTGGTAATGGGGTGATGGCCCATCATGCTGAAAATGATACCTTCGATGTCCTGTTCCAGTTGAGGAAGAAGACATAACTGTAACATGTCTAGGTACGAATTACCTGTGACTGTCGTCTCGACAAAAAAGAAAGGGCCATACACCTTTCACGGCTTATAGCACAACATACGTTAATTTTGGGGGAGTCGCGTGCATGTTCCACACAACTGTTAGGATTTTCCAAAGCCAATATCCTGACATTGTGTTTGTGCACTTTTCCTGACAGATGGAAAGTGGCTTCGTCACAAAACACCAATGATTCGATGAAACCTAAAGTTGCGTTGTACAGCGACAACAGATTGGGATATGTGAAAATCTAGCACACAAAATGCCCTCCTGTCTTCGTTTGCAGCCATTTTTCTATTATATCGTCTCCTAGCAACGAAATTAATAAATATGCAACAGGTTCACCAACATAACAAAAATATTTCAGTTTCACTTTCCATTGATATCAATATCATGTTTCTAAGTGTCTCCTAACGATAGTTATTCAAGTTTGTAATCGGGAAGATAATTTATAGTAACACCAGCGAATAGGGATTATAAAGAATGGACACTGAGCGAATTTTCCTGTTTTTTGTTTCTCTGTGCGCCAGCGTTTAGTTCCACTTTCAAGCGCTAGAGGTTAGTGTAATCGAGCATACGCTAAGATAATAATTGAGAATAGAGTTGAGACACAGGATCCAAACATCGCCTACCTTATTGCATAATCCAGTAACGCTTTGCTTCAAATAAATTCAAGTTAACAGCTTTTCCTTATTTCTCAGTGACAAACTACTTGTAATAACAATATTTTATATTTCAGATATACTAAATTATATTATAAAATAATATAATACATTATAAAATTAAGTATAGAATTCGTTTAATATTTGTATATAATATAATATAGGTATAAGAACTTTCAAATCTTCCTCGACTTTTGAAGAGAACTATACATCTTCAATGCTGGAAACAAGAATTTAGTTTCCCAATATTTATACGGCAGCAGAATTATTCGTAATTTATTTATTACATGGAGGAGTCCCCCTGGATTAAGTTAATGTCTCGCTTATGTTGTGTATTCTGCAGCAAGTTTATAGAACAATAATAATACAGTTTTGTTTATATAGGTATATGGTTTTACTTCTCATAAGAGTTTTGTTTTTCCATTTTCAGCGCTATCAAATCATTACATATTTTAATTGTTGTTGGGGTCAACGTCTCAACTCTCATTATAAAGGAACGCTAGAGTGTAGACATTACAGTTAATGAAGGATTTATTATTTTATGGATCCAATTTATTTTATTTGAGTACATAATGTACCTAGATGTATTAATTATATGTGTTATATTTCCGCTGTGTCGACTGCTAGCTGGTGTGATGTCAGCGCCAACTCTAGGGAGAAAGCAGAATCTGACGCTCTAGCTGGCTTGAAGGTCATTGAAATCAGTCCGGCTACATCAAAGGTACCGAAGCGAAGTGTCCATTCTTTATAATCCTATTCGCTGGTAACACTGTATTTAAAATAGGCGATCAAATTCGGGAACATGAGGAGTACTGAAACTATATTCCTAGAATTAAAACTGCAACACACCCAAAAGAACATAAATGGAAAATTAAATAATATTGGCAAACTACGCAAAGAAAGGGACTTTTGTGCAAGAAAACAAATTCCGTAATCCATCAAAAAAAAAAAAAAAAAATAACAGACAAATTTTATGACTGTATTAAGGATGTTTGTCGACTGTAGTATTGCTAACCATTATTACGCATTTGATTGTAAACAATAACAACTTAGTAAACTAATACAGGACTAATTATCAATTTTATACAAAGTATAAACTGGTATCCTGAGAGCGTACTCATATAGAAGGCAAATTAAAAATGCACATGAACAAGAGTCCAAAAATGTTTACTTCCTTAAATAGAAAGGATCTTAAGTTTGCCAAGACCGGCTAAATAAATCTAAAATAAAAAGGGAAAGATGTGTCTCGAAAGTCGCTGAGAAATAGTGATCTTGAGTGTACACTGGTGGCCATAATTCTGGAAACGTTTTGTTTTTGTACTGAATTATTATAGCATTTGTATTGATTCACAGATTTATACAATTGAAAATGTTATTCGTGACTGACCCGTTAATTATGGGGCTATAATAAAGGTATTATATTAAATCCTAAATATTTTAATAATAAATAATTACCAAGTGGAAATTATGTTCTTGTCGTTTAATATCTAAAAATTAATTTCAGTTTTCATTATAATTTCCCATTATTTATTGTAATAATAATTAGTCCATTGTCGAGTTTAAGATTATTGTATCTCTTTAGAAGATTTCCTTCGATCTTTCAGTGCTAATCGACAAATCTGCCTCACATCTCTTGGACTTACTTTAGGTTTTCTACTAGTCCTAAGTGTTGTTTTACGAGATTTTGTGGATTTGTACTTCTGCCATACCTTCTGGACGCCAGACACTGTAGCACCATTACCAAGTTTTCTTGTAATTTCCTTGATTGTGTGGCCTTCTTCTCGAAGCGTGACTGCCCTAGAAGCTGTCCAGTCCTTTCGTGGATCCATTGTGATAAAATGATCAATAAAGTTTGTTGTAAAGCAATCAGGTGTTCACCTAACGAAATCTTAAGTCAGACAACTGGTAGAAACACACTAATAATGTCCACATTTTACGCTAACATTGCTCAACAATGCTTCTATCGATCAACAATAATCTTAAAATCAATACTGGACTAGTTTTTATTGCAGTAAATAATAGGAAATTATAATGAAATCTGAAATTAATATTTAGATCTTAAACGACAAAAACATAATTTCCCACATAGTATTGATTATTTATTGAAAAAAAAGGATTTAATATAATACCTTTATTATAACCCCATAATTAACGAATCAGTCACGAGTAACATTTTGAATTGTATAAATCTGTGAATCGATGCAGATGTTTTAATAGTTCAGTACAAAAACAAAACGTTTCCAGAATTATGGCCACCAGTGTACAACAAGGAAGACGAAGTCGCAAGTTAGTGCGAAAGCTGCCCCAAGTAATGTAAGTTCCTGTCTGTTATTTTTGCAGTATTTTATTAGTAGTATTTTAATTTACACTTTACCTAGTGTTAGTTTGTCTATGTTGTGTTTTGTCACTATAGTTTATCTTGGAATTTTATCACGGTATTTTGTTTCAGGAACAGATTTGTGGAAATTCTTGTAACTAGATGTGCTCACAGTTTGCCATTGACGTCACAAAGGAGCTGTTTAAAATGTATTACTCTCTTAAAGTCAGCATTTAAAAACTGTGATTGTTATTGTCTTCATTATTAATAAAATTTATACTTAACAGATAAGCCATCTGTTGGGATTGATACCGAATATTCGGGACAGCGGTTCAAATTCCATCCCCAAACAATTTCTCAACTGTAATATTTAATTTTCTTTATTAATTTGTTATTGTTACAACTTTCATTAATTTAATTATGTTCCTACATTTCAATGCTGCAGTTATTTTCTAATAATAGTGTTATTATTTGATCAATATTGTATGTTTATTAATAATATGACACTGAGTGTAACTTTAATAAATTGCATGGTGCTAATTCATATTAATATAGAGCATTTAAAAATGAATAGCATAATAATTTTGTTCATAATGTAACCTTTTTATTGATTTTGTATATTTCATAATATTCTGATTGTATAAAACTGTTTATTGTCTGTATTCCCCAGTAGCATTTCTGTGGAGTTAAAAATGTTGCAAAATTTCAGTAACATACGATCCTATACTTCGCTTAGTATACAAAACAATTGATGGAATAACGGTCTATGTTGCCCGTCCGATAGTAAATTTATGAGCGGAATTACGATGTAACATTTTTGTTCCACCTGCACAATTAGCAGATTGTAACATAGACCGTTATTCGGCCCAACGCTTCAATTATTGATCTTTATCTGTTATATTATGAAAGATTTTGGTACCGATTTATTAAAATATTTTATGCTCGACCATGCCGAAATGTAGTAATTATACACCTGGTAGCAGACTTCATTACAGTACACCTATTCATTAAAGTTCAGGTGTTCCACCAATCACAAAATACCATTGTAGCAATATGAAAGCGCAAGTATCGATTATTCTCGGATATGCAATCGAAAGACAACTAGCGCGAGATTAGATTAATAATTAGCGTTAATTGTAAATAATATTCAAATAAATTCAATTTGTCATCTCGTTTTTCTATGTCTAATTCAATTTCAAGGTAATATCAAGATTAATGTTTATTTTACTCTCTAGATTATATCAAGATCAATGTCGACATATGTTTCTCGGAAAAAAATCAATACTTTCGCGTCACAATTTACGAGGTATTGCACAAGGTCATTTCCGCTCCTCAATCAGATAAGAATAACATGAATACTTATGAATAATTTCAAGTTAGAAATATGATCGAGCATAAAAAGTCGTATGAAACTTGACTATAATGGTAATTAAGACGCTCGTATGAAAATTATGAAACTCGCTTGCGCTCGTTTCATAAACATATTCGCATCTTAATTACTACCATTATAGGCTCGTTGCATAATGTACAGGGACATCATTTTATTTTTACTAACATTTCTGATATTAACCTGGCTATACCTTTGGATCAACGGTTGCTACCCCTTCCACGACTGGAGTTCGATTGCGTAATATACAAACAAATCACTTTACTAGGTATAGGAAGGAAGAAAAGTAGTTCATCCATTTACGTAAACTAGCAAATATCACGCTTTTGAGTTTGATAATTTTCATTAGGTTTTTGTTTAATCAAGATATAGTACAGTATTCACGAACTGAGCTGTCCATACGGACGTATTCATTATGCAGTGTATATTATACTGTCTATAGCACATTAGCGTACACTATAGAGAATGAAGTTAAATTGAAAAATAATCATAATATGGATATTTAAACACATTTTTCTAAATGGTGGCGGTTCATTTCGATACAGGCTTCAGTTCTAATGTGTGTAATTCCAATTACCAGTTTCGTCCTTCGTACTAGTAACTCATGTTGAAATAATTCTGTACCTACTCTGTGAAAGAGTACCTTACGTACTGTAAATTCAATCTTCATTTCTGCCCGATCCGAAAAGATAAAATTACTCAGACATGATATCTACTGTCCGTCCAAGTGGTTATGTCGCAGGATCATAGACACGTGACAGTTAATCACTTAACGAGGCCCTTTTATTTAAGTTATTTTAAACAGTTGTATAATATTACGTAGACGTCCAATTCCTAACAGACATTAATATTTTCAGAAAATAGCTAAGACAGCCCAGCCACTAGCCTTTACAGAGACGCGAATAGAAGGTGGTGGGGAAAACCGGAATGCGACGTAGGCAAATGGACGACAGTACCTGTGCGAGAATAATGCAATATTGAAAGCTCTTACGTCATTGGAAAATGCGAACATATTTTTGGTACGTACTGTGACGGTAAGACTACTATGACTGTATATGCGGTCTTGGATCTGTGTGGAGGACGGTTGAACTTCATTAGTAGAAGGGGTGGGAGTGAAGTACATTCAAAAACTCAGGTACAATAAAAATTGAAGTAAAAATAAAATGATGTCCCTGTACTATTACAGTACTATTTTACTAGGAAATAGCATAACTTTACAAGTCACAATATTGTAGTTACGACACTATTTTACTGTGAGTGCAACATATTAAAAGAGCGTTAAAGTATCACGTTGCCAACATTACCTCACGAAAGACTTTAAGTACGTTTTCCTTATATCTTAACTCTATAAGTTGGGTAGTTCTTGATTTAAGTCAGAACTTCTGGAATATCTAATACAAACTGTAAAAATGCATGAAGCGTGGGAGTGACACCAACTTGTCGTAACATTTTAATGTGTGTGTAATTAAACGTATCACAATTTGACTAAATTGTACTAGTTATATCTTCCTGTAAGGGTACACAACACCTACACTGTATATTAGCATTTCCACTTGAGAAATGGAAATGTTGGATTTTCTACAAGGTAAGAATAATGGTAGTCTAACTAATTAGCTGACTAAAGACACTTTAATTTTACGGTGACATGTTGATATAGACATAGAGGAAAATTATCGGTGTATTATGATTTATGACAAATGGAGGTTTTGAAAGAACTATTTTCCTCATAGCCGCATTGTCTAGCATTAATTTCTCCAAATGAACATAAATTTCTTCCGTTTGTAAGACGTTCTAATGAAACTAACCAGAATATTACAAGACATAATATATTAAACAATATTACCACAATTAAAAACAAAGCTATTAATAAAAGTTAGTAATATATCAGGTATCAAAATTATTTTTTCCGTGTTCGAGTGCAACTATCATCTGAAAACGATTAAAATAGAGGAAACAACAAATTAGTATTGATTTCTGTCTTCAGAAACAGAACACAGTATTCGAATAGTCAAATTTCAATTAATCACTACTTACTACTAACAAGAGATGCCTCGTCATCACATTCTACGTGTCTATGTAATAGTCGCGACCCTCGTTTTGTGTGTCCACTGTGGCGCTTCGCATCGTGTTCGTCTCCGAGATTCCGCAAGACTGCTGGCAGCTTTCAAGAAACATTTTCATCTCAAATGTATATTTATAGTTCTTCTTACATCCGACCATGAAACAGGTAAGTCAAACTCATGAATTTAGGGCAGAAAAATACACTCAGGGACAAAAAAAACCGGACACTTTAATATTTGCTGGTATTTTGCAAAACATTATTTTCTCATACAATTATATGGTAGCCATCTGTTGTTATGAAGACGTGTATACATTGTTGATTGTTTTTTGTTTTATAAACAAGCCATTACAACCAAATATTCCAATTTTGCATTCGGAGTCTCAGCTATAACAATTTTGTCTCAACCATTTTGTGCTTCATTATCGTTATCATTCGTTATTTCTTTATTTCTACATTTTCTGAGTTTAAGTGGGGTTGTAACATTTGTCTTAAAACAAGATGCGACCTGAAGATGTGGCTCGAGCTGTAGCCCTTTACGATGATGGAAGCAGTGTACGTTACATTCCAAATGTTATGAATATGGCTAGAAGCACAACCCATGATGTCATAAAACGGTATAGAGAGACCCTAGAATATACCAGAAGACCAGGTTCGGGTCGTCCAAGAGCTACAAATCCGAATGAAGATAGGTATATGGTGTTGAGAGTTCTTAGGGAGCGCAACCTGCCAGCTACTAGTGTAGCCCAGCAATTTGTTAACATGCATGGACGCCCAATTTCGGCCAAAACAGTTAGAAGGAGGTTGAAAGCAAGTGGACTGATATCAAGTAGACCTGCAACTGGTCCCAGACTTCTCAGGATGCATCGAGTTGAACGACTGCGTTTTGCAAATGATCACAGGGATTGGAGAAATGGACAGTGGAGCTGTGTTCTGTTCACCGATGGGTCCCGTTTCAATCTGTGCTCACCTGATGGACGTGAAAGAGTTTGGAGAAGGAGGGGAGAACGATTTTCACAGTGTTGCATTTCCGAAAATGTGCCATATGGAGGTGGTGGGGTGATGGTTTGGGCAGGAGTGTGTACGGATGCTCGTACAGAGTTGGTTTTTGTTGAAAATGGAAGACTAACAGTTGATAGGTATATAAATGAATGTTTGGCTGATCATTTTGTGCCATTTGGCCAATTTGTAAGCGATAATTTTGTTTTAATGCATGATAATGCACGGCCGCATATTGCCCATGTGGTCGGAGATTATCTCCAAGAAGTGGGAATCAATGTTCTTCCATGGTCAGCAAGGAGTCCAGACATTAACCCAATTGAACACGTGTGGGACATACTGGGACGGCGTGTTAAGAATAGACACCGAGACCAGAATCGTTACAAGAGTTGAGGCGAGCACTTGGCGAAGAATGGGAACTTATTCCTCAAGAAGACATTGCTAACCAAATTGAGAGCATGCCAAGACGTATGGATGCAGTTATTCAAGCCAGAGGGGGTAATACCCGTTACTAAAAAGAGTTTTTAATGTTTAAGGCACCATGAAATGAAAAAACAGTTAGACCAAACGATGCCATAGTTATACGCCCTTTGTAATTTTTTGTAAATTTTCTCATCAGAGAATTTTTTTTTTTCAAATGTTGTCATATAAGGTGCTAAATGAAACATTATTTTGTTTAAATGGGTTTTGTTTCATTTTGAAATAATTGGCAACAAAATACAAGCAAATATAGAAGTGTCCGGTTTTTTTTTGTCCCTGAGTGTATTTGAAGTATAAGGTTCAAAAGATTGTAATGGAAATTCTGAAGAGCTCTCTTCAAATTCTACACTATCATCTAGGCCTATATGTTAACACGTAAATTTTTGTTTTAATGTACAAATCGAATCATTATTTTGCTCGTTTCATTTCCCTTTATCTTTTATGTTTGTTAATTCCGGATCCCAGAGGTCAACCTCACTTGAGGACGGATGATTTGAAATAAATCTTAGTAGTAATAATGTCACATTAGCGAATGTTTCTTATTATGTTAACCAATAAACATGAAATCAACAAACTTACGTAGATACATGGTATTGAAGTGGAGGATATTTTTGAGGCTCATAGAAATGAAAGAAGGAAGTGTAAACAGTATCTGTCAGCGGCGTATTTGCTTCATAAAGTTCACTTCTTAAAAATTGCCTTAAGTCGATTTATCACAGCTTGTCGAGTAGAACAGAACAACCGGTAATATAATTGTGTTTTATAACACGCAAGCCAGACTTTTAACAATTTTTTTTTGTGCGAGTTCATTTCTTACACTTATGAGGAAGCTATTAGTACATATTATAAAAATCACTTAACAAATGACGTAAATATACGCCGAATAAATTTTGATATCGCACCTAATACCACTGATCTCTAAACTTTTAACACGCTCTCTTGTAAAATTTTGTCTGTGTGGCTTAGGACTGTATCATTCTCACCCCTTCAATTGTTTCTCCAAAATAAACTGAAGTAGTTGCTGAATATTTTAAAAATTATATTGACAAATCGATTTTAAAATGTACACCCTCTGACACCGAGACTGGTCGCTGTTCAGAGATTAAGTTCCACCTCTAAATAGCTTGGGAATCATTGTATGCGCTGTGTTCACACGCGTGAGTTTTACATGGAGAGATTCGAAGTCTGGTCTTTGTGACGAGAAGAGAGTTCTATCGCTAAGCCATAAAGGCTTCGTAAGGAATATGTAGCTTCGTGATAGACATATACATCGCTGCTACGAATTGTCTTCATCTTCAATGCTTAATACTTCCCTGTGTGAACCTCGCGTTAACCCGAACAACAGACAAATCCACGCTACAGGAGAGCGACTATTTTCCGTGTCAATAGATGTACCTTTCCATTTAAGATAACTTTTCAGTGTGTAGGGTAAAGGTTGTTAATATTGTGATACAAGTAATATTGTGATAGTTCTTTTTGAGAATTTATTGCAATTTTACTGAGGGAGAGAAGGACCGGTTTTGTGCAGCAACTCGTACACAAACATCCCCTTAATACGTCCTCTCATTCAGTAAAATTGTAATACATTCTTTAAAAGAACTATCACAATATTACTCGTATTACAGTATTACCAACCTTTATCCTATATTACTAAAATTGCTATGTGTAATAGTCAAAAGCAAAAGAAATGTGACTGCTATGATTTCAGGCCTCGTGGAACTGTCCACGATATCTGAATTTATTAAGATTTTGTCTCAAGATGGCATCCTGAACGCCGTTGTTGCAGCACGCGTGTTCAACTCTTCATTGGAAGAGCACCAATGTCGCGGAAGTCGAAATCTGAACGTCATTCTGCTAAGCAACAACACGAACAACTCTTTTCTCCAAGAGGTAAAGATGTGTCCTCAGTCAATGAATCACAGTTGTCAAATTATAACAACAAAATCGTAATAATTTCGTGGTGAAATTGTTTCTCCACAGATCTCGAGCTTCGTTGGCCCCACCTGGCTGATGTTCATAACCTCTGTGTCCTCGCTAGACGGGGTTTACATCCCGTTCAACACAGAATTTATCGTGGTTCGCACAACAATGGGTGGAACACAAATGTTGACTGAGACCTATCATATAGTACAAGGCTCTTCTCTTGTGTTGAACCCAGTTGGTAAATGGTCAGATGTGAATGGACTCACCATGACCAACCAGACTCTTCTGCAGCGTAGAAGGAATCTAAACGGAATCGTGTTCAAGGCTCTCACAGCCGATGTAAGTAGTCATGTTAATTTAAACATACAGCACGGATTCGTACTCATTATGGTATAAATTTAATTCCATAAATATTTAAATTTCAAAAAGTTTCATACTACTCACTGGTAGTTGTATAACTACTTTTATTAGAATAATTCCAAGGAAAAATTGTTCCCGGGCCGGGTATCGATCCCAGGACCTCTGGTTGAACGTACCAGCGCTCTTTCCAACTGATCCACCCGAATCTCAACTTTTCCCTTTATATCCACACAACTCGCGTGGGCTGACGAAACGCCAGAGACCCACATCGAGTGCACACAAACTCTGGGTCTCTGGCGTCTCTGGCGTTTCGTCAGCCCACGCGAGTTGTGTGGATATAAAGGGAAAAGTTGAGACGGTGTCACTGGCTCAGTTTGAGGTCCCGGATCGATACCCGGCCCCGAACAATTTTTCCCTTGAAATTATTCAAATCTGCTTTACAGGGAGCCTTACCTGAAAGACTAGATTTGCATACTTTTATTAGCCTTCTTGAAATTTACCCGGAACTACAGTATGAGGCAAAATTAGTTCCTATCCGTTTGTTTCTACTGTTGCAGTATTTCAACATCGACTAGGAAGCGACGAAATCGTGCCCTTCTTAGAGTTTAATCTTAGGTTATAGACCTCTTGCCTTAAGGGGAAGAACCTACAGAAATGAAAAAATCTGTATCAAAATTAACATTTTTTAAACCTAAAATTACTTCATAATATTGACTTCATTTGAGCGAAATTTCAAGGTAGTTAGGAAGAAAATAATTGACTTTATGCCATTTTTTAAATATATGTGCTCAAACTTCTCTGTTGAATACCCGGAGTTTGTTTGTTTTACATTTTCAACATTTAATATGTAATATCTCAGGCAATAACAGAGATAACTGAATAAAATTTTCAGGACATATTCTCACATTAAACATGAATCATTCTGTAAGAGGAAATTTTCAAACTGCAAATTAAAAAATGTTAAAAACAGACGTGCAATTTTTCTTTCTGTTCATAAAAATGCAAAATAAAAATAAAAATGTAAAAATCAAAATTTCTAAAAAATAATCAAACAAAATTGATTAGCACTCTTTTAGCTTTCATTTAAGAAAATATTTATGATTCTGTGATATTCTTGAGAGCAGATATATTATTTTCTTTGTAATACTGCATTTTTTGCATTTTTTATATCTGTGACTGTACAATAAAGATCAAAAGTGAAAACGTTATGGCTTCATACCTTGTTATGAAACTATGTTAGAGAAATAGAAGCTCTACTTAAAATAATATGAGGAAAGAGATTTTCTATAGGTCCTTCCCCTTAAAGTTTCTAAAGAGAATAAAATATTCACTTTCGCTTCTGTTTTTTTTAATTGGTTATTTTACGACGCTTTGTCAATTGATATGGTTATCTAGCGTCTGAATGAGATGAAGGTGATAATGCCAGCGAAATGAGTCCAGCTCCGAAAGCTACCCAGCATTTGCTTTTAAGGGTTGAGGGAAAACCATGGAAAAATCTCAACCAGATAAATTATCCCAACCAGGATTTGAATCCGGGTCCGCTCGTTTCAATGTCAGAAACCCTAACCGTTACTCCAGAACGGTGAAGCTTTCGCCTCTTATTGGAAACGGGATGATTTCTTCGTTTACACTGAGTTTTCAATTTATACACGTCAGCACGTCTCATATTTGAAATGGATGCATAATCTGTCGAACAGCGCACTTTTTTAATCATATTAGACATGTATTCGCAAGAGACGTTATCTTTAATGTAGTGTGTCATCAAACAGTGTGTTGTAAGATTCTTCAGAAATTGGCCAGAGACTTTTCCAAAACTAAATATGAAGGAATGCTGTGGTAAGACAGCTCTGACCCATGAAAACCTTGAAGATATGCTTGTTAGATTATTGTTAGGCCTAACTCCTAAAGGAATTAAATAACTAATATATTTGCCCTCTTAGATAGCTTATCAAATTCCTAAATGATTATTTATTCACATAATTAGCATAACATGTAGAACAATTTAAATTGAGACACGTTTTCGGCAATGATTTGCCATCTTCAGATCGTTAAGAAGTGATGCTAACAAAGTATGAACACTTTACAAAGTTGTTACATCACTTATTAACGATCTGAAGATGGCAAATTATTGCCGAAAACGTTTATCAATTAAAATGTCCTACATATTATGCTAATTATGTGAATAAATAATCACTTAGCAATTTGATAAGCTATCTAAGACGACAAATATATTATTTATTTATTTAATTTCTATATTTTAGCTTATCGGAAACCATACAACATGCCTATAAAAACTAACTCCTAAAATTTCGGCATGAACAATTGCGTTGTTACAGAATCCTCCCATGTCGCGTCTGGAAGGTAACGAAAATTCGGCGAAGATTGGTGGCTACATTGGGAGAATTTGGCAGATGATGGAGCGGGATTTGAATTTATCGTAAGTTATGACACTGCAGCACTGGTCACTTTATTACTCTGGAATATTCTAAAGAACACCCACACATTACTGTCTATATAACGACATTCACCAGTCTAGAAGCGCCCTCGTTACAAGCCAGACAGACGGAATTTTTCTTTTCACTGCAATTTTTTAAATAACTTCTGAGTCTATTCAGCTGCATTGAAATTAAATTCACGTGTTTTTCGAAATAAATGACAGCCAGAATGTCATCCTGTTCACATTACTTCCTTCAATTCCCGATTATCATAAAGCGCAGTTGCTCTATCTGTCGTCTGTACGCCTTTATTCAGTGAGGGAAGTGAGAAGGTATGCGACGGTATGAAATACCGCCACTGGTTTCTATGGCCAGAAAGCATACCGTTAGTGAAAAAATGTGATCGTAAAAATTTGTTTATACATTTCTTCACAGCAAAGAATACTATCTGTTTGCTTCGTAAATCTAAACCACAGCCTTCTGGAACTGTATTCAATGTGTATTTAGACACGCTTATTTGATAAGCTCAACTCCTGGAATGCTTACAACGGTAGTATTTCAAGTATAGAAGGCTGTGGTCTGTAGTTTGTGGTGGCCATTGTTGCCAATTTAGTGACTCATTTTTTTTTTGCTGCATTTTTTATTAATAATTAAGTAAAGCACTTTGAAGCTTTAACATTATTTTAAATGATAAGTCTCCATGGACATTATAAAATGATCTAGTAAATAGCTGAAGTAACTTGAAATTATTTTATTAAGAAATTTAATGTGTTGCGTAAGCTTCAAAGATTCTCGTTACTGACTGCATGAAACAATTTATTGTATACATCACTTACATTACACTGTAAAGAAAATACAGTAAGGTCAACTAGCCTATTTCGTGGGAACAAATTCTGAGTGCGCATGTCACGAAACCGGGTGTATTATCTGGAACCTCCACCAGATGGATCTCCATCTACAACAGTGCTGGCATAATTTAATATTAACTGAAAAGATTTATAACTCATCTTTTAACAATTTGAAAGACATGAGGCAAAGGAATGGCAATATAATCATAATAATAATTACTTCCGTATGTAAACATCATGAAAATATTCACTAATTGACGCTAATTTTAAAGTCACTGGTGGATGCTTATGTTGGTAACGTAATATCGAACCATTAGCTACATAGATCATGACATTCGTTTCGATGAAGTTACGTCAACAATGGATATAATAAAATTTTGTTGACTAGCTAATAACATTATATTAGTGATGGATATAATTTCATACCAGTAACGTTATACTTAGGCCTACATGATTATTCCTATTATTGACAGTAATATTTTGTACACTGATATTGATTTTGGTTTCCAAATTGGAATTAACATACTTACTTACTTACTTACAAATGGCTTTTAAGGAACCCGAAGGTTCATTGCCGCCCTCACATAAGCCCGCCATCGGTCCCTATCCTGTGCAAGATTAATCTAGTCTCTATCATCATATCCTACCTCCCTCAAATCCATTTTAATATTATCCTCCCATCTACGTCTCGGCCTCCCCAAAGGTCTTTTTCCCTCCAGTCTCCCAACTAACACTCTATATGCATTCCTGGATTCGCCCATACACGCTACATGCCCTGCCCATCGCAAACGTCTGGATTTAATGTTCCTAATTATGTCAGATGAAGAATACAATGCGTGCAGTTCTGCGTTGTGTAACTTTCTCCATTCTCCTGTAACTTCATCCCTCTTAGCCCCAAATATTTTCGTAAGCACCTTATTCTCAAACACCCTTAACCTATGTTCCTCTCTCAGAGTGAGAGTCCAAGTTTCACAACCATACAGAACAACCGGTAATATAACAATGTTATAGATTCTAACTTTCAGATTTTTTGACAGCAGACTAGATGATAAAAGCTTCTCAACCGAATAATAACACGCATTTCCCATATTTATTCTGCGTTTAATTTCCTCCCGAGTGTCATTTATATTTGTTACTGTTGCTCCAAGATATTTTCGAAGGATATTAACATACACATTAAAATTTCTAACTGTATCGGTTGAATAGAATGTCTCTAAATAAGTGAAAGAACACATAACCTCGGCTACATAATAATTACCCGATTACATTGGTGTACAGCTAGCTCTTGGATCTAGCTATGAAAGAGCGATTGAAAAGGTACAAAAATTCATATGAGCAATGACCCTTGCCCGTGTAGTAACATGCCGTAGTTTGAACTCCGTGAATGCATTATTTCCTGAGTCGAGGCTTGTAAGTAATTAGTATAGGCTACGTATGGAGTTAAAAATGATTTTTGCCCATAGTAATAAGCCAACTTTGCAAGGGAATTATTTTCTGAGTTACAAAATTATAAGACGTATTGTGTAGGCTCTTGTGTCTAGCAATGGAGTTAAGAATTTGTATTACTGACTACAAAAAATCCTTTACGAGAATGGAAGAAGGTAAGAATTTGTTAATTCAAATGTGTTGTTACTGCAATATATCTTTTACAAAAATGAAAGAAGGTAAGAATATTGTAATTCAAACGTAGCCTAATACAGTAAAGGAAAAGTGAAAGAAGTTACCGGGATTTAACTGTTGCCAGTTAAGCATGATTTAAGGATTGCGTACGTAGTTATGTGATAAAAGTTGCACTAGATAATTATTAGGCCCTCTTTGTTCACCTAGGTAGTTAGGCCTACAATTAGTAGCCTACATCGGATATATAGTGAACACACATTTTTTAATTATAACAGGTTACCTCGAATTCTTGTTTATTTATTAAATGTTTCCCTGATGTAGGCTATGTATTTTACAACATATTGTGATCCAAGATGAAATGCAATGGATATGAAGAAACAGAATAAAACGGTAAGCACTTCGCTAATAGTATGTTTTACTTCAATCATGAACACTGCAATTTTATATGTATTTTGAAAAGAAAAAGTGAATTTTCATTAGACCTACATAATAAGACACAACTACAGAACAAAGGAATAATTACAACACTTCATACAAAGTTTCATCTGAAAGTTTAGCATGTCTGAACAGCTGATCGCTAAAATCAGCTGTTAGCCCTGCCGATACTAGCGACATGGTTGGATTCATTGAGAACTATACCTCCCTGAGCTTGATTTTAGTACCAACAACATCAAAGGTGCCGACAAGATTGTCTCTACTGTATCTTCTTTATACTGTGCTTACATATGTCTATGTTGTCAGGGAGGGAGTATGCCTTTTTTAAAATCGAGGTATCCCAGAGGAAAATCTTAGGGTAGCATCACAGTCTACTATATACATTCGCGAAGCTCAATATGTAGTAAAAATGCAATCATGGGTAGTTGCCCACCACTAGGATCGCTACTATCGCCTCATCATCGCAGATCTCTCTCTAGCAGACGACAAAATATGTTACACTTTCGTTGTCGTGTTCTTTTGGAAAAATTAACACCTTCCTTCCATTATTGAAATATTAAATACATAAAGTTAATTTATTATTTTAATGAAGTATATTAAATTCCACCATAAACTCGAAGATACCTGCAAGAAATAAATTAATATAATTTTTGTTTGTGCAAAACGAACTGAAATTTACTATAATAGCTTCACTCATTCAAGATTATAGCGATAATTAACTATAAAACCAATAAATATTAATTTGCATTTCCCTTTACAACAATAATAATGGAAATATGAATTAATGGAATAACTTACGTGTACCGGTATTTGTAGTGTAGGCTTACGTAGTTAGCAAAGTGGGATGAGGTTAAGCAATAATAATCACACCAGAATTGGAAATAAAACGTGATCAATAAATTTTATTGTAACCCAGACTTTTTCTACGTCTCTAGTAAAGCAACAAATAAAAATAACAACAAAATTAACAGCTATAATTAAAAACATATCCTTTGAAAAAAAAAGTAGGCCTAAGCAATAATAATCCCACCAGAATTGAAAATAAAACGTGATCAATAAATTTCATTAAAACAAACTTAATTTTTTTCTACGTCTTTAGTGAAATAACACATAAAAATAATAACAAAATTAATAGCTACAATTAAAAATATATCCTCTGAAAAAAAGTAGACCTAACCTTTATTTCTCTGGAAAATTAGCAGCCTAAGTGACAGAACTTTAACCGGTATCTAATGTCCTTTCGGTTAGACTGAAACATTTCATTGTGAAATTTAAGGATATAATGTATTCTAACAGTCACAAAGAACTTCAAAATTAAGAGTTTTGTTTCTGCACAGCATTCTTGTGGAAACCCAGGAACCTTTCTGAATCTTTCGGAAATCGGACAAAGGATAACTCTGGCATCTTTCTGTTACTGTTGCTACAATTTATATCACTACAAACGTCTCCTTCTTGTCCCACAGTATTATTCCAATTATTACCATATTTTATCCATTAGCATTTTCATTACAACCAATAACGAACATTTCAAGCATCAATGTGAAATACGCAACGAGCTAGCACTCGATAGAAATACGACACAGTCCAAAGTCGACCACGACCATGGACAGTCTATTGTTTCTAGTTGCTAACCGCTTGGAGCGCTTTATCACGAGATTTGCAAAAAAAACACCTCAAGCTTCGCGACTGTATATAGTAGACTGTGGTAGCATACCGCTTCTGCTTTTATTTCTCACTGTCTTTATGGTGTAGGCCTAACATTACGTTTTATCTTCCGAGTGATAAAATCGATTCGTGATAAATTTCTACCGAACCTGCGTCATTTAAATAACAATGATCACAGCAATGCATTCGCGGGCTGGATGTCGAAATATGATGCATAAACTAATTCGTATATCATAATTTTCATTCTCTGAAATTCATATAAATTATTCCAAAATTTTACTATTGTAAAAGCTGTTATGCTGAAGAAGTTCATAATTTATTTTGTGATAAGATTACAAATTTGAGGAGTAACATTTCTAAATTATTGTATTCTTTGTCATTTTTATGAACTGTACGTGTCATATTGTATAAAAGTCGAATCAAGTTTAGGTTTATAGAAGTTATTAAGGGGAGTGGGTAGTGATGCCTGTGCGATTAAAAAATTTCATCACAAACGTTTAGTTCAATATTTCTAGGCTTTTAGTATTCAGAGTGGAATAAAAATTTCCAGGCTTATACAAACAATCATTCTGAATTCAGTGGTATATAAGAACTAATTAGTTTCAAATCCAAGTGTAAAAGAAAGGCCCTAACTGGTAACCTGTTTTCTAACTTTGCTAAGTG
Organism: Periplaneta americana; assembly: GCA_025594305.2. Lineage (NCBI taxonomy): Eukaryota > Metazoa > Arthropoda > Insecta > Blattodea > Blattidae > Periplaneta > Periplaneta americana. The sequence continues at coordinate 11,183,937 of JAJSOF020000009.1, read as the reverse complement.
TACCTGATTTTTCAGGTGCACATTACTTGCTACAATTTTCACTCATATACCTTGTATTTTTTTAAGTTATCAAGTAATGTGTATTGTACATTCTAAAGCAAAATTTAGTTAAATATTTCACTTCTAGTGAAACAGAAAAAAAATATTGAAATTTGTTTAACATTTTTTGCAATTTTTTAGTGCATATATATTTTTTTCGTGTTATGTGTGTTTATATTCTTAAACCCGTAGGTCTGCTATATATAATACAGGCTGCAGAAAACACTGTAAAAATTTCATATAAACTGATTCAGTAATTTCAGAGAAAAATGCACTTAAGTTTGAAAAATGTCAACTTATGGAAAACTGCGTTAAAAAAAATAAAGATATATGAATTACATACACCACCAAATTTAAGGAGGCCGTTTGAATGGCTTACTTGCAGAAATACCTCCCACAATATTTATATTGTTTTAAAAGGAAGTTTTTACTTTTTTTTTTAAACACAAAACAAATAATCGGATTTTTGACCCCCAATCACTACCTGGTTCCCTTAAAAACATATTTACACAAACTAATATTTCACAACATAAAGTTGCATTTGTTTTTCGAAACTAGTCAAAAATTATTTTGTCATATGACGCATCCAAAAATTCAATATATACTAGAGCATTAAAAAATTAATGGCAACATAGTTACTGTTTCACACTAAATTTATTTAGGTTACTTTTGACACTACATACTTCATAGTCTCCTGTTACGTCAATACGTTGTCAAATTCTTGGAAGACGGGGAACTCAATGTGCAGCAGCATTTCTGGACCTCTCTCTCAGTGATCAATCTGAAGCTCTTCGGATGTCAACTCTTTGATTGAAAGCGAACGCCTCGCTTCCACCCAACTTGCAATAGTTCAGTATGCTAGGACTTCTCTCCCACAGACTTCTTGTAATGTCCTGAATTATTGAGTTGCATGTTTTTCTCTTACAACTTGGATTTATATGAAACACTTTTGTTCGTACCTTCAAGACTGTATTGTTTATTACAAATCAGAAACATCAACTGTATTTACAAAATATGGCTACTTCGAGACTTTCAGTATTGCAAATTTATGAAACAATAGCTGTTCTACTACGTAGTACAAGATTTCAATGGTCACCGCTAGGAGCACTGATTTAGAGCATTGTTGCCATTACTTATCGAATGCCCTAGAACAGTGTTTCTCAAACTATGATCCGCGGACCACCTGTGGTCCTGAGGTCTGCCCTTGTGTTCTTTCGAAAAAGACAGAAGAAAAAATAAAATTCAAACGAATTGCGTATCATACTAATAGCTGGAAATCTCAGAGTTTGGAAATGACACATGGCAATCACCTTCCACTTTTTCTCTGAATACTGACATTTAATGAAATTTATTACCCTACCCGTCTACTCTCAACAACAAAAGAGGGATTTAAAGCACTATGAACGTGGTGTTTCTCGCCATCTTTTCCCTGCACATCTGGCGCCGCGCCTGTAACCCAGCCAGGGACCACCTGAATTCATAACAGGACCAAAGTACCGAACCTCTTCATGTATTTATGACTTTCTTAATAGTTTGGAGACACCCAGTCTGCACATTGAAATGGTCACGTACTGTACGTCGTACACCAGTAATACAACTCTGAGGTCACAATTTAAAACTTATTTTCCAAGTAAATAGGCTATGACGAATTTTCATGGGTTCTTGATCACTTTCACTGCGATATTGAAACTAACAAACTTTCATAGAGTGAAAGAGAACAGTTAATTGAACTCTCGAATGAGACCGGACTTAAAATGAAATTCCAAGCGGAAGGTGTGGTTAATTTCTGGATCTCATCACAACTGAAAAGAGAATATAGTGAACTGTACAATGGTGCTTTAGAGATTATACTTCAGTTTGCTGCTACGAATCTGTGTGAGAAATGATTTTCATCACTAACTCTACTTTAATAAAAACAAAGTAGGCTACCGAAATCGACTCGATGTATGTGACAATCTCCGAATTAAGCTTGCTAGCATACATCCAAATATAGAACAATTGTGCAAGAATCTCATTAATGTGAGTACAAACATTTATTTTTTTTAGTTAATTAGTTAAAGATTATCTAAACTCTAATAATAATAATAATAATAATAATAATAATAATAATAATAAATGTGAGTACAAACATTTATTTATTTTTTAGTTAATTAGTTAAAGATTATCTAAACTCTAATAATAATAATAATAATAATAATAATAATAATAATAATAATAATAATAATAATAATAATAATGGCTTTATTTAACCTGGCAGAGTTAAGACCGTAAGGCCTTCTCTTATACTCAACCAGGATTAAAACTTGCTTACATAATTGAACATAAAGTTGGATCGGAATTAAGTAATTACATACTGATACAATTTAGGTAGTTACATAAAAATTTACCTCATAAAATAAAAATAAACATAGTGGAATATATATTAATGTTGTTGAATACATATTAATGTTGTTAGAATCAAATACGAATGACATAAAAACAGGAGCCTTGAATTTTTAAAAAATTATTTGAAAAATTATTAAAAATTATTAAAAAAAGAAAACGAGTTTTCTTCTATTAATTTTAATTTAATTAGTTAATAGTAATATAAAATTAACTGAATTAAATTAAATTAATTGATTCTATTTTAAAATATCAGTATACCGGTATTAAAATATGCTACAAAAATGATAAATCTGCTTACGAAGGGAACAAGAGTAAGGTGGTTCGAGAAACTGTTCTGACTTAAAAAAGTGGTCCCCACTTCAAAAACGTTTGAGGAACGCTGCCCTAGTATATTATTGTATTCACGAACGGTTCGAACATCACTTCATATTTTTCTTTCTCGTCAAGGACTGTAGTTGATACGACGGAAGTGGTGAGCAATATTAAGAGTTCGGATGGAAGATGGACCGGGATGATGAGGAAGGTGGCAGCAGGGGACGTGGACATCGGAGTGGATGGGTTCATCATGAACGCTGAAAGAATCAACATAGTCAGCTTCTCGACGCCCGTCCTAATAAGCAAGTACGTAACGCAGTGTTTTAGTTAATCTGCTGTCTTTGATATCCCGACAAAGAACTACACGTACCATATTTGGCGTTATGCTTACAAGGTTTCATAATATGCTTTGTTCAGCGTTCATCATTAGGGACCGGATATTTATGTAATACTAAGGTGTGAAAAATGTACATATTTATGTAAGAAAAATCAGCTGAATATGTACCAAAATATGTAAAATCGCGAAAACATTTAATATCAATATTTGGCAGGTAAAAGATATGTAAGACTCTCCAGTTGTGATTTCATAGAGCACCCGACTTTTTTACCGCACACTTGACACATTACTATTTTTCCATCTGTAGTGAAAGCTTCGTCCATTGCAATCCATGGTTTTATTTTTGTCGTTAGGGTTGAAGATACAGGGGCCATTTTAGTTAGTTAAAAGCAGTAGATAAACTCACTTGCACTTTATACTGTAAGTACTAAAACTAGAGAACTGAGTGAAATGAATGACACAACAGTATTGCAAGCACTGTTTCGCTTTACTGGATTAGGAGAAAATAAGAGGAGATGTGGGACACATGCATTTTAGCTGCTCCCTGTAAGAAACAAGTACCTACTAAAACCTCAAACTATAGGCATTTACAAACTGTTGTTTGAAAAGTGACATTCCTATATCATTCAGAAGGGTAGGATTATTCCAACCGAGAACGATACTTTCTAATTGCTCGGTAAATCCCATTTCCGTATAGGTCTACTAAATTTAAAATAAAGAGGTCAAGCAATAACCTGAAAGCCTCATGTCAGACTTGACATGGGGTTTCCCTGGAAGAATTAGGAAGAGGGGGGTAAGGTTGTAAATTGCATGGGAACGGTTTGTTAAGACGTTTACAGAACAATTATAGTTCGAGACAAATCATGTCGCCTCGTCCCACTCCACCGCACGAAGGCAAAGCTACTTTCTGAGTGATTTTTACAATACAAGGTAGTTGTATGAAAAAGGTTGCCTTTTGTTCACTCATATTTACAGTGGGCGGTATGGGGTGGGTGCCTCTATTACTTCCTGGAACTAAGGACGTTATGTTTCGTCCCGAAATATATCCTTTCTTGGGTAAGTAAAAGGGTTTTTTAAATCTGTGTATTTCAAATTGTAAACTTCCCCAGCAATTTTTTTTTTTTTCCTTTCAGAGAAGAAAACTGAATAAGACCCCTAAATATGTAGATTTATGTAATACCAAGTCATAATATGTAATATGGGGTAAACATGTAAAAATATGTAGTATCAAATTTTAATATATTAATTGTAATTACAATATTCGCAAATAGTAATATACGTTACAAGAGCGGTATGTTGACGTTTTCATATTCGAGGAAAATATTAAAAAAGCGAAACGTAGTTGAAACGTGAAAACAAACATACCGCTCGTGTATCGTACATTATTTTGTGCGAAGATCGTTTATTACACACCTGAAAGACGAATTTCTAATTAGCTGCAATGAAATCTCCATCTTGGTTTCTGTTTAATGACGGCAATTTCGGAAAACCAAAATATCTTTCTTCAACATTGTTGCTATAAAATGTTTTCTGTGTTTACTATACTCCAGCAGGCCGTGATATACGTCTGTCTTTTTTTCCCCCAGTCTATAAATGCGAACTTAAAACAAACGGTAAGGTTATGTAATGATTTATTTTTCATTTTAATATTTTAACAATATTATTTACATAACATATTGCAGTAATAACATCGGCATCTGGAATCTTGTTGATTTTTCACGGCTTCCTTAATGTTACTTGTATCAGGAATGCAATAAGTTTCGTGGAGTAGTAGACTTTACTTAATTTTTGCAACTATTTAAAAACAATAATTAACATTGCAATTTAGGTGAAATTGCAGTGGTAAGTTTCCAATTTATAATTATTACTATGTTAAACGTCTCTAAAAATAATATGTTAAAAGCCTAAAGCAGTAAAATGAATGTCGTGCTTAAGCGGTAAGAAGAGGGAAATTGTTATGAGTGTTACGTTGGGAATACTGAATGTGGTATTTCACACTTACCGCGTATTGGTTCTGTGCGGAAAACAAGCAAATACGCACGATCTCGCACAAAATTTGTTATTTATATACGGTTAGGGGAAAGGAATATAATATGTAATTACATAAAAATCCGGTCCCCATTCATCATCTTCTCCTTCTTTACTTCAAGGATTGGGTTCATATTGAACCTGTTACGGCCATCATTTCACTCTTGGTCTTATATCGCGTTTTCCTTCTGGTACATAGGATCGTTTAGGGACATCTCGACACGCTAAGGAAAATTGTTACTTTTGGAGTTAATGTATGCAGTTTTTATTCTAATATGTCTTCCGTACATTTAACATTTCACGTATCTGGCGTGGGGCCCAGACGTCCTTAATAAGTACCACATTATTAAGAAAGAGGGCCGATGTATCAATAGTGATAAGTAGTGGTTACTTAGTACACCAAATCTCTTACTTATCAATTTAATAATCACATCAAATTGTACATGAGTGCGCATAATCCATAAAAATAATATTCACTTACTTACAAATGGCTTTTAAGGAACCCGGAGGTTCATTGCCGCCCTCACATAAGCCCGCCATCGGTCCCTATCCTGAGCAAGATTAATCCATTCTCTATCATCATATCCCACCTCCCTCAAATCCATTTTAATATTATCCTCCCATCTACGTCTCGGTCCCCCCAAAGGTCTTATTCCCTCTGCCCTCCCAACTAACACTCTATATGTATTTCTAGAATCGCCCATACGTGCTACATGCTCTACCCATCTCAAACGTCTGGATTTATTGTTCCTAATTATGTCAGGTGAAGAATACAATGCGTGCAGTTCTGTTCTGTGTAACTTTTTCCATTCTCCTGTAACTTCATCCCTCTTAACCCCAAATATTTTCCTAAGAACTTTATTCTCAAACACCCTTAAACTATGTTCCTCTCTCAAAGTGAGAGTCCAAGTTTCACAACCATACGGAGCAACCGGTAATATAACTCTTTTATCAATTTTAACTTTCAGATTTTTTGACAGCAAACTAGATGACAAAAGCTTCTCAACCGAATAATAACAGCATTTCCCATATTTATTCTGTGTTTAATTTCCTTCCGAGTGTCATTTATATTTGTTACTGCTGCTCCAAGATATTTGAATTTTTCCACCTCTTCGAAGGATATATCTCCAATTTTTATATTTCCATTTCGTACAATATTCCGGTCACGAGACATCTTTTGACTGCATTTGGTATTATCCTCTGCATTCTTTGGGTTTTCCAAAGGCTTTTGGTCCCTGATACACAAAATGGGACGGGCCAAAAGCCTTTCACTCACACCGTTTCTCTGCTAGGCACTTTTTTGAGATATGTGAATAATACTCACGAGGCAATAGAAGAAATTTTTTGTGGATCACTGCATAAAAGGCATACAATTGCATGCAGTTTAACCTAGTTAGATTTAACTATAATCCTTTCGCTGTAAGAAAAGTCCTAATATGAACAATAGCACGTGACTGAAGTGAGGCTTCATTGGCCGCTGTTTGGCGCCATGGATTCTCAGTACGTGTTTCCGCCTACTGTTGTACATTCTGTTTCATGTTAAACATTTCCCGTTACTCGTCAAGTAGGCCTAACCTCACTACTATGCATTCGTTTGCTTAGGAAACATTTACTTTATAATTACAGTAATTAAAACTCATAAGTTGTTATATACATTTAAGACTATTTGTTTTTCTCCGCTTTTGAGAGGGTTTCCACTCTTATGTTTAGTAACCACACACACCGAGGATGCAGAAGCCATACTTCAGTACCACGTGCTTACGTGAACAACTACGAGCTCAAGTGACGCCAGCTTGTTACAAGAACAGACTACCTCGGTATTACTGTTGGTATTCATCCACGTTCATAGTAAATAACAAAATATAGAAGTAATTTTTCTTTTACATATCGTTTTACATATGAGTGAAGTTATATGTTGCATTGTATTTAACAACTAGAATTCAATTTTTTATTTTCAAATAATACAAGATGATAATTTCCAAATACAGATTATATTTTCCTGCGTCGTGTGAGTGTTTCGACTATGAGCCAATCACGGGTATGACAGTCACGTTCTTGTGTTTACAGTATAATTTTTCTTACAGCGAAAACAATATAAATACAGCAGTACCCAGTGGCGGCTCGTGAACTTGTGGATTGGGAGAGTTGCAGTAGATTTCGGTACATACAAATTTCACTTCTTGATACCATCACTAATAAGTATAGCAAAAAAATAAATGCACTACATATCGAAAAACCAAAACTTCCTGACTTAGTTGGGAGGGACCATTTACTAATCCCTAAGAAAAACTAATACCATCGATTTCAGTCTGAATTTCAAATCGGCGGACACTCAACTTACAATCTACCAGTTCAATCTGAATTGTCTTAGAATAACCTTAAACAGTGGCATGTTCCAAATGATTTTTGAGAGGCTCGATTAGTTTACTCACGAACTGTAGCAACCCACGAAACACATCAGGGTTCTTCGAATCGTTTTTTCATCATGTCCCCTAAGGGGAAGTTTATATTGGCCACAAAATTTGATACAATCAATTTTTTTTTTTAATAATTTCACGATTTTTTCTCACTTCTTGATTATTTTGAGAATGTTTGTTCTGTTCGTTTCACTTAATTGCACAGCAGTATGAGTTGCGTAAAATAGCCAATGAAACAACATTTTTCAGGTGAGACTGCGCAGATTCGTGCATTTTGTTTTTTAGGAGCAAATGTTCTAAATCTGTCACACCACTCCTAGTCCATGCAGCATCACCACCGAAGAGGAGGCAAGGAAAACAAAATACAATTTTTTTTGTTCACATCCACTTAACCACAAATGCTTAGCGTAAATTTCATTGTTATACTTCCTTACATATATGCACTATTTCGGCTGGATGAGGCTTAAGTAAGATTTAAGTCGGGTAACGGACGACCCTTTAATTTCACTTCATTACATCAATATTCTCCGCAAGTGAAAGTTGAGAAAAATAAAATTAATATTCTGTAATTCACACACACTCATGCTTGCAAATTTGCACTGGTTAAGTTACGGTATTAAGACGTCACACCAAAGCAACACTCAGATAATATACTGATGGTCAACAATTTTCTAAAACTAGAAAAGAAGTCTATTTCGTATTTTACGTGCTGTATCAAAAGGATTCTACTCGTGCAGTCATTTTGAGTTAAGGGAAATATTAGGTTCTGCTGGAGACTGGATATATACGTGATAATAAGGCAAAAGAGAATATTAATTTCGTTATATTAACTCGATAATATTCTACAAGAAAAGAAAAACAAATTGTCATTAAGTTTCAAGGGAATAGAGAATCAATTTGACGCAGCATTACAATAGCGGTGTGGGAGGAGAGGAAAGATCCCTTGTGGCCTGGCTCTGCAAGCCACAGCAGCGAGATATGGGTTTTAACAGCGGCAGTTTCCCTCTGCTTCCCTTCACTTCTCTATCACCTGACCATGCAAGACACACTCTCTATGAGCTGACCACCCTGCAGATCCCAGGACGACTTTGAATGCAGTGTCAATTCCAATACAGTCGACGCGCAAAAAGATTATGCATAAGATAATAGTACATATTCCAGGCCGGATGAAATGTAAAGCAATTTACCAATAAAAGCTGTAACAATTCTTCTAAAAATTAAAATAAATATTATTTTTATTTTCCTGTCAAAGCTGCAGCTCCTGGACAAGCCGCCTCAGGCCAGTACCTGTATTTACCATTTGCGTGGAAAATAAAATGAGAAAAATAAGTGTAAATAATAAAGTAATAATAATATTAATAATGATAATGATAATAATAATAATAATAATAATAATAATTATTATTATTATTATTATTATTATGTGTTATTATTATTATTATTATTATTATTATTATTATTATTATAGAGTGCGTGTTTTAAGAACAACCGGGCATGCAGGCATGCGTAGCATGTTCTGAATATCCATCACTGTTTCCAACAGATAGAGCGTGTACATCCGGAAGCCAGACCAGCAGTCTGTGGGATGGCGCAAGTTCCTGAGTCCGTTCAGTGGCGGCATCTGGGCCTCCATCATGGTGGCGCTGCTGCTTTGCGCCCTGACGCTCTGCGCCATCCAGCGCTTCAGAAAGGAGAACGACCAGATCTCGATACTGCATAGTGCGTTCTGCGTGTACGGAATGTTCGTGCAGAAAGGTGATTGATTGATTGATTGATTGATTGTGATTGTTTGTGATTGATTGTTTGTGATTGATTGATTGTGATTGATTGTGATTGTTTGTGATTGATTGATTGATTGTTTGTGATTGATTGATTGATTGATTGTGATTGTTTGTGATTGATTGATTGTGGTTGGTTGGTTGGTTGGTTGTAGATTAGAAAGTAAATAATTCATATATTTTCTCCAATATTTATAGCTACTAATATTCACCCTTGGTTGGTTGGTTGGTTGGTTGGTTGGTTGGTTGGTTGGTTGGTTGGTTGGTTGGTTGGTTGGTTGGTTGGTTGGTTGGTTGGTTGGTTGGTTGGTTGGTTGGTTGGTTGGTTGGTTGGTTGGTTGGTTGGTTGGTTGGTTGGTTGGTTGGTTGGTTGGTTGGTTGGTTGGTTGGTTGGTTGGTTGGTTGGTTGGTTGGTTGGTTGGTTGGTTGGTTGGTTGGTTGGTTGGTTGGTTGGTTGGTTGGTTGGTTGGTTGGTTGGTTGGTTGGTTGGTTGGTTGGTTGGTTGGTTGGTTGGTTGGTTGGTTGGTTGGTTGGTTGGTTGGTTGGTTGGTTGGTTGGTTGGTTGGTTGGTTGGTTGGTTGGTTGGTTGGTTGGGTTGGTTGGTTGGTTGGTTGGTTGGTTGGTTGGTTGGTTGGTTGGTTGGTTGGTTGGTTGGTTGGTTGGTTGGTTGGTTGGTTGGTTGGTTGGTTGGTTGGTTGGTTGGTTGGTTGGTTGGTTGGTTGGTTGGTTGGTTGGTTGGTTGGTTGGTTGGTTGGTTGGTTGGTTGGTTGGTTGGTTGGTTGGTTGGTTGGTTGGTTGGTTGGTTGGTTGGTTGGTTGGTTGGTTGGTTGGTTGGTTGGTTGGTTGGTTGGTTGGTTGGTTGGTTGGTTGGTTGGTTGGTTGGTTGGTTGGTTGGTTGGTTGGTTGGTTGGTTGGTTGGTTGGTTGGTTGGTTGGTTGGTTGGTTGGTTGGTTGGTTGGTTGGTTGGTTGGTTGGTTGGTTGGTTGGTTGGTTGGTTGGTTGGTTGGTTGGTTGGTTGGTTGGTTGGTTGGTTGGTTGGTTGGTTGGTTGGTTGGTTGGTTGGTTGGTTGGTTGGTTGGTTGGTTGGTTGGTTGGTTGGTTGGTTGGTTGGTTGGTTGGTTGGTTGGTTGGTTGGTTGGTTGGTTGGTTGGTTGGTTGGTTGGTTGGTTGGTTGGTTGGTTGGTTGGTTGGTTGGTTGGTTGGTTGGTTGGTTGGTTGGTTGGTTGGTTGGTTGGTTGGTTGGTTGGTTGGTTGGTTGGTTGGTTGGTTGGTTGGTTGGTTGGTTGGTTGGTTGGTTGGTTGGTTGGTTGGTTGGTTGGTTGGTTGGTTGGTTGGTTGGTTGGTTGGTTGGTTGGTTGGTTGGTTGGTTGGTTGGTTGGTTGGTTGGTTGGTTGGTTGGTTGGTTGGTTTGGTTGGTTTGGTTGGTTGGTTGGTTGGTTGGTTGGTTGGTTGGTTGGTTGGTTGGTTGGTTGGTTGGTTGGTTGGTTGGTTGGTTGGTTGGTTGGTTGGTTGGTTGGTTGGTTGGTTGGTTGGTTGGTTGGTTGGTTGGTTGGTTGGTTGGTTGGTTGGTTGGTTGGTTGGTTGGTTGGTTGGTTGGTTGGTTGGTTGGTTGGTTGGTTGGTTGGTTGGTTGGTTGGTTGGTTGGTTGGTTGGTTGGTTGGTTGGTTGGTTGGTTGGTTGGTTGGTTGGTTGGTTGGTTGGTTGGTTGGTTGGTTGGTTGGTTGGTTGGTTGGTTGGTTGGTTGGTTGGTTGGTTGGTTGGTTGGTTGGTTGGTTGGTTGGTTGGTTGGTTGGTTGGTTGGTTGGTTGGTTGGTTGGTTGGTTGGTTGGTTGGTTGGTTGGTTGGTTGGTTGGTTGGTTGGTTGGTTGGTTGGTTGGTTGGTTGGTTGGTTGGTTGGTTGGTTGGTTGGTTGGTTGGTTGGTTGGTTGGTTGGTTGGTTGGTTGGTTGGTTGGTTGGTTGGTTGGTTGGTTGGTTGGTTGGTTGGTTGGTTGGTTGGTTGGTTGGTTGGTTGGTTGGTTGGTTGGTTGGTTGGTTGGTTGGTTGGTTGGTTGGTTGGTTGGTTGGTTGGTTGGTTGGTTGGTTGGTTGGTTGGTTGGTTGGTTGGTTGGTTGGTTGGTTGGTTGATCGATTGATTTGTTGATTGACTGATTGAGTGTTTATTGTATACATGGATGTACACGTCAATTACATAATAAATAAAAAACACAATAAAATTAAAAACACTACAAGTTAAAATACATTTAATATAAATAATATAATCAAATTGTATTGCATATATCATAACTTGTGATTTAGGAATTCTTTTACTGAATAAAAAGTTTGATCAGTTAAAATCTGTTTAACTTTCACTTTAAATTTTGCATAAGGTAAAGATTGCATCTGTAACGGTAATTTATTAAAAACACAATGCCAGTATATGCAGGCGATTTTTCATATTTCACAAGTCTATGATCTTTTATTGAGAACAGATGTGCATTTCGTGTATTATAATTATGATACTCTAAATTCGTATTGTATTTATTCTCATCAGTGGCGGTTCCTCGGGGGAGGGAAGGGAGGAACCTCCTCCTCACATATTTCTTCTTTTGAAAGTAAACACCAAATAAAATATGTGCCTTGAAATTCGAGGAAGATTCGATAATTTTTAAGTTCACAGCTATGAGAAAACCTCGGTTGATCGAGTTTTAAACGACGCGCACTTATGTGCTGCTAGAAAACTGTGAGAAGGATGCGACATTGTTTGTGTGGAGGAAAGTCAATCCATTCCTCCTTTACTACAGTTAGCACACATAGACAACAGCGCACTAGCGGCCAGAGACAGAAGCAGAGATTTAAAGGGAGTAAATGTACGGAGAGGGAGGAGATCCTCCTCTGAATCAGCGCATGGGCGGGAAATAGGAACCGACTGGTCGTGCAGCAAGCTCGCTACCGCTGCCATCTAACGATGTTGCATTCAACCAGACTATAACACATCTAGGAGGAGACACAACAAAAACAGTTTTAACGCTAAGCTATGAAAGACACCATATAAACTTTTTTTTTTTAATTATAAATCAAAATATTATTCATTGCAATTTATATAGGCTACTATTCGTGGTTTGAAACTTTAAAGGATATTTGAAAGTTAAAGTCGGGTTTATATAAAACAAGGAGGAAGTAGTTTTACGTTAGTATAGCAGATCTTTTTGGTCCCTGAAATTCACTTCCATTCATCGTGTACTAGACAGGGCAACAGCCAAGTTGTCAGTTTTTTACAAATATATTTGAAATTGAAAGTAGGTACTCCAAACTACATTATTTTTAACATAAAAAATTGGCCACCGGCAACTTTGAAAATTAATTGTAGTATGACTTTACAAGAACTGATATTCTTCAAAATCATGTGATACTGAACTTGTAAAATGTACATGTGGCAACACAGACCACGTAGGTGGGTGCAGTGTTCTCGCTTTCCTCAGATTATTTCCTATTCCCATTTCCGCGGTTCCGATTACGTGTTAGTAGCTATAATCTCTTCCAACACGTGTGATGCTGTAGTGTGCTCGAAAAATGCTGCGAGGTGAATTTCCTTGTAATTGTTAATTTGTGCAATTATTCAGCAATGAATGGAAGTGAAAATATTATACATTATGGAAAATTCAGGAAACTCAGTTTACAAGAATAGCTTATTGCTATACAGAAGGGAAAACCAACCCCAACACTACCTGGTCTTACATGTATGCATGTAGGCTAATTTGTAGCATGTTTCATTCAAGAAGGTGTCATTTCGTCCTGTTACCTTCTTTCCTCCTCTTAAGAAATACGCAGAAGCCGCCACTGATTCTCATTCTTTTTCAAGAAAATTAGGCATTTATAAATATAAATGGATGGAAATGTTAAAATAATATATTGTTTAAAATAACGTATGCATAAGTCAAAACTTTTTAATTTAAAAATGGATCGTATAATTCTTTTTGTACAATAAACATCCTATTAACATTAGTAGAGTTACCCCATAAGAAAACGGCATAACTGAGATATGCATAAGCAAGTGAATAGTAAATTGAAATCAATATTTTGGTGTTTAGTATATCTCTCAGTTGCAAAATAGCAAAATTAGCAGAACAAAGTTTTTTAGCAATAAAATGAGAATGCTCGTTCGAAGTCAATAGATTATCCATAATTATGCCAAAAAATTTAGTGCTGTGTTGACTTTGGGTCGATATATCCCCCCCATGACATGGAAAATTTATATTCATAGGTCTGTTTAACTAATTTTAAACACAGTCTTATTAACATTAACAATTAACCATTATATTAAAAGATAATTTCCCTCTGATGATGATCTCCTCCGCGGACGATGAATTTTAGAAGTACTTCGAGGAGAAATTTCAATTTCCTAAACTATTCAAACCAGACAGGTACTGTTTGTACTGTTATCATGCTGAATGTACTGTACGAAGTTAAAGAAATGTATAAATTATTCATATTTTTGTAAATATAAATGACATTTTTAAAAAATCGCTGCTCTTCTCACAAATTTAAGATTTTTATCTAAAATTTTGTCTACACATATGTCAGCATCTGAGAAATAAAACTTACTGTAAAGCGTTTCCATTCTATTTACTAAGAAAAAATATATTTAATGCAGTTGAGTACAAAATTTTCCAAAAAATGTGAGTAGGCTTATATAAAAATAAAATAAATATGAAATCTAAAGTAAATCTTAATATCAAATGTTACTACGTACACATCCAAGAACATCCACATAAAAAGAATGCATGCACTGCAACTTTTGTAGGAAGAATAACAGTTCTAGTAAACGAAAATGTAGACAAAAACTAACCCGAGAAAAATGAGTTTAAAAGTTTGGAACTATATTGATGACAGTAAGTATATGCAGTTTCTTCTAACTCTAACAGGTCATTCAACAGCTCTATGGGCATCAAAATTTGCGCAGGGCTATTGCAGACATTCAATTTTTAATGGTAAAAACGGAAAATCATAATTTACGACCAAAAACAACATTTCACCATGCCCTATCCTAAAGTGTGATAAAAACCATAGTATGGTTTCCTCCGGGGGGGGGGAAGAAGTACTAATAGTAGTAGTAGTACTAGTAGTAGTGGTAGTAGTAGCAGTAGTAGTAGTGATGGCAGTAGTAGCGGTAGTAGTAGTAGTAGTAGTAGTAGTAGTAGTGGTAGTGGTAGTGGTAGTGGTGGTAGTAGTACTACTACTAGTAGTGGTGGTGAGTGATGGTAGTAGTAGGTGGTGGTGGTAGTAGTAGTAGTAGTAGTGGTAGTGGTAGTAGTAGTGTAGTAGTGGTAGTTGCAGTGGTAGTAGTAGTAGTAGTAGTGGTGGTAGTCATGGTAGTAGTAGTGGTAGTCATGGTAGTAGTAGTAATAGTAGTGGTAGTGGTAGTATTACTAGTAGTAGTAGTAGTGATGGTAGTAGTGGTAGTAGTATTAGTAGTACTAGTAGTAGTACTAGTAGTAGCGGTAGTAGTAGTACTAGTAGTAGTAGTAGTGATGGTAGTAGTAGCGGTAGTAGTAATAGTGGTGGTATCAGTAGTAGTAGTACTAGTGTAGTAGTAGTGGTAGTAGTAGTAGTAGTAGTAGTAGTAGTAGTGGTGGTAGTACTAGTAGCAGTGGTGAGTAGTAGTAGTAGTGGTGGTAGTAGTAATAGTAGTAGTGGTAGTAGTAGTAGTAGTAGTAGTAGTGGTAGTAGTAGTGGTAGTGGTGATGTAGTAGTAGTAGTAATAGTGGTAGCAGTAATAGTAGTCGTAGTAAGTAGTGGTAGTAGTAGTAGTAGTGAGGGTTGTAGTAGTGTGGCAGTAGTAGTAGTAGTAGAAATAGTAGCAGTGGTAGTAGTAGTGATAGTAGTAGTAGTAGTAATAGTGATAATAGTAGTAGTAATAGTAGTAGTGGCTAGTAGTACTAGTTGTATAATATAGTAGTAGTAGTGGCAGTAGTAGTTGTAAGTGACTAGTAATAGTACTAGTAGTGCTAGTAATAGTTGTAGTTGTAGTAGTAGTAGCAGTGGTGGTAGTAGTAGTAGTGGTGGTGGTACTAGTAGTAGTAGTAGTAGTAGTGGTAGTAGTAGTGGTAGTAGTAGTAGTAGTAGTAGTAGTGGTAGTAGTAGTAGGTGGTATGGTGATAGTAATAGTAGTAGTAGTGGTAGTAGTAGTAAGTAGTGTGAGTAGTAGTACTGGCAGTAGTCAGTAGTAATAGTGGTGGTAGTAGTAATAGTGGTAGTAGTAGTGGTAGTAGTAGTAGTAGTAGTAGTAGTGAGTAGTAGTAGTAGTAATATTGATAGTAGTAGTAGTAGTTGTAGTGATAGCAGTAGTAATAGTAGTAGTAGTGCTAGTAATAGTTGTAGTTGTAGTAGTAGTAGCAGTGGTGGTAGTAGTGGTGGTGGTGGTAGTCGTAGTAAATAAATATTACCATAGACAAATATATTAGACCTATTTCAAAAACTGAAAACAAAAGAGGTGGATATGCCAAATTCTAAATTTTATACAATTTATACCAACTTCTTCAATCTTTTTAACGATTACATCGAAAGGGACGTGTTGTCACTATCAGTGGAGGCTCCGTTGACGTGCAGTGGTCAAAGAATTAAAGTTTGTTTAGAACTTTATAGCTTTGAGGTTCCCACCAGTTTACTTCAGTACGATTATTACGGATTTCAATAATAAAATTAATTTAACAAATCAGGAATTGATTGCGGATACACAAAGAGACAAGACTCACGCAATCTGACAAGATAAATTGTGCTACACTATCTCTGAGACCATGTCGTAGATTCGTGGTAGCCGATAACAGTTTGTAAGAGAAATCCTACCGAATTTTTTCTCTCTTTCTCTTATATTAACGTCGCATCCGATACCTCTTATACTACATTCTCTTCCCACCCACTGCGAGTTACAGTTGGCACCATCGTTTTTGGCGTGTGTCCTAAACATAATGCCCAGTTTGTGAGCATGTTGCTAGTGCAGGTGAGAATGGTACCACTTCCTATACACATCACATCAGCCATTTGCCAAACACAGTTGTCAGACTGACTGCGGCAAATGTAAAACACTCGAACTTAACGTTCCCATTACTTATTTCACACGCCAAAAACGGTGTGACGCGGACTGTACTTTTAATTGTGACAGGCAGCGACAAGACACCAACATTTCTGTCGGGTCGCCTGGCCTTCGCTGCAGCCAGTCTCACGGCCATGGTGGTTTTCACTGCCTACAGTGCCACTTTGATGTCGTTCCTCGCTCTCCAGAGTCATACGTTACCGTTCCGCGACCTGAAAGGCTTGTTGCAGGACGGGTCCTACCAGGCTGGGGCTATGCGGGGCTCCTCTGAACACCACTACTTCCAGGTAAGCCAATTCATAACACGACTAAAACTGCTGGATCGTGCCGGTCGTATTCATGTTAAATTCATTATATACAGTTATATTAAGATATGCTTCAAAAGATCCGAGTGGTTAAGCGCGTAGAAACCCAGGAGAGCAAAAGTTGTTTACTGTGAGTAAAAGAAATTTTGAAAGACACAAATTAATTTTGAGTTGATATTCCAAGTAAATATAAGGCCCTATATGTTTATTTTCAATGCTTATCCTTACTAATCACAAGTTCTAGGTTTATTTATTTATTTTTTTTATTTTAGTGGGTTATTTTACGACGCTTTGTCAACAGCTTAGGCTATTTAGCGTCAGAATGAGATGAAGTTTAATGTCGGCGAAATGAGTCCGGGGTCATTTTTCAAAGTTTGATTTTTTCATATTCAAAATCCCCGAAATATGTTCTCAACCAGGTAACTTTCGTAGGCCTCGAACCCCGAAAAGTGAAATTTTCAGGTATAGGCCTATTTATTTAGTAGCCTTCACAGAATGTTTCATCTTCAAGATAATACTACGTCTAATCTTTGGTCTTCCTGCATTGTATTTGCTTTCGAGATAAATTTAGAATTAATATAGAAATTTTTGAAATTATGTGAATTAACAAAACCGTTACTCAGTCAGATTACATCTATAACAAATGATTCACAAAGATTTTGCCCATGGTTTAAAAATGTGATTCCATGAGTTTTTGGAACAAAAAATATAAATAAACTAACGGAATCACATTCATAAATATCACCTTAAAAGTTTAAAACGGTAAGAAAAACATTTATTTATGGAATTTCAGTTACAAAACTAAAATAATAATTCAAAATACAAACAATCGATTGTTTATGTACTGTCTCTTTCATTTGGATTAGTTTTTGATTACTTTTGTGGCTAAAGAATCTATTATAAATTCAATGTTTGGTATCTTCAATACGTCTACCCTTTGCTTTGGAATATCATCTGTTGCTATACAATGATGTGTTTCACTTGTCGAAAACTTAAAACTACAGTATAATATTATACTACTATAATAGGAATTTAAGTGAATATTCCTTCTTAACCTCTATTATGTTATTCAGATTTAAAACACAATGAAATATCTAATTAATAAATTAAAATTTAATTTTACAGAAATTAAATTCTCTTAAAGAGAAAGAAGTCATATAAAAATAACCAGTGATGAAATCACCTTCTTGAGAAGTTTTGCTGGAAAATATGCCACAGAGGGCTGAACGAACAAGGACGTGACGTGAAATCGTCGCACAATCAACCCTTGAGCCAAAAACGAAAAAGCGCTTGCTGAAACGAGTGCGACGTCACAGGTCAAGAAAAACTGCGCTAAAGACCTATAGAGACTTTGAGTCAAATAAATGTACTGGGTCAAATATCTGAAAAGCAGTTTACAAACAATTTGATTTTGTGTGTACATTAATATTATTTTGCTATCACAAAAATCGTTTCATTTCGTTAAAAGTATTAAAGTAAAAGAGTGTTAAATTTAATCAAAGTTTTTCTGTCATTAAAAGAATATTTTGAAAGATTACAAATCAATTTTGAGTTGATGTATATGAATGAAAGTAAATATATGACATTCTTATTGAATTTGTTTTCAATGAAACTAGTTCGATTAATCAAAAGTTCTCAGTGTTTACAACAGAGTCATTTAGGCTAATCTTTCTCTCTGATTGTATTTGCAATTCACTGCAGATAAATTTAGAATTAATCTAATTTTTTTTCGAAATATGCCATGGAAAGTTCAGGATAACAGGGTTTTGGAATTGAACGGTTACATCAGCTTCTTGTCTATGCGGATGACGTAAATATGTTAGGAGAAAATTCACAAACTATTAGGGAAAACACGGAAATTTTACTTGAAGCAAGTAAAGAGATATGTTTGGAAGTAAATCCCGAAAAGACAAAGTATATGATTATGTCTCGTGATCAGAATATTGTACGAAATGGAAATATAAAAATTGGAGATTTATCCTTCGAAAATGTGGAAAAATTCAAATATCTTGGAGCAACAGTAACACATATAATTGACATTCGGGAGGAAATTAAACGCCGAATAAATGTGGGAAATGCCTGTTATTATTCGCTTGAGAAGTTTTTGTCATCTAGTCTGCTGTCTAAAAATCTGAAAGTCAGAATTTATAAAACAGTTATATTACTGGTTGTTCTGTATGGTTATGAAACTTGGACTCTCACTTTGAGAGAGGAACAGAGATTAAGGGTGTTTGAGAATAAGGTTCTTAGGAAAATATTTGGGGCTAAGCGGGATGAAGTTACAGGAGAATGGAGAAAGTTACACAACGCAGAACTGCATGCATTGTATTCTTCACCTGACGTAATTAGGAACATTAAATCCAGACGTTTGAGATGGGCAGGGCATGTAGAAAGTATGGGCGAATCCAGAAATGAATATAGTGTGTTAGTTGGGAGACCGGAGGGAAATAGACCTTTGGGGGGATCGAGACGTAGATGGGAGGATAATATTAAAATGGATTTGAGGGAGGTGGGATATGATGATAGAGAGTGGATTAATCTTGCTCAGGATAGGGACCGATGGCGGGCTTATGTGAGGGCAGCAATGAACCTTCGGGTTCCTTAAAAGCCATTTGTAAGTATGTAAGATATATCAATTCTGCTCCATGTAGAGTTAACACATTCAGTTTTTGTATATTCAATAGAATAAGTGTAGGCCTAATCTTTTCTCATTTAGGTATATAAATGCCCAAAATTCATCATACTCTATATATTCGTGAAATGACACTTCCCCGCTCATAACAGTTTTCTTTTATATCATATAGACGGCTAACGATAGCTTCATACGAAAGTTATACGATAAAACAATGGCGCCCAACTGGGAGGAAAACTTTCCAACCAAAAAGCTGAATGGTATGAGACGCGTCTGTAGCACCAAATACGGGTTCCACACTTACAAAGAGAGTGCAGCGACGATCAGGGAAGGACTGGACTGCGAGATCGTAGCTCTGCCCGACGAACACGAACCCATATCACTCGCCATGGTGACTGGAAAAACGAGCCCTTACAGCGAGATCATCAACCACAGGTAAAATCACTTTGTGGTTTTAATAACATGCTGAGTAGATATAACGGTAGGATATTATATTAAAATGAGACTGGCAAAGGAAACCGAAGTTCCCCAAAAAAACATGCATTAAGGGAATACTCCACTGAAAATCATGAAAATGTTTCCAATTTTTTTTTTTAAGCTATTTCACTTATTCAGAATTTATATTTTCATACCCCAAATGGATTCAGCTCAATTCTGATTACAAATACTCGTATATTTACATTTTTTAAATTAAGGCTGGAAGGGGGCGTGGAATTTAAAGAGCTGTCAAAATTGTTTTTCATCGAAGAATTCTTTTTTAAAATTTCTGATTACAAATCTAGTAACTTTTTGTTGGCTCCTGAAGTTACTAGATGAATTTATTTGATTTAAATAAATATTCATTTTATTTTCAAATCTATTTTTCTGTGTTCATTTTTGTTGATTCAACACCAACTTTCTTATGCCAAATATTAATCAATCTGGATGAAATTTTTACTGCAAGTATTTATGAGGTAGCTGCATGTTTCTATGCATTTCTTTTGTGAGAAATGCTGCTAGTTTATTTCATTAATATTTTCTTAATGCTGCTAGTTATTTTATTAATATTTTTCTTAATGCTGCTAGTTTATTTTATCAATATTTTTCTTAATGCTTTTTATTTTATTAATATTTTTCTTAATGAAGTTTAATTAATATTTTCTTAAGAAAAATAAAAAAATAAACTAGCAGCATTTCTCACAAAATAAATGCATAGAAACATGCAGCTACCTCAAAATACTTGCAGTAAAAATTTCATCCAGATGGATTAATATTTGGCATAAGAAAGTTGGTGTTGAATCAACAAAAATGAACACAGAAAAATAGATTTGAAAATAAAATGAATATTTATGTAAATTAATATTCTCCTCCGCTACATTCATCTAGTAACTTCAGGGAGCCAACAAAAGTTAGTAGATTTGTACTCAGAAATTTTAAAAAGAATTCTTCAATGAAAAACAATTTTGACAGCTCTTTAAATTCCACGCCCCTTCCAGCCTTAATTTAAAAGTGTAAACATACAAGTATTTGTAATCAGAATTGAGCTGAATCCATTTGGGGTCCATTTAGTCGCGTATGAGGAACTTTGTACTAAATTTCATAAAAAAACGTAAGGAAATAGTCTTTAAAACCTTGTCACGGTCTTAAAGAATACTTCCATATGAAATGGCACAAAGTCACCCTTGGCACACCCTCACGGTGAAAAAAAAAAAAAAAATTTTTTCAGTGGAGTCTTCCCTTAAATATACAGAGTGTCCCAAATTAATGTATACACATTTTGAAATACTATTTCTCAGCAACGAGATTAGACAGAAATAAGATTTTTGCGGTTTTGTATTTCTTAAGCCCGTACGTATACAAAATGGACCCCTTCCTCCACAGTACACTCCCAACAACGACGTACAACAGAGCGACATACCAACTGGATTGTTGCTAATGTAATATCATTAAAGGCATATTCAATTTGAACTCTCAGTTCCTCCAGTGTTAATGGTTTTGTGGCGTACACTGTGTCCTTCACAGCTCCCCATAGGTAGAAATCTGGAGGGGCTAAATCCGGAGATCGAGGCGGGAACTCCGCAGCACTTCCTCTTCGTCCTATCCGTCTCTAGGTCGTCCTCATTTAGTGCGTGGACAAGTCTCGGAATGTAAGGCTTCAAATTTTGAGCTCTCAAAATTCGATGAACACTGGATTTGCTGATACCAATCTCACGAGAACATTGCCTCATTGACTTCTTTGGGGATTGTGCAAAGGCCTGCATGACTGCATCAACACTCTCGTTGTCGATGAAACTTCTTTTTCTTCTGTTTTGTTTATAACAATTATAATGTACTGTACAGTACATGCCTATTTCTTTTAAAAAATAACGAAGAATCATGTACCTTTCTCTTCTCATCTCTTCTCATCATTTCCTAAAATAGTGTTTTTATTGCACTTATTTCTTTCGCGAGCTGACTGTACAAGTTTATACATGCCCAATAACAGTAGTTGGGATATTACCCCAGCGTTCGTTGTACAAAACAGTGGAGAACGTAGGTACAGCCAGTGCCACCGTTTCTGGCGTGTGAAATAAGTAATGGGAATGTTGAGAGCGAGTGTCTTATCTTTTCCACAAAATGTGGGCGACAAAGCTGACAACTGTAATTAGCAGATTGCTGACGTCATATCTGTTAGGTGGTGGTACCACTCTCAGCCGAAGTGGCAACAGATGCCACTGACTGGACAGTGTACTCAAGGACACACCCCAGAAACGCGATGTGCGAGTGTCTTTCCTTTGACGCAGTGGGCAGATTGCTGACGTCACGTGTTGGGTGGTACCGTTCTCAGCTACACTGCCAACAAGTGCTCACTGATTGGCTTTTTACTCAACGACATGCGCCAAAAACGCTGGCACTAGCTATATGTGTTAACTAAACTTTTAGTTCAATGTAACGAAACACTGGGCTCTACTGATAAGTAATGTAGCGCGTGTTTTGAAAATGTGCCCTTACAGAGTACTACTATTTTACTTTTGCTGAGTAACTGAATTATAGTTTTCTGTATCTTAATATGCAGTAGTTATTAGTAAAGCTGACACTTTCACCTGTCCTCGTACATACTTCTGGTGACTCTTCATTGTGCGAGGTCTGATTGGTTGTTTCAGGCTCCTCGCTGCAAGGGAAGGCGGTCTGCTCAAGAAGTACTACAGAGACACGGTGATATACCCGCACAGCGTAGAAGTCAGTACCTCAAGAATAAGTATCGAAGACGTGACTCCAACACTCTTTATTCTCAACACTGCACTCCTAATATCTGTCTTTTTCCTTATTTTAGAGAAATTAGCTTTTAACAAAAAAACAAAAGGGAGAGAAAGTTGTAAACAACATGTTGCTATGATACGGGTGTCATAGAGACATGAAATTATTGAAATAACAAGAAATAACTATCAATATTAATACTGTAATGTTTTCATCAATAAGTATAGAACTAGAAACTACAAACTAAAGAAGAATAAGATGATGAAAAATATATTATGTATTATTTTAAGGAGAAATAAAGAAGAGAAATGGGACAGAATATAAGAGTAGTAAAAAATTATGATTATGTGGAAGAAAATTACATAAATGTGTGTTTAAAATAAAACAGTAGGGTATAAGAAAAAGTAGATTTTTATTTTATTTTAGTAGATTATTTTACGACGCTTTATCAACATCTCTGGTTATTTAGCGTCTGAATGAGATGAAGATGATAATGCCGGTGAAATGAGTCCGGGGTCCAACACCGAAAATTATCCAGCATTTGCTCATATTGTGTCGAGGAAAACCCCGGAAAAAAATCAACCAGGTAACTTGCCCCACCGGGAATCGAATCCGGGCCACCTGGTTTTGCGGCCAGACGCGCTAACCGTTACTCCACAGGTGTGGACAAGAAATAGTAGACGAAAGTGAGTTTCAGAATAATGGCATAATCGTTCTCAAAGGCTAATTGCGATTTCCCTGATCTCTGATCGGGTCAAAAACCTTGATATAACTGATATTTAATCCTTGCGGTGAATTTCGGTGAAGTCTGGAGAGCCTAATTAGTCAAATCCACTCTCCTCACCTCCACGCTGGAGCCCCCTGGGATCTTTTTAAGATGCGAAAGAGAGAGTGTGTGCGGAAAGCAACGGGAAGCTGCTGCATTTATCAAACAATTGTTACAAATCACGCCGCTCTTGTAAATTCTTCAAGACTGTATATTAGAATGCTTAATTAAACTGTAAAGAATCAAGTTCTTAAAGTCGTTTGATTTGTAAAAAAAAAATTGTTGCCTTAAGTGCGTAAGAATAATGTAATTTTTAGTTAAAAATTAAAAAAACAAAATCTGTACAAAGCAATTAACAACACATTTTTAGCTTCAGAACACTAGTCAATTAAAGAAATGATACTTCTGAATAGTTCATTCTCTATATGTAATATTTTTTACCCTTAAAACTAAAGAAAAAAAAAGATATTTTATTAACAAATTCAAATTAGTGTCACTTTGAAAATATTGAGATTAGGACAAATGTTTATATCACATTTCTTGCTCATAATGTCTTCAGAAATAAGCTCCGTAAATCCTCGTGAATCACTCTGTATATACCGGAACTCTGTGCGTTCTAAAATAAGATGTTTCACTTGAAAGAGTTTAAGATAATATAATTGTTGATGTAACATCTACATTTAATAATAAAGAAAATGGTGATAAATATGGAGAAAATAAAGAGGACTAAGACAGTTCAGAAAGAAGAGAGTAAAATGAAGGAATAGAAGAATAAGAACAAGTAGAAAAAAGAAACAATAAAAAAAAGAAAAATGGAAATAGTGACACATTTGCTACAGTAATTCACCGACACGTTATGAGAAGGAGAAAAGAGGTGACGTGAAAACTTCAGAAGGAAACAGAAATGACGATAAAAGTATGTGGTGAGGTAGAGGAAAAGAGCGAAGTACCGTAAAGTGGGGATATTTCGGACGCAGGGGTAACATCAGACGGTAATTCAATTTATCATATTTTATGTTGGTAACACCAGTTCTTAGCATCTTTTTACTATGTTCGTATGTTTCTGCACATTTTTAAAGACCCATTGGTGAACTGGTGTTACCAACATAAAATATGATAAATTGAATTACCGTCTGATGTTACCCCTGCGTCCGAAATATCCCCACTTTACAGTACTGAAGAATAAGGGGAATTAAAAAAATAATAAAATGCTGACCGGAAGAAGGAAATCATGAAATAAGATGAGTTCAGTTGCTCTCCCGTCTGTCTGATTAGTGCTGCCATCACCGCCAGGTAAACTGATCGATTGGTCAAGTAATATCCGGAAATATGCATGTGAGTTTATGTATCGATCACCAGTGCTTACAGTGCATATTAATTTCAGTGGCGCGCTCGCAATTAGGAGTGTTATCGGCTCTGCAAAACTGTTGGCACCATTAATCATCCCATTTGACAGCACTCTGCCTCACGAGTTGTTTACCTGTACAGGGATGTGGATCGATACCAGCAAACAATGAAGCTGACAGAACATGTTGCGATAGGACATTATTTCCGTACAAGTGATAGCATTGATTTTTGTAATTAAGGAGAAATACTTTAATAAAAGAAGGTAAAGAACCAATATATTCTATAGTTATCCTCTCTCTTATCATCACTAGCATCATCATCATTATCATCATCATCATCATCATCACTAGGGGGCGGGTGTTGATGATCTAAAAATGTACTTAAAATGATCATTAAAATGCCCTTAAACTAATGGAAAAATGACGAAATTAAAAGAAAATGACGTTTAAATATTGTTCACCGTACTCGCACCACAACTTCTTAAAAATTAGTCACCTTGTTTCAATGACTGCCCTGCAAATCTCTGAGAGAGGAGGCAACTTCCTGGAATTTAGCTAAGATAAAGGAAAAGAACACGCAACAAAATGAATGTTTTTAAGGGAAAACTATAGATTTTAATGAGGGTTTACAACGTGTTTCAATCAGGAGTGGTCCATGTCAGTGCCTTCATTCTCCGTCTCCTCCTCCTTCCGCGCGTCACTTTTGTTACCAGATCTTCCAGATGAGGGAGCGTGAATGACAAAACAAACTGTGGGCGCAGCGTGCATTTTTGCAATCTTTGTGTTAAAAATACTGACTACTACAGTAGATATCCCTTCTGAACCATTAGCCGGATGGCTCAAGCGGTAGGGGCACGGCATGTCTCTATCGCTTGGTCCGAAGGGTTGTGGGTTCGAGTCCCGCCTCGGGCATGGGTGTTGTGTTTGTATTAGTGTAAGTAAAACAAAGGAAACAAGTGAAAACGAAAACAGAAAACAAAGATAACTTTAGTAAACGGCCTCTAGCCGGTCTAAATTAAAAAAAAAACATGTTGAGGACACAACGTCCTGTCCAGGACTTGGTGAAAGTTTTCTCCCTTCCAAACATAAATTCTAAAGACTTCCTCGTACCGACAAAAGAACAGTAGCGGTCAAAGCCCTCACTTAAACTAAGCTGCTATCAAGCATTTTATATTTCTTCTGTTGTGTGAAGTGAAGCCTTCAGTGGAATGAGGGATGGACTTTAGAGTCTGTTCCAAACTATAAAACTCAAACTTTACTGTTATTAACTTATTCAGTAGGTAATTACTATTGATCTTTTTGATTAGAAAATTATTTAACAGACCTGTCGGTAAAGAAAAAGTAAAATGCATTCCAAATGATCTAAAAGTTCTTCAAAGTACTAAAAATTACCAAAAAATGCAGAAAAAATATAAAAATGATCCATTAGTTCAAAAACGTCAAAAAATGCAATATAAGAAATTACTTTTTTACGTTGATATTAACATAGAAAGGATTTCTATATTAATAGGCATCGTCCTAATGTGAAAAATAAGATGATTTTCATCAACATCCGTCCCCTAATCATCACTATAACTATCATCACAAATCACTAACATCATTACTACCATTATCATCATTATTATGACTACCACTATCATCACTATTACTATCTTTATCATCACTACTATAATCATTACTATCATTCTTACCTCACTATTGTCATCATCATTATCATCATCATCATCATCATCATCATCATCATAAACGCTCACGGGACGAATTACCAGGTATGTTCATACAAAAGATTTCAGTTGAGTACAGTGATTATAGATGTCACCCGTACCTCGCCCTGCTCTCGTCGCTACAGACGATACGCAGTTCACATAAACAACGCATAGTATCATTCTGTGGAGTTGTGTACAGTCGTGAATAATTTTAAGAATATTGTTAATTTATATTAATAGTTTAGATTCTGAACAAAGTGAGCTATTCTGTTATTACTGTATTAGTTACGTAATGTTAAAATTATACATGATTCCAAAAAAGTAAACTCATGTGTTATTAAATAATGATGCAAAAATAGTGTATAATATTATTATTTTTATCGATGTCGGCGATTTTCCTGCTACAGATCTTTGGCTTGCTTGTTCTGCTTTTACTATTTTCGTTAGGAATTTCAATACAATCCATTTCTACAAAACCATTTGTAGTAAACTCTTATGTTTTATATTCCTAGCATAGTAACCGACTATGACGTTTTCTCTATCATAGTAACTAATTAAGACGTTTCTCAATTGTTATTTTATCTAAAAATTCTCAATAATTTCTGTTCCAACATGCAAAATACAATTATTAATTTTATTAAGATATGCGATTCAAAACACCATAAAACGTTGTCGCTCGTTTAATTAAATTCCATGCTCGCATAATAAGTTCTATATAATGGTCTTGTAACGTAAATAACTATTAATTTATCGATATTCTTTAGAGTATTCTGAATTTTTTATAATATTTAGGATCATAGTTTCTAAATGAAGTTATTACTGGATAGTCATTAAGCTGCAGTTTCTTGTAAAAAAATTCAGCTGTTTGTAAGGTGGAAAGATGGAGGGAAGATGTTTCAAGATTTTAATTTTCTTTCACTAGAATGAAGATTTCCAAGCTCATAATTGGAAATTTCGAGAAAGAATGTTCTCCCTGTAGATTTTGCAACAATTTTATTTGTGTATTTATATCATTGAAACCGTTTACAAGCGATTCCCAGATATTTCAGCTGATTAGAATAGACTGAAAGTTGACTGAAATGCGTGTGAGAAAAACATCTGGCTCTCAATACTTTTAATGAACATAAATGCTTTACTTTTCAAGCATTTACTTGCATTCTCTAGCAAAGTAAACTAGTTTCTGAAAATGTTATAGGTGGCTGTATATTCGTAATTATAGAGCAGGGACTAAGTATTCTTGCTGTAGATTATAGTACCATCAACACAGAGTGCTAGTTATACTGTATCTGAGTGACGAGAGATTTCCGACATATAAATGCATATTCTCATACAAAACAGACTCCGTCACAGAGAAAATTGCCGCGACATCTATTGAGGAACGTTGGAACTACATTAAAGTGAGTAAAACACTAAATAGTAATGGACTCAAAATAAATTTACAGTAAAATACATTAAATTTAAAATGGTTGCTGACTTAGAACCATTTTTAAAGAATATATAATTGACGAGCAGGTACTCATAAAATTCATTATTAAGCTACAAACTGCAAAATAATTAAAAACTAGCCAACTTCATTGTTTTATGAGTACAAAAGTTAATTTAGAATAAACTTATTTATCTAACTTACAAAAAATTAATAATGTAGCTTAGTCTATATATCAATAACTGTATGGGCAATAATCCATATGAAATCGATTTGCAAAAAAACCTAATTTTTTATACCCTAATTTTTCCCTATTTATACAAGGTGCTGATAAATCATTTTCAAAAATATAATCAAAGTCAAACGGTTTTCATTGTTGAGCGACAAATTTAGCGTATTTTATAAAAATAATCTTTCAGCGCTCAGAACTCTGGAACCATTTACTGAGAACATTGAACGAGAGCTCATTTTGAGCTGACATTTGGTGTTATGATAAAAAGTAATCCTTATTTTTATTGTACACAGAGACAGATAATCTGATTTTACTTACTTTTAGGCTTTTTGCCCATTTGTAAAAAAAAAAGCTGAAAAAACCTAATTATTAAGAGGGATTCGCATTGTTGTTTAGTGTCAAATAAGTTTAACATTTAAATGACAGTTTTTCAATATTCCTTCCTTAAACGGCGCAGTACCGCTGCAATGGCCGAGAGCTGAAGATAAGCGAGTGTTGGGCGTCATTTTACTTTGTGTTTATGAAAACCTGTGATAAAGCTAGCCCAGAATGGACTACTGACGAAACATCACGTGTTTGTCTCTGACCTTGCTTTCTGAGTTAAATACCGCCTCACAGTCAGCTGGTTACTTCACGCGCATACTATTTATTTTCTTTATTTGATATTTTCAGTACTTTCTTATCAACGTTGCACCAGTAAAAAAATGTAATTTGTACTTTCAATGCGGAATCTAACTATATATTTTTAAAATATTTTTTCGTGGGCAAACTAGTCTTAATGAAGAAAAATCTAAATTTCTCCATATCCATAAAAAGTAAAAAAACTGTTTACATGTCAATATAAACTTTAACTTTTCAGCATCAAAATAAACTATGATTTTGATCATTTTTAAAAGGGTTTCGAGCCACAACAGTTTAAAGTTATATTTTTAATTTAAACACTATGAAGTTCTGATGCCTTTTGCACAAAGCATTGTATCACAGTTGTCTAAACAGAAAAATTTCATTGTATCTCATATTTCAACTCGATTTGAGATGGAATAGTCTAGATATATATCAATTTATGTTTGGAATATTTGCAAAAATAAATAAAATACATCCGCTGGCCACCTTTAATGATAAATCAATACATCTCCTAACAAATTAACCATCATAAGTCACTGGTATCACAAACCACACCCAGAAATAGACAAAATAATATTTCACATCACCCGATCTTAATGAAATCAATAGCAACGATAGTGTTTTGTTTCATCAGCCGCACAAGCCATCAAGTAGCTTAAATTGCAAACACAACTTCGCATTGCGTGTGTCAGCTGTTCACAGGTGAGACAAGTTGCAAGCTGAAAAATAAACTTACAAATTGCGTTGAGTGTTTAAAAACAAACTAACATTTATAATACAGTTGTTTCAATATTCTTTCCTTCCAAAGGAAAAGCAGTGGGAGAAATGGTGTTTGACGAAATCGAAACTAGCTTGATTTTGTTTTGCAGTTAATGAGAAACCAGCGAATAGGGATTACTGTGTAAAGAATGGACACTGAGCGAATTTTCCTGTGTTTTGTTTCTCTGTGCGTTTAGTTCCACTTTCAAGCGCTAGAGGTTAGTGTAATCGAGCATACGCTAAGATAATAATTGAGTATAGAGTTGAGACACAGGATCCAAACATCGCCTACCTTACTGCATAATCCAGTAACGCTTTGCTTCAAATAAATTCAAGTTAACAGCTTTTCCTTATTTCTCAGTGACAAACTAGTTGTAATAATATTTTTTTTATATATTTCAGATATAATAAGTTATATTATAAAATAATATAATCTTAATATATAAAATTGAATGTGGTATGTATGTATATATGTGTGTGTATGTTCTCTATACAAATCTATACGCTTTGACCGATATGTGCCAAAGATTGCACATTTAACCTTCATAACCAGGAGAAGAACATAGGCTACATTAAAATTGTACAAATGGAAGTTAAATGAATTAAAATTGTAAAAATAAAAATAAATAGATCAAATATTCATGTGTAATATTAAAATGAAAAATCTTCTACAGTCAACTGTTTTTTATTATTGTCTGTTGTATTCAACATCGACTTTCATGAGGCCATGGAAATGTTAACACGAAATTAAATTACATTGTTGTTGCACATCATGAAGGCTAAAACTAGATAATTCATGCAATAAGTATCTTTACGCAGTCCAGGACCGTTTATGAATTCCTCGATGCAGTTTTGTAGAGAGTGAGCAAACTTTTTAAAATTGAATTCTAGAATGCTTTAAAAACTACAAGGATTGCTACCACATAATTTACTTAATATTGAATAAAATAGTACTATTAGCCGAAATATTGACCCACCAAAATTATGCACGAATAACAATTGGTGTAAAAAAATACGAAATGTAATAGAATTGGTCATATTAACTGCAAAAATAAAAGGAGATGTTTTTATTCCACGTATTGCTAGGATACTCATTCAATTTTAAAACTGCAATTTCAATGTCACTAGCATTTGTAATGGCCATATTAAAATGAAGCTCAAGTACAGTCGCTCAAAGTTGCAGACATTAACTAAAAAATTGCGTGTTTTGCACATCCTCAACTATATTTTATACAAAGAAGTGAAAAAAAAATATTTTAACATATCAATAAGCAATTCAATGATACTTTTGTCATGTTACTAATGTAGTATGTGAATGTGCACAAGCCCAAAATGAAAATAACATTGTATTAATTCTCAAAATATTGTTGTTCACGTCCCAAAAATGTGTTGCTGCGAAATTATATCTGTATAATCACGTTGCAAATTTAGTATGTTAAGCGTTGTGAAAATAAAAATCTCTTAATTTCTAAAATACCGGTAGGCCTATTTTCTCAGAATATTAGCCTTTATGTTACAAAATGACTTGATTGCGAGTTTATATTGTATCTGTATTCTGTGTATAAAATTAGAATTAATACAGTATGTTTTGAATTTATGAGATATAGTTTCAAGTTATATTAAAAAAACTGGGTAGAATATAAGTGAATGTACAAAATCCGGTCAAGAGGTAAAAAAATCTTCCAATATAATTTAAATTATATGTGTATATATTGATTCGATGATGAAACTGATCAGAAAGAGGAGAAGGAATTATATTTTCGTTGGGTTTTACTTTGTTTAGTTTAATTTTTCTATTACTTTATTTGTATTTCTGGTGGTGTGGAAGAGAAGGCCTAATGACCTTAACTACACCAGAAAAAAATAAATAAATAAATACATAAATAAGTAAAAACAAATTAATAAATAAAAACAAGTAAATTAATTTAAAACAACAGTTTAACGTCAGGCATATAATGAAATGTTTTCTTTTCGGTGGTTGATTTACAACTATTCTAAATTGAGTTAACCCTGGCAGGCATTTGGCTAAGGAGTTCATTAATTCATGTAAGTGATGTTAAGTAAAGATTCATCTTTATGAGCGAGGAAAGCTTATTAAAGACAATTCGTTTTGGTTGTGTAATGTTAGGTTTCACAGATTTTGAACGAAAATTTAATAACCAGTTTAATTAAAAATAGAAGCAGAAAGGAAAACCTAGGCAACGCCATAGTTTCAATAAAGTATATTATAAAATTATGTATCAAATTCGTTTAATATTTGTATACAATATAATATAGGTATATGGTTTTACTTCTCATAGGAGTTTTGTTTTTCCATTTTCAATGCTATTAAATCATTACATATTTTAATTGTTGTTGTCAAACGTCTCAACTCTCATTATAAAGGAACTCTAGAGTCTAGACATTACAGTTAATGACGGATTTATTATTTTATGGATCCAATTTATTTTATTTGAGTACATAATGTACCTAGGTGTATTAATTATATGTGTTATATTTCCGTTGTGTCGACTGCTTAGCTGGTGTGATGTCAGCGCCCAATACTTTTCGATTGCAGCGATATTTTACTACTTAATTAACTTATTATTCCCAGAACATGAATTTTACTAGCTATCAAAAGTATTGGGAATAAATTTGAATAAGGAACAAAAAAAGTTTCTTCCCAGGCAGGATTCGAACCACGAAAGTCTTAGTTACCAATCTATCGTGCTCTGGAATGAACAAGGCTCTGAAATCAGCTACAAGGGTCGGTCCGGTTTTTTTCCACTACTGTACATTTTACAGCGGCAATAAGTTACATGAATTTTAGAAAATTGCAGGAACACCATAATTCCAGGTCAAGTGGGTATGCTTAAAACTATAAAAAAAAATCACTTGCTTTTCTTGGTATTTTATAGGATTCAAGGACTTTTCAAGAATTAAATATAAGTTAGTGTTCATGCAATTTTGTGTTTTTGTTTGTTTGTGTACATTTTTCAATTTTCTAGACAATAAATATTTAAAGTTCTTCATAAGATAAAAAAATTGTCCTCCGTATTCTTCACCTAAAAGTTGTTTTAAGAAAATAAAATGATTGTTATTAGTCGTCAATTGCACAAACCTTACATGTCCAGGCAATTCAGTTTTTTTAAGAAAATACTAAAGAAGAAATTAAAGTTGATGTTGTCAAACACCAGAAATTATTATGCTTTAATAAAAATATAGTCACAATCAAAATGGTACAAACGTTTTAAGAAGATAAAACCAGTTTTTGTGCCTTTTGAAAAAATTACTTAGAAGGACTTGCAGTGGTTTTTGCAATTCACGATTAAAATTTAAACAAATCTAACATCTGATGGATATTATCGGTCCTTTTTTATCAAAGGGGGAGCCGACATAGCTCTGAAACGTTGGATGTTTCTAGGTACAGCTATAAAACGCTGCAAAAGACCCAAAAAATCTCGCACTTCAGTTCTTATACTTGCATTTTAGAATATTCAATATAATTATCATTTTACTATTATTAGTTTTATTTTAATCCAGCGAAATGTAACCTACTAAATTTGTCCATTGTTTTGGATTTAATTTAATCATTTTTATAGATGTTTATTCCTTGTTATGATTGTAATATGTTGAACTGTATTACATGAAGGTCTAGCAAGTGTTGTACTCTGCACCATAGAGTCCACCAACATGTTCTAATGTGTAATTCAAATTTCTGTAGACAAAAGGCCAAAAATTAAAAATGCTAAGAATCCATCAAGAGTACACAAGAGCCAAGATTGTAGCCATAGTACCCAATTACAAAAGGGTTCAATTCAGACCCATTCAATTGGCGAAAAAAACTTTCTTCGTATTTATTTTCAACATTCATCGTAATTATCATTGTTTTATAATATCAAACCAAAAATACAAATCTCTTTTAAACCTTCACTACTGAAAGATCTGAACCAATATCAACATTCAAATAACCAAACTCCCTTATCACGTGAACAATAAAGTTCAAAACCACCGCTTTTGCAAAACGTCATTTTAAGACAATCACCAAAAATGGTCACAAACTCAGTCCTTAAGAAAGATACATAAACCTCAATTTTCTGCAGGAAATGAAACCAGGGTTCACAGGATTCTAGCGAAAAAAACTTTATGAGATTAAATTTTACTTTTGAAAAAGACTTTCTGGCAAACTAGAAAGTTAAACCCTTTTAGACCTTTGCAGGGTCGCTAATTTGTCACTTCAAAACCTTTGCCAGAGAGAGACAAGATAATCACCAAAAATGGTCACATAATCAGTCCTTAAGAAAGATACATAAACCTCAATTTTCCTGCAGGAAATTAAAACCAGGGTTTACAGGATTCTAGCGAAAAAAAATTCATGGATTAAATTTTACTTTTGTAATAATTCAATTTTATAGACAATCACCAAAAATGGTCACATAATCAGTCCTTAAGAAAGATACATAAACCTCAATTTTCTGCAGGAAAAGAAACCAGGGTTCACAGGATTCTAGCGAAAACATTATGAAATGAAACTATACATTTCTAATAATTCAACTTTATTAACGTTCCTCATGAAATTATTCTCTATTGCGCAAAATTAAAAACAAGTTCTCCTCTTGCATATTGTATGACGTAGCCTAAGTATAAATTTATGGCCCCAAGAGAACAATATAGAACTAGTTATTACACCACGTTTCGAGTACTCGTTCTCCTCTCGACGGATTGACGTTTCCTTCCAGAACACCTGCTGATACCAAACAGACGGCTGCACTTCGCAGGGAAGGAGGTCGGCTCTATTCAGCAGGAAGATTTTCTGCAGCCACATTGTGTCTAAGTAATGGATAAAGCCTTTAGTTGGAAGTACCGGTAAACACAGCCTACTTAATAAGATTCATGGACAACCGCATATTGGTGATAATGATGATCTCAGTTCTATTACCTGAACGTAGATTCAACGAAATGGAGGAATTTCCCATAAAAAGTGTGACTGAAGTAATAGCTTCACTACGGAGTTACTTCCAGTCGGGTTGTGTCTACCTCATACAAAGTGAAATTGAAGAATTCGCAGGTAAGTCGTCAGTACTACGGGCATGTACTGTATATACGTACACTGCATCAGTATCTTTGCTAGTCAAGTGGTAGTGTGTTTCAATACAAGTCCAGAGCCTCTAAGATCGACTAAAAACTGGCCTTCTATGCCCAAGGTTGCGGGTTCAGTCCCGGGCCAGGTCGATGGCATTTAAGTGTGCTTAAATGCGACAGGCTCATGTCAGTAGATTTACTGGCATGTAAAAGAACTCCTGCGGGACAAAATTCTGGCACATCCGGCGACGCTGATATAACCTCTGCAGTTGCGAGCGTCGTTAAATAAAACATAACATTTAACATATCGACTATAAACAGGGAAGTGAATAAGCAGTATCAGTGAAGTAGTAGTAGCACCAGCAGCATAGTAGCAGTAGCAGTAGTAGTAGTAGTAGTAGTAGCGGTAGTAGTAGCAGTTTGTAGTATCAAATGCAGTAGTAGTAGTAAGCAGTAGTAGCGGTAGTAATGGTAGTGGCGTAGTAATAGTAGCAAACTTTCAGTAGCAGTAGTGGCACAAGTGGAGCGGTATAATGGTAGTGGCAGTAGTAGTAGTTCCAGCAGTAGTAGTAGTAGTGGCACTAGTAGCGGTAGTAATGTGAAAGTGGCATTTTAGTAACGTTAGTTAGCAGTAGTAGTTTTCAGTAATGGCACTAGTAGCAGTAGCTGGTAGTGGCAGTGAGTAGTAGCAGTAGTAGTAGTAGTAGTGGCACTAGTAGCGTAGTAATGGTAGTGGCAGTAGTAGTAGTTATGTTTAGTGGTTACTAGTAGCGGTAGTAATAGTGGCAGTAGTAGTAGTGGCACTAGTAGCGGTAGTAATGGTAGTGGCAGTAGTAGTAGTAGCAGTAGTAGTAGTAGTGGCAATAGTAGCGGTAGCAATGGTAGTGGCAGCAGTAGTAGTAGCAGTAGTAGTAGTAGTAGTAGTAGCGGTAGTAATGGTAGCATTAATAGCAGTAGTAGTAGTAGTAGCAACAGTAGTAGTGGCACTAGTAGCGGTAGTAATGGTAGTGGCAGTAGTAGTAGTAGCAGTAGTAGTAGTAGTGGCACAGTAGTAGTGGTAGTAATGGTAGTGGCAGTAGTAGTAGTGGCAGTAGTAGTAGTAGTGGCACTAGTAGTGGTAGTAATGGTAGTGGCAGTAGTAGTAATAGCAGTAGTAGTAGTAGTGGCACTAGTAGCGGTAGTAATGGTAGTGGCAGTAGTAGTAGTAGCAGTAGTAGTAGTAGTGGCACTAGTAGCGGTAGTAATGGTAGTGGCAGTAGTAGTAGTAGCAGTAGTAGTAGTAGTGGCACTAGTAGCGGTAGTAATGGTAGTGGCAGTAGTAGTAGTAGCAGTAGTAGTAGTAGTGGCACTAGTAGCGGTAGTAATGGTAGTGGCAGCAGTAGTAGCAGTAGTAGTAGTAGTGGTGGCACTAGTAGCGGTAGTAATGGTAGTGGCAGTAGCAGTAAAGGCCCATTCACAATGAAAATTAAACATAACCGTAACATAAACACAGAAGTTTGCGCCCAGGCTACCAAATGGGATCATTCACAATGATTCACATAAGCATTGACATAAACATTGCCGTTAGACGTTAACATGAAAGTTTGCAAACTCCAAACTTTCATGCTTATGCATTACGTGATTTGCAAACAGAACACAATCGTGGAGCGCTGAAGTATACGACAGAATATGAGGAAATGGCGTCGTTGTTATGTTTCCATGGTTACGAAGTATGTTTGCTGTTATGTTTATGTCCCCATCGTGAATGATGGTATGGCTTCTTGATTTTACTGTAACGTTAAGTTAACGCTTACGTTATGTTTAATTTTCATTGTGAATGAGCCTTAGTAGTAGCAGTAGCAGTAGTAGTGGCACTAGTAGCGGTAGTGACAGTAGAAGTAGCGGTAGTAGTAGTAGTAGTAGTAGTAGTAGCAACAGTAGTAGTGGCAATAGCAGTAGTAGTAGCAACAGTAGTAGTGGCATTAGCAGTAGTAGTAGCAACAGTAGTAGTGGCAGTATTAATAGCATTAGCAGTAGTAGTAGCAACAGTAGTAGTGGCAATAGCAGTAGTAGTAGCAACAGTAGTAGTGGCATTAGCAGTAGTAGTAGCAACAGTAGTAGTAGTAGCAACAGTAGTAGTGGCAATAGCAGTAGCAGTAGTAACAGTAGTAGTAGTAGTAGTAGTAGTAGTAGCAGTATTAATAGCATTAGCAGTAGTAGTATGCAACAGTAGTAGTAGTAGTAGCAACAGTAGTAGTGGCAGTAATAGCATTAGCAGTAGTAGTACCAACAGTAGTAGTAGTAGTAGCAACAGTAATAGTGGCAGTATTAATAGCATTAGCAGTAGTAGTACCAACAGTAGTAGTAGTAGTAGCAACAGTAGTAGTAGCAGTAATAGTAGTAGTAGTGGCAACAGTAGTAGTAGTAGTAGCGGTAGTTGCTTGCCTGGCGGGGACATGACTCATCCTGTCAGGTACGGAAGATCACCGCCAAAGGTATGATATACGAAATTGATGGCTAGAGAGGAATTAGTGGTGCAGCGGATGGAGCTGGCTTACCCAGGTAGTACCATCGGCACTCAACTCATTCCATCACGGGTGCATAAAAAGTATTTTTGGCTGATTTGCCTAAAATGCTCGATATCCCGCCAATAAGCATCTCTATAAATACCTCTCTATCCCTCTATCCTCTGATACTGTTTGTGTCCTCTGAAGTTGCTGTAAATGATTGTATTTTAAGAACTACCCAATGCAAGATTAGAAGTAATAGCCTATGTATATACAGTATGGTGTTCTATTTTCTACACTATACTCAACAGTACATAATATTTGCAGATTCACATGCTCGCGTTTTACATCTCAGTAAACTGCTATCTGCTGAAAACATTCCTGTAGCAGTGACCAGTCTGTCCGAGAGAATCAACATTGAAACTAATGTCTGCCAACAGAATCGACCTGTAAACGTTGTCTTGGTTACCCATCTAGAAAATGACCTCACTCTTATCCAGGTAATGATTTTCATTTGTTTCACCAACTTTAAATATTTATTATGAAATATAAAGTAGCTATAACACGCACCAAATGTCAAGTACATGGAATTTATACGTCCGAGATTCATATTCAGATAACTTATGTATTTCCAGCGTGTAGCGGTAGCATTTGGACAGACTTTTCAGATATATCCGACACCCAGAAATTTCTCGCTATCGTCCAGTGGCTAAGACCCAAGCATTTTCTATCGATAAAACAGATCTCACGACACAATAAACATTTCACATGTCATCAGCTATTTTAGATATAAATTAATACTTCACTGTATAAAATTATACAGAGTTAGTTAAAAGTCCCGCACCACCTACATAAATTTTGAAGCATACGGTTCAATGACATGAAACTTGGTATGTGAGGATAACCATATACTAAGAATGAAAGAGTGATGGAACGGAGAAAAATTCTCTCCGGCGCCGGGATTTGAACCCGGGTTTTCAGCTCTACGTGCTGGTGCTTTATCCACTAAGCCACGCCGGATACAATCCCGACGCCGCGGCGTTTAGAATCGTCTCAGATTAAGCTCCATCTCTTGGGTTCCCTCTGGTGGCCGCCCTCTGCATTACGTCATAGATGTCTATGAACGCAGGACCGAAGTCCATACATGTGTTGAGGTGCACTCAGATGAGTGACTGATTGGCCGGGATCCGACGGTATGGGCGCCGTCTTAAATCACAAATCCCGGCGCCGGAGAGAATTTTCTCCGTTCCATCACTCTTTCATCATGTGATGACGCAGAATATCTGCATGGAAATATCATATGTACTTCGGTACATCAAAATAAATATACTAAGAAGTCAATACTGGTATTGCCGAGTTTTTCTACTTCCGGTTTGACCGGAAGTAGCTCCAACTCTCTTATTTTAAATGGAAGACCCAATATATTATTTTATTTTTGAATAGTACTCATTCAGAGCTTTTCAAAAAACACCCACACTTGATAATTCTGTACAAATTCAGTGTTGCTAAGTCAAGAAAACAGAAAAGTGTATCGAATATTAAAATAATAAACGCACTACCTAAATAACTTTTGAAGCATACGGTTCAATGATATGAAACCTGGTATGTGAGGATAACCATATGCTAAGAACTCAATAATGGTATTACCGAGTTTTTCCTGTTTAACCGAAAGTAACTCCAACTCTCTTATTTTAAATGGAACACCCAATATATTTTTTATTTTTGAATAGTGCTCATTAAGAGCTTTTCAAAAGTACCCACACTCGATACTTCTGTACAAATTCAGTGTTGCTAAGTCAAGAAAACAGAAAAGTGTATCGAATATTAAAATAATAAAATACTCCTTCCTTAACAAAAACAAAACAAAGCTAGCTCACCTTCTAAATTATGTGTTCAAATTGGTAGCCCTCAGTTGCTTTACAAAGTGTCATAGAAACCATTTATGGAATGATTTAACCAGGCTTTATGAATATCTTGCACCACTTCCATTTTTATTTAGCAACACTGAATTTGTACAGAAGTATCAAGTGTGGGTACTTTTTGAAAAGCTCTTAATGAGCTTTATTCAAAAATAAAAATATATATTGGGTGTTCTATTTAAAATAAGAGAGTTGGAGTTATTTCCGGTTAAACCGGAAGTAGAAGAAACTCGGTAATACCATTATTGAGTTCTTAGTATATGGTTATCCCCACATACCAAGTTTCATGTCACTGAACCACATGCTTCAAAAGTTATTTAGGTGGTGCGGGACTTCTAACTAACCCTGTATGTTCCTACAGTAATTATGGCATGAAGGTGTGACAAAGATGCTTGCGCTTAAGCGAAAAATTACCAGTAAATTTTGTCTGAAGCCCTCTCAGTTAAGGACATTATTCTTTTATGTGGCGTAAATCTGTATCCCCGATCTTCTTGTTCTACTTCCTTTCCAAAATTAGATCATGACAAGGATATTTTTATTGCTCTTAAAAATGCGTCGTGGAAACTGCGTTTTTTTTCTTCTTGTGCTGCCATCTGTTGTTTCGGTCAACAATTATCAATTACGCATTTCCTGAAATTCCTTGAGCTTTTCTTTCTAATGACACAGGTATGAATTTCGTAAAACAGAATTATAGCAGTTTATAACCCCAGAATGTTTCTGTGGACACACAGTATATTCATACCTGACAAAGTGTGTGCAATTAACATGCATATTATGTTTCATTCAAACATCAGCCTAATTATGTATTCTAAGCCCATGTTAAATTTCAGTCCATTAAGCCCAAGGACATATGGCTGCTGTACCTGGTGTCCAGGAACTTGTCGCTGAATAACATACTAGACTGCGTCCACATTCCATTTGACTCCGAAGTCCTGGTGGTTCGACCCAGGTGGGCTGATTACGTCCAGATCTCAGAGGTGTACAGAGTGGCTCCTGACTGGCCACTAGTCGAAATGCATTTCGGCAATTGGAGTTCGGATACAGGACTGAACGCAACCAGCTACACGTTCAACAAGAGAAGATCGGACCTCAGCGGTTTAACGATTAGGGAGGGAAAAGACCTACTGATCATCAATGGATTTGAAGTCTGATGCAAAGATATAAATGAACCTTCGGTTCCTTACAGTATTTCATTACGTTAATTTTATTTATTTATTTACTTGTTTGTTTGCTTGTTTATTTGTTTATTTTTTACTTACTTTTTGTTTATTTATTTATTTACTTGTTTGTTTGCTTGTTTATTTATTTATTTTTGTTTACTTACTTTTGTTTATTTATTTATTTACTTGTTTGTTTATTTTTTATTTTTATTTATTTATTTTTTTTTGTTTATTTATTTGTTTTTTATTTTTATTTACTTATTTATTTACTTGTTTGTTTGTTTATTTATTTATTCATTTATTTATTTATTTGTTTGTTTATTTATTTACTTGTTTATTTAGTTTATTTATTTTTACTTCTTTATTTAGTTGTTTATTTATTTACTTGTTTATTTATTTTATTTTTATTTTTATTTATTTATTTATTTACTTGTTTGTTTATTTTTACTTGTTTGTTTGTTTATTTTTACTTGTTTGTTTATTTATTTACTTGTTTGTTTATTTATTACTTGTTTTTTTATTTATTTACTTGTTTGTTTATTTATTTACTTGTTTGTTTGTTTATTTATTTAGTTGTTTATTTACTTGTTTATTTATTTATTTATTTAATTCACTTATTTCTTTATTTATTTTTTACTTATTTATTTACTTATTTATTTACTTTGTTTATTTGTTTATTTATTTACTTTTCTTTGTTTGTTTGTTTATTTATTTATTTAATTCATTTTTGTTTGTTTATTTATTTATTAACTTTTTCTTTATTTATTTATTTACTTGTTTGTTTGTTTGTTTGTTTATTTATTTATTTATTTATTTACTTGTTTATTTATTTATTTAATTTTAATTATTTATTTTTATTTGTTTATTTATTTATTTAATTTATTTACTTTTTGTTTATTTATTTATTTACTTGTTTATTTTTTATTTACTTATTTTGTTTATTTACTTGTTTTTATTTGTTTATTTATTTATTTATTTAATTTTTATTTATTTATTTACTTGTTTGTTTATTTATTTACTTGTTTATTTATTTATTTATTTTTATTTACTTGTTTGTTTATTTATTTATTTACTTGTTTGTTTATTTGTTTATTTATTTATTTATTTACTTGTTTGTTTGTTTATTTACTTGTTTATTTGTTTATTTATTTATTTTTGTTTGTTTGTTTATTTATTTATTTACTTGTTTGTTTGTTTGTTTATTTATTTACTTGTTTGTTTGTTTATTTATTTATTTACTTGTTTGTTTGTTTATTTATTTATTTACTTGTTTGTTTGTTTATTTATTTATTTACTTATTTACTTGTTTGTTTATTTATTTATTTACTTGTTTTACTTGTTTGTTTGTTTATTTATTTATTTACTTGTTTGTTTGTTTATTTATTTACTTGTTTGTTTATTTATTTATTTACTTTTTGTTTGTTTATTTATTTATTTACTTGTTTATTTGTTTGTTTATTTATTTATTTATTTACTTGTTTGTTTTTGTTTGTTTGTTTGTTTGTTATTTATTTTTGTTTGTTTATTTATTTATTTATTTGTTTATTTATTTACTTGTTTGTTTGTTTACTTTTTCTTTATTTATTTATTTACTTGTTTGTTTATTTATTTATTTAATTGTTTGTTTATTTATTTTTGTTTATTTATTTATTTTTCTAATTATTTATGTATTTATTTATTTATTTATTTATTTATTTATTTATTTTATCAATCTTGAGTGAACAATTTCATGCATTTGAGTTCAAATCCGACATTCCGATATCTAAAAGTAATTAATAATATTAACTCATAATATTAATATTATAGGATAATAGTTATTTTTTATACTCCGGCATAATGAACAGCCCTTATCATTAGTAAAAATCCTGCATAATATGCCTACCAATGCAACGCCGTAAAATATTATCATGCCAACTAAAACGTCATGGCTTCTATTATGACGGCGTAATTTGTGCCATAAAGTTAACATCATGAAACGATTTGCCGTGCTATAATATTTAATACATGACTGTTGTCATAGCAACCCCTTTCTTCATAGACCATGATATCAAATTACCCATCATTATAAATCTTATGTTATTTCTTTATTAGTTGTTTTATAATGCTGTTGTACAAAAAATAACGCATGAAACACGTTTATAATGTTATAGCTTAGGCCTACTGTTACTGTACTCGTCAAAATTAGGCTCGTGCAATAAAGTATAGGCCTTAACTTGTTTTTCTTAACCTAAATCTAACACACTCCGCCCAGAACAGGTGAAAATTTGTCGTCTTGTCTTGATCACTATAATACTACAAATTCGTCGGTCGAATTTTTCGAAGTAACAATGTCTCTGTACTTCACTTTCCATCTGTTTCAGAACCCACCCAGCACTAGACTGCGTCAGTGGGATAACGGCAGCCTGGAAGTCAGTGGAGTCATGGGACACGCTCTTAAGTATTCTGCAGGATCAAATTCACTTCAAGTAAGTTCCATTCGCATTACATTGCACTACTTTCTTTTCGAATTTGTTTTTTCTTTTCCCACTTTCATTATTTCTTTCATCTTCTCGGCTTTCTTTCCTTCAATTCCTGCATTACTTACGAGTAATTCTGTGTTGCATCTCATCAAAAACAACATAACACTCATTATCATCACAACTACAATAATAATAATAATAATAATAATAATAATAATAATAATAATAATAATAATAATAATAATAATAATAAAGAAATACAGGGAAAGTAGCCATCAATGGATCAGCTAACGATTTCTTATTTTATCTAACAAAGGCAATGCCGTAAAATTCCGTTCATAGACTTGAACAATTATATTACTAATAATCACAGATCGGAAGGCTAGGTATTATGAATCATTAAAATAGGCAGACAATAAGGCATTATAAACAGCTAAAATACGCAATAAAAGACAATTACAAAAACCTTGCACTAGACTCAGAATCTTGCATTTTCCACAAACGGATTTCGAATTTACATTAATGCAAATTG
The DNA here is from genome assembly GCA_025594305.2 of Periplaneta americana. Lineage (NCBI taxonomy): Eukaryota > Metazoa > Arthropoda > Insecta > Blattodea > Blattidae > Periplaneta > Periplaneta americana. The sequence goes on along the minus strand of JAJSOF020000009.1, from coordinate 11,140,942 downwards.
AGATTTTCACTCGATGTTGCAATTACTGTTGGAAGCAAGAAATCTTCCCAGGCAAAGTGCATTTTGTGTTTGGTTGTAATATGTTGCGATATGAAATATTTAGCTAGCTACAACAACGTTGCAATGAAAACTGGAAGAAAAATAACCGTTAAAAATAACGTTAGACCTGCACTCATTGTTGCCTTGTCAAATAAACACAAGCGATAATTAAAACGCTTACTGTTATACATTTTTGCACGGCAGCACTCATTGTTGCAGAGAGATTATGAACTGACTGAAAGACAATAATATACATTCGGTGAAGTCACTTTCATTGCAGCGGTTATAGAAATAAATTAAAATATACCTGTAGCCAAGTTTTAATAATAAATTAATAAATAATAGATAAATAATCAAATAAAGGCAAAAAGCATTTATTTTGTAAATTAGGCATTTACATTTAAAAAGGCAGAAAAGGGCAACATAAAACTGTGACGTTTCAATCACAAAGGTATAATTCGTACCCTATAGATTTACTTTCAAAATGAAGATAGATTTAACACATTTAAAAAGGCATTCTGCCAAAGTTCCGGTCTCTGCTAATAAGGAACGCGTCTGGCCACGAAACCAGGTGGCCCGAGTTCGATTCCCGGTCGGGGCAAGTTACCTGGTTGAGGTTATTCCGGGGTTTTCCCTCAACCCAATATGAGCAAATGCTGTTTAACTTTCGGTGCTGGACTCCGGACTCATTTCACTGGCATTATCACCTTCATCTCATTCAGACGGTAAATAATCTAAAATGTTGATAAAGCGTCGTAAAATAACCAACTAAAATAAAATAAATAAAAAATGAAAAAATTAAGTTTCAGGGCTACATCCTATTTATATCTGTTTAAAGATTAGCTCATTTACAATTCTGCTATTGATTCAATGAAGGCGACAGGATCCATATCACTTATCAACATTCAGGGTGATTCACGAGGAAAGGTAAAAAATTTAGGATGTGAATTCTGGAGTCACTCTGAGTCAAAATTTTCATATGAATATAGGTCCGTTTTCGAACGGTTACGGAGATATGGCTCTTTGATTTCACAAAAACTTCTGAGATTCCATTGTACTAACTCGCATTTAGAGACTGACAACGGACAAATTTAAAGTTTATATTCACGCATGCATACATATCTAATATTCTGGACATCGATGTTTTCGCACATTTTCAAAGATACCTCCTTCTGCTTCAACGCACTTTTGCGCTCGGGCGTGAATCCCGCTCGTCGCTCGAGAGAGTTGCTCGTGGCTGTTTTTATGCGGCGTGCAGCATCCAAAATACGCTCGATTAGCGCCTCTCTCGTTTTCCCCTTCCTTTGCTATACCAAGTCTTTCATCCAACCCCATAGACAGCAAGTACTCTTCGATATGGTACCCTTTTGTTCGGAAGCGTCGTTCATATTCAGCGACAGCACGCAAAGAACTTCCATCGCACAAACCATAAACATACACAATATCGGCGTATTCTGCAGTCGAAAATTTATAAGGCATCTTGAAAAACACAACTTAACACTTCCGATAACTGTACCTGTATAACTACTGTACTGTAGGTAGCCGACTAAACTGCTATGAACTGATAAGCGATAGTGTATTTGTGTTTTGTGCTGGTTCTGTGTCATTACATCAGACAAGGGCAGGCGATTGGACATTTGTAATGCCCCACCACCCGGTTTCTTTCTCTTATCTACATCGCTCACAATGCAGATTCCAATGTTACGTCATTCATTGCGGTCGGTGACCTTGTCTCACGTCAGCAACATGTGGTAACGTCTGATTCACATTCGGGTGAGACGTTTAACAAAAGAAATGCTTCTAGCTCCGACATCGTTCGAAAACGGACCTATGCCGGCCACTTTTCAGACAATCACGGATTTTAACAATCATAAATTTGTATATATATGATCTAGTACTTTACACTCGACAAAATATCGACAATTACTCATTAGTGGCCAATGAAATTAGAAATAGTGAACAAATTAATATTCCATATTGTAGATTACACAAGAGCAATACAAACTTTTGAATTATGGGGATGAAATTATATAATAAGCTCCCAAGTCAATATTATAAATTACCAATCAATAGGTTCAAAACTAGATTTTACAATTGGTTATTAAATAATCCTTTTTATTCTGTTGCTGAGTTTTTCAACAAAAATTTGTATGAAATTATATTTTAATAAATAAGTTTAATTTTCAGTTTAGTTAGTTTTCTTTAATTTAAAAGTTTCAAATTATTTCATGTTTTCATTGCATTATTTAAATTTTACTGTTTCTTTTATTAGTGTTTTTTTAATGTATTTATATGTTTTTCAATGTATTCTGACGAAGCCTAAAACTGTATGTCTAATGGCCAAATAAATTGAATTGAATATGTTCATATGAACTTTTTCGCTCAAAATGGCCTAAAATATCGTATCCTAAATTTTTTACCTTTCCTCGTGAATCACCCTGTATATCATATATATCATATATTTATTATATTATATAATTGCAGCGTAAACTATTCGTCTCCCGAGGAGGCCAAGTGGGGCGTGCAGGAGCAGAATGGCACGTGGACGGGCATGATAGGCAAGCTGTCTCGCGGGGAGGTGGATCTGGCGGTGAACGGCTTCTTCATGACGTCACAACGCCTCCAAGTGATCGACTACACGCTGCCCTTCCTGTACACCACGTATGATGCACAGATCGTCTTAACGTCGTTAGCTAACTCCTTGAAACAAGTAACATATAATCTCCATACATTTAAGGGGTTAGGTACAGCTTACAGCAGTAAAGTTTTTGGATATATTCAACTTTTTTTTTCCTCCATTACTATATCGTGTACAATAATGAAAATTGATGGAGGAAAGTGCCCAAAACCGGACCCCCATTTTGTTTTTGATTAAAAAAATATAAAACAGTAAAAAATTATGTTTTAAAAGCATGTAATATTTACTTTATAATGTTATGCATTATTTACATTTTACTTTTAGAAAATATAATTAAAAATTGGTATGAAAAAAAATTATTTTCAATAACCTTACACTTTGGCGATTTGAAAAATAGTTGCCGAAATTTGGACCCCTTGTAAAAATGATCAAAATAACACTAAACAAATTTGGAAAAAGGTATTAAATAAGAGAAAACATAATCTAGTTTCAAAGTATAAGTATAATATTACAATTACAGGTTTTAGTTTTTAAAAAGAGATATAGGATGTATTCAAAAAAAATCCACAAAACGTACAACAGAATTAAATCGTTTAGCGACAAAAATCGCAGATGTTCATGTCCTTTTCAGTCACAGCACATAACCCAAAGTTCCCCTTTAGAATCCTCCGAAAATTTTCTGTCACAAAACACACATACGAAGCATCATCTTTGGATGGGGAAACTTTCGAAAAAAGATCTGTGTGTGGCTAAAGTGGCCATGCAAGAGCAACAGCACAGGTTTTTCCTTTGTAGGATTGGCAAACTCGATGAAGTGTCGAAACCACTGAGTGAAGGAGTTCATTCGGATCCACCCTGAATGGTACGCTGTAAAGATTGTTCCTTCCTTCCCCATTATCCTCTTGAAATTTGGAACAGAATTCCAAGAGAATAAGAATGTGTACAAATACAGGTAGACTTTAAACATGAAAAAATAAGGGGTCCGGTTTACGAGACTATAGCCAACACTTTGTTAACTCAATAGAGTTTTAACCAAACATCTAAATTAAACGGTTTAATGAAAAGCAGTAACCTTAAACCTTACCATTTAAGGATATATATAGATCGAATGGCTTACCTGCCAATATCTAGGAGAAAAAAACAAAAAAGTGTAGCACAGTGTAAAAACTTTTTCCACTGTCAAAACACGTAATTGCAGACTGATAAGCAGCAAGTGAAGCGGGCGACGAGTGTGCTCCGCTACAGAGTGGTAAAAGCCTAAACTACTATTTACACTTAGTTCTGCTAGGGTTCAAGAGAATGCAGAGCCAGGAGACCGGGGGTCCGCTTTAGGGGGAGGAGTCCGGTTTAGGGCACTTTCCTCTATGTGTAAAACACTGTCCTTCTGCTATATGAAAAAAAATATATATTTTTACGATTTAAATATATATAACTTATATAAGTTAGAGAATGTTTCCGAGGTGGTGTTACAAACTTCCAGGGATGATGGGGAAGGGCACATGTATCAATTTGAGATCAGGAACCCTGGTCCGGAAATGACTGAGTCGAAAGTTACAAGCAAAAATAGTTGTGTGGAAATGAAATAATTTTATTCCTCTATACACCTTATTTATGTGTATTTATCTGTACATCTTACACATACTGTATTCATCTGACGTTGTTTACGTTGTCTACTTACAGTATTCCATTCAGTGCGCTGTCTGAGGGATGGGGACAGGAAACTACACTAAAGCAATGCAGATAGCGTAATGTGTAATGGACATGGTCGGTCCTGATATGCACGTCTGTAGACAGCAGTGTATGTGTACAAGTTGCAGTGTCCAGTCGATCAGTCCTAGTGAAATGGAGGAGTACACGAGAGCGGAATAAGCAGACCTGATTTTCGAATACGGATGAGCCAATGGGAACAGTAGACAAGCTCACCGATTGTATCGGGCCTAGTACCCACGTAGGAGATATCCGGTCCATACCATCTTTCCACGACTGTTCCAAAGGTTAAGGGAAGGAGGGCACGTGGTGCCAAATTACAATTCCATTTCCACACAACTATCTTTGCTTATAACTTTCGACTCAGTCATTTCCGGACCATGGTTCCTTATCTCAAATTAATACATGTGCCGTTCCCTATCATTCCTGAAAGTTTGTAACACCAGCCCGGAAACACTCTATATATACACATATATATTTTTTTCAAAATTCAAAATGGTGGTAGTTCACTGTGCAGTGATGAAGCGTTTCCCTCATAACTCATAAACTTGTTAACTTTTTCATGTTCTCTCTCTTTTATTTTATTGCTGAAACTCATGTTTACAATATCATGCTCTTTCAACTACATTCCTTAATAAATAATATTTTTTTATTTTGTGTTAGAAGAAAATACTGATCTCTGACAATTTTTAAAAATGAATTATTTTTTTATCAGACAATCTATCAAAGGTAGAGAAGTGATTTTGCATCATATTGTAGATATGACATGCATAAATATACACAAAAATGTCTCCATCACAGAATGTTGGATAGTTTTTGAGTTATGTGGGAAAAGCTTCATCACTGCACAGTGAACTGAATTTTGAAAAAAAAAATGTAAATAATTTTTTTAACAGTAAAAATATTTTTTCATATACTTAGCAGAAGGACAGTGTTTTACACGTACTAATTTTCATTACTGTACAAGATACAGTAATTGAGGAAAAAAATGTTTGAATATTTCCAAAATTTTACTGCTGTAAGCTGTACCTAATCCCTTAAAGGAATATCATAAAGGTAATGGTTGCGCAAATCTGCAACCAGATCAGAAACCGCCACCGAATCCTTCACTCTACTCTCTCGGTGTTCTCAGATCTACCCTTCTTTCTCCTTGTCTCGTTCATCCTTTATGTTCTTTTTTACCACCAATCTATCCTTAAGGTCTTCTGTCACTCATTTATCGTCACTGTTTCACTGTCCTTTCCTCCGTCCTCTCTTTTCCTCTTCATGTACTCTTCTTGATTTTACTCACTCTCTATTCTTCCTCCATCCTAGCTACCAGGCTAACAAAAGTTATTCCACAAATCTTCCTCTAGTCTTTGTTCCTATTCATTTTGACGGCCCTCCTAAATGTCAAATTTGAGAGTACCGAAACAGAAGTTCTACAACGTGTGCATAATGCAGTGTAAACAGACCGTTGGACAAGCTGAACAACATTCAAGGATCATGTTTCCCAAACACGTCCCAAACCTGGTCTGTCTTGGCGCAAAACTTCATTCAAATAGACGATCGAAGTCCAAGAGCCCTGCCAAACTAGAGGGGTACCACAGGTTCTCTATTTCAAATTCTGCCCACCGCTTTTCAACGTCATGACAGCGGCTTCAGACGTTTTCAAAATTTATCCGACATATCATCAGGTCTACCAACAAGATCTCAGGTCTCCATAACAATTTAGCTTGGGCATTATAACGGTCTGCTCATAAACATCTTTATATTCTTCAAATGGTATAAGGGAGGAAGAATGCTAAAAGAAATCTGGATACAAAATCGACCCCTGCAAATTATAAATGCATTTAAATACAATCGGTGTAACGATTCATTTAGACAGTCAAAATTACTTCAGAATCCACACTAAGAACAGATGAACGGCTGATTAATATTGCTATCCACGACATAACAGAATTAACATCTGTCCATTCTTTTATTAAGATATCTTTAATTTCATATGGACTGGAATCAGATTTACAAACCTCTAGACCATGGGGAATTACAAAGCAATTCTTTAAAGAAACTGGGAAATAAAATATTCTCCCTCCAGAATAGCATAGTCCTAGAACCCTTCCTATTAAAACTAATTTCTCCGCATCATTTTACTACGCATCATCAAAATTAAGGCGGAAATAGAAATTATAATTCTATTGAACGGACGCGATTAGATCATAAATTACAGGGCCGAACTACTTTACCGCCATAACAAGGCTAGATTTATCTTTTACCAATAAATGTGTAGAAGATCATTGCTGGAGAACCTTTTAATGTAGAGTAAACTTTGTAACGAAGTTTCCAAATTTCATTTTAGTAAATTGATTAAACGGCTGGTGGAATATAGTAAGAGAAGTAACTTATGGAATTGCACTTTGTGCGAAAATAAAATATTCTTCCTCCATATTCTATTATTTTTTCCTTATTATTATTATTATTATTATTATTATTTTATTCTATTCTTCACTCTTTTCCTCCAGTGCTCTGAACCTCTGCACGATGTTGCAGGTACTCCGTGTTCATCAAGGAGCCCGACGCGCTCAGCTTGGAGTGGGGCAACTTCCTGGCGCCTTCAGCTCCAGGCTGTGGCTGGCCGTGCTCCTGGCCATCGTGGGGCTGGCTCTCTACCTCACGCTGCTCTACCACTGCGGGCGTCGCTACGGCAACCAGGAGGCTGAGGGGCCCCCGCACTACGAGCTCTACGACTCGCTGCTGTACATGTTCGGAGTCTTCTGCTCCCAAGGTGTCTTCCCAAACAATCAGTGGAGATTATCATGAGAGCAAAACGTTACAGGCAAACGGAAAATAGGTTGCTTCTTTATTTTATTATTTAACGGCGAAACTCGTAAACTATTTAATCTAGAGAGAAATCAGTAAGTACAGTTCTTGACAGATTTCAGAGCATCGCTTCAATTAACTTTTACTTATTTATTTATTCATTCATTCATTTAATTATTCATTAATTTATTCATTCACTTTTTTATTTATCCATTTATTTATTCAATCACTTATTTATTTATTTATTCATTTATTTATTTCTTCATTTATTTATTTCTTCATTTATTTATTTCTTCATTTATTTAATTCTCTTTCTTTCTTTCTTTTTTTATTTAATTTCTTTTCCTTTCTTTTTTCTTTTTCTTTGTTTCTTTATTTCTTTTTCATTCTTTGTTTTATTTATTTTCATTTCTTTATTTTTCATTTCTTTATTTATTCGTTTCTTTATTTCTTCATTTATTTATTTCATTTATTTATTTATTTCTTCATTTATTTATTTATTTCTTCATTTATTTTATTTATTTCATTTATTTATTTATTTTCATTTATTTATTTATTTATTTATTTATTTATTTATTCATTCACTTATTCATTTCATTATTAATTCGTTTCTTTATTTCTTCCTTTATTTATTTATTTAATTATTTATTTAATCACTTCTTTATTTATTTATTTATTTAATTATTTATTTAATCACTTCTTTATTTATTTATTTATTTATTTATTTATTTGTTTATTTATTTATTCACTTATTTATTCATTCATTTCTTTATTTTTTCGTTTCTTTATTTCTTCATTTCTTTATTTCTCTCTTTATTTATTTATTTAATTTATTTATTTATTTATTTATTTATTTATTTATTTATTCATTCATTCATTTCTTTCTTTTTCTTTCTTTCTTAATTTTTCTTTCTTTTTCTTTTCCTTTCTTTTTCTTTGTTTATTTATTTATACATCCATTCATTCACTTATTAATTATTCACTTCTTTATTTATTCGTTTCTTTATTTCTTCATGTCTTTATTTCCTCATTTATTTATTTTTTCATTTATTCATTTATTTTATTTATTTACTCATCCACTTATTTACTCATTCACTTATTTATTTATTCATTTTTATTTATTCCTTTCTTTATTTGTTCTTTTATTTATTTATTTATTTATCTATTTATTTATTTTTATTTATTCATTTCTTTATTTATTTGTTTCTTATTTACTTATTCATTTTTTATTTCTCTCTTTATTTCCTCTTTTATTTATTTATTTTTATTTATTTATTTATTTATTTACTTATGAATTTACTTATTTATTTATCTTATTTATTTATCTATTTATCTACTTATCTATTTATTTATTTATTTATTTAATCCTATGGAGTTAAGGCCATCAGAACTTCTGTCTCACACCATAACAGCTAATTATAACACACTACTGCCATCTAGCGGAATATTTGTAATGATGAGATGGTACAATAATACATTTGAAGACAGTTTAGTATTTCAGGAAGTCAATTAATATTTTATTGTATAAAAGTATTACTTTATTTCTTCTAATCTTCACATAGTGTACTTTCTTTTAATCGTGTAATAGTCAATTAAATCCCACTCGAGTTTTGATTTTCTCTAGATAAATCAAAACCTCCAGTGAGATTACTGTTGATAAATAATATTGTTTTTTTTAATGTGGAAATGTATTTGCATATTAACTTTGGCATTATAATAATTTCTCTGCATTCTCTGTAACAGAAAAGTAAAAACGATGTTTCAAAGAGTACGCTAAATTCTCGTATAGGTGTCGCAGTAAGCAGCTCAATACGACTCTGGGCCCTCTCCTGCGACTCCATCGATAAATACTAGATCAGCTAACATTGTGCATTGCGTGCAGCATACATTGCTTTCCAGGCAGGGTCTTCTCATTGGACTTATAGTATTAATAGTTGGCTAGTAGCTATACTATTCATTAACCTTCAACTGTCATCATTGGACGTACAGTTGGCGATCTACCCCATTCATTAACCTTCAACTCTTATCGCCATCGACGATCACTGTCGACGTCACGTAACAAAAAACGAGCTCTCTAACCACAGACTACGTTCAATAGTATGTAATGAGCCTCTGGCAGTTTTATTCATGTTTAACATGTTTGAAAAAAGTGGTTATCTTCCTCTTTTGGGAATAGTAGAATTTAATCCAAAATCAACAGACTAATTTATACCAAAATATTATTTTATTGTCAACCACTGTGAAGTGTTCATACAACTGTATCAAATTACTTTTATTGTATATAACTATTCTACTCATGAACACTGTTGCATCTGACCTAACTTATGTAATTTTATCTGGTTGGGGTTATTCCCAAGGGTTTCCTTCAACCCATTAAGGACAAATGTTGGGTAACTGTCGGCGCCGGCATTATCACCTTCATTTCACTCAGACGCTAGATAACCATAGCAGTTGATAAAGAGTTAAAAAAACGAAAACATCATTTTACTGTAGACTATATTCGCCATTCGCAGCTTCTGTTAGAACTAATTATGAAAAATAAACAAAAAGTTACGTACTTAATCGTAACTAACACAATAAGACCATGAAAACACAGATCTATTAATAAATGGTTGATCGGAGGGTTGGTAAACCATTCTCTTAAAACGCTTTGTTCATATCAAAGTATGTATCAGCCGAAACACTTCAAAACAATCGGATTTCGTGATATTAAGTGCTTATGAATAAAAGGAAAGGCCAATTCATCACCCATGAATGTTGTTATGATTATGATGATGATTATGATGATGATGATGATTATTATTATTATTATTATTATTATTATTATTATTTATATTGCTTTACAATTTAATATAAGCATTTAAGCCGCCAAAATGTCTTCCTAAGCTAAAGAAAATTGCAACATCAAATTCTTGAAATATGTGATGAAGGTGGAAAATAGTAATAGTCGTTACAAGAGCGGTATGTTGACGTTTTCATGTTCGAGGAAAAGACTGAAAAAGCGAAACGTAGTTGAGGTTTTTTAATTTCCGAGAACATGAAAACAAACATACCGCTCGTGTATCGTACATTATTTTGTGCGAAGATCGTTTATTACATACCTGAAAGACGAATTTCTAATTAGTTGCAATGAAATATCCATGTTGGTTTCTGTTTAATGACGGCAACTTCGGAAAACCAAAATATCTTTCTTCAACATTGTTGCTATAAAATGTTTTCTGTATTTACTATACTCAAGCAGGCCGTGATATACGTCTGTCTTTCCCCCCCCCCCCCAGTCTATAAATGCGAACTTAAAACAAACGGTAAGGTAATGTAACGATTTATTTTTCATTTTAATATTTTAACAATATTATTTATATAACATATTGCAGTAATAACATCGGCATCTGGAATCTTGTTGATTTTTCACGGCTTCCTTAATGTTACTTGTATGAGGAATGCGATAAGTTTCATGAAGTTGTAGAGTTTACTTAATTTTTGCAAATATTTAAAAACAATAATTAACATTGCAATTTAGGTGAAATTGCAGTGGCAAGTTTCCAATTTATAATTATTACTATGTTAAACGTCTCTAAAAATAATATGTTAAAAGCCTAAAGCAGTAAAATGAATGTCGCGCTTAAGCGGTAAGAAGAGGGAAATTGTTATGTGTGTTACGTTGGGAATACTGAATGTGGTATTTCACACTTACCGCGTATTGGTTCTGTACGGAAAACAAGCAAATACGCAAGATCTCGCACAAAGTAATTTAAAGCATTTATTTACAACAATAAATTATTGCATTCAATGGCTGAATAAACTTGTATTCTTATTTAGTCAAATGGTTTTGATAGTAAATATAGGCCTAATTAAATGTGCACATGAAATTAGTTTACTTTCTCCTGAAACATGAATTACAGTTTTGTTGGTTGCATCCTTATTCCACGGATTTCTTCAATTCATAAGAAAGAATTTTATTGTAGTCAATTCCTATTTTTAATACTTTTTCTAAGAGATCGAGAAATTAATACTAACCATTACTTGTGAATTTATTCTGAAAGCTTATATCTGCTTATTAAGGGCAGGTAGACGGGCGGTTTAAAACTATGCGCTCGCCTAGATAATGCTCTCTCATCATACGCTCGATAGTTGGAACGTTTCCAACTCCTAATTCTATAGCAGACTAATTCGATATGAGGCAGATTTCTCTGAGTACTTTTGTTTTCTCACCATATAAACACCACCATAATTGCTGCCACTATAATTCCATAATCATAATCATTATCACTATTATCATAATCATCACGATCAATCTCTCCGTCACCAGCACCATAGTCATTTTCATCGCTATCACAATAATTTTTGTGCGAGATCGTGCGTATTTGCTTGTTTTCCGCACAGAACCAGTCCGCGGTAAGTGTGAAATACCACATTCAGTATTCCCAACGTAACACACATAACACTTTCCCTCTTCTTACCGCTTAAGCGCGACATTCATTTTACTGCTTTAGGCTTTTAACATATTATTTTTAGAGACGTTTAACATAGTAATAATTATAAATTGGAAACTTACCACTGCAATTTCACCTAAATTGCAATGTTAATTATTGTTTTTAAATATTTGCAAAAATTAAGTAAAGTCTACCACTCCACAAAACTTATCGCATTCCTGATACAAGTAACATTAAGGAAGCCGTGAAAAAATGAACAAGATTCCACATGCCGATGTTATTACTGCAATGTGTTATATAAATAATATTTTAAAATATTAAAATGAAAAATAAATCATTACATAACCTTACCGTCTGTTTAAGTTCGCATTTATAGACTGGGGAAAAAAAAAAAGACAGACTTATATCACGGCCTGCTGGAGTATAGTAAACACAGAAAACATTTTATAGCAACAATGTTGAAGATAGATATTTTGGTTTTCCGAAGTTGCCGTCATTAAACAGAAATCAACATGGAGATTTCATTGCAATTAATTAGAAATTCGTCTTTCAGGTATGTAATAAACGATCTTCGCACAAAATAATGTACGATACACGAGCGGTATGTTTGTTTTCATGTTCTCGGAAATTAAAAAAGCTCAACTACGTTTCGCTTTTTCAATCTTTTCCTCGACCATGAAAACATCAACATACCGCTCTTGTAACGCATATTACTATTAACACTCCATGTTACTTCCAGAACTGTGCGGTAACGAGCGCTTTGTGTTCCAGGCCACGACCTGTCGCCCAGGTCCTACTCGTGCCGCCTGGTGTACCTGATAGCGAACCTCATCGCGGTGGTGCTACTGGCAGCGTACTCTGGTACTCTGATCTCCTTCCTCACTGTCCACCACAACAAACTGCCGTTCACAGATCTCTCTGGACTTCTAGCAGACCCATCATACAGTTTCGGACTCTTCAACATTCCTGACGAATGGTACCAGATCAATGTTAGTACCCATCAAGTCACTACATTCCCCCATTCCCTCTCTGACTACAATGTTGCAACCTCTTTGCATTGTAGAATGAATTCAAATGTGTGGTTTTCAAAATCAAAATTACACGAACACCGTCGATTCTATTAAAATAAGCCAAAGGGATAAATAATTCTTTATTATATTTCGAATCGGCTTACTAATTTACTTACTTACAAATGGCTTTTAAGGAACCCGCAGGTTCATTGCCGCCCATCGGTCCCTATCCTGAGCAAAATTAATCCACTCTCTATCATCATATCCCACCTTCCTCAAATCCATTTTAATATTATCCTCTCATCTACGTTTCGGCCTCCCCAAAAGTCTCTTTCCCTCCGGTCTCCCAACTAACACTCTATATGCATTTCTGGATTCGCTCATACGTGCTACATGCCCTGCCCATCTCAAACGCCTGGATTTAATGTTCCTAATTATGTCAGGTGAAGAATACAATGCGTGCATTTCTGTGTTGTGTAACTTTCTCCATTCTCCTGTAACTTCTTAGCCCCAAATATTTTCCTAAGAACCTTATTCTCAAATACCCTTAATCTCTGTTCCTCTCTCAAAGTGAGAGTCCAAGTTTCACAACCATACAGAACAACCGGTAATATAACTGTTTTATAAATTCTAACTTTCAGGTTTTTTGACAGCAGACTAGACGAAAAAAGCTTCTCAACCGAATAATAACAGGCATTTCCCATATTTATTGTGCGTTTAATTTCCTCCCGAGTGTCATTTATATTTGTTACTGTTGGACCAAGATATTTGAATTTTTCCACTCCTTCGAAGGATAAATCTCCAATTTTTATATTTCCATTTCGTACTATGTTCTGGTCACGAGACATAATCATATATTTTGCCTTTTCGGGATTTACTTCCAAACCTATCGCTTTACTTGCTTCAAGTAAAATTATAGAATTAGAGGATATTAAAGATTTGAGATATATATATATATATCCTATATCAAAAATATATTTTTCTGAGAGAACTACGAAGTTACCACCAATATGGTATTAGACTTTTTTGTTATACAAAACATTCGCGTGGTTATTGCACTTCCACCCTGTATCTTGAAAGCTGTGTATTTCTTAGTATACATACTTGTATTCATTAGACATAAAAAGTACGAGTGTTTTTCTTTTAAATCATTAAAACGTATATTATTTTGAAATCCAACAGTATTAAAAGCAACACATACCAATATAACTATAGTCCCGTCGCTCTTATTTCCGGCAGCCAATCACGTTGCAGGTCGGTTACATTTAAACGTGTGCGTCTTTTGATTCGCTGATGAAGATAAAGAAGGCTCGATAAATACTTAATATAATCGCCCGCCATTTTAGCTCTTTCGTTGGCGTTCTCAGAAAGCACGCGAGGACGTTATTTGCCGCTCAATTATTTGCTGAATTACAGTGCGTTTGATTTATTATCATAGGAGCTACGACATGACAATGTTTAACGGTGTGGCAAATAGATCCCTCGCCCAGTAGCTCGGCAACGAAAGAACAAAAATGGCGAACGATACTACCTACCTAGACTTTATAGAGCCTTCACTTTCTATGACGTAAGCAAAGAGGAGGAGTCACGCCGGGAATAACAGCGTCGCGACTATAGCATTCATGTATTTGTTTCAGGACTCTTCTTCGATACTAAGCAAAGCTTACAAGATTTCGCAGGACCGCGGATCGCCTGAAACCCCCATGACCGCCCTTGAAGGGCTGCGTCGTGTGTGCAGCATCAAGTACGCCTTCTTGCTGCCGAGGGACACCGCCCTCGCCCTGGCCAACGACATCAACTGCAGTCTGGCGGCCCTGCCCCACGCTTCCTTCAAAGCCAGCCTGTCCCTAGGTTTACAAAAAAACAGTCCTTACAGAAGCCTACTGACACACAAGTGAGTGGGCTAGCCAACCTTGCTCTTCACCACTGCCTCCACATACAGTCAACTAAATCCTTTTTTGAACCATGCTGGGCTAATAACAGTACATTTCATACGAGCGTCTTAATTACCATTATAGTCAAGTTTCATACGACCTTTTATGCTCGACCATATTTCCAACTTGAAATTATTCATAATTATTCATGTTATTCTTATGTGACTGGGGAGCGAACTGACCTTGTGCAATCTCGTAAATTGTGAGATGTGCGCAGACGCGAAAGTATTGATTTTTTCCGGGCAACGAATGTCGACGACCTTGGTATAATCTAGAGAGTAAGATAAACGTTAAACTTGATATAACCTTGAAATTGAATTCGACATTGAAAAACGGGATGACAAATTGAATTTATTTGAATATTATTTACAATTAACGCTAATTATTATAGTAACAGAACGTAACCTTCTGCGACAGTATTGGATTTCCAGCCTGCGTGACGTTTTGCTAGTTGTCTTTCGATGGCATATCCGAGAATAATCGAAAACCTGAACTTTAATGACATGCATTAAAGGACTGCTACCAGGTGTATAATTACTACATTTCGGCATGGTGGAGCGTAAATTTTAATTCATCACCCCAACGATAGAACAATAGGTTAAGATCAGTAGTTGCCAAACGCCACGAAATTTTGACGTAATAGAAATGCAACCCGCACACCACATTCGCAGAGAGAGGGGTGGAGTGGGTATCTACTCAGGTAATGCAGTGAATGACAGTGCAGACACAAAGTCTGACCGGAAAAGAAAAACAATATGAGCTAATATTCTTATACTTATTAGCTATATAGACCTATACTTTATCCGTATTAATTTTTCCCCTCCTATTCATCATTGTATTACTTTTTTATTAATGAAACAAAATATTTTTAATATTAATATTAGAGGAGAAAAATTCGCTCCGGCACCGGGGATCGAACCCCGGTCCTTGGTTCTACGTAGCAAGCGCTCTCACCATTGAGCTGCGCCGAAGTGCAATCCACAGCACCGGATCGAACTCCCCTCTCCCAGTGTTTTTCCCTTTATGGCCTGACTCCAAGTGGGGCATGTATGTTGACATTTTATATTAAGTCAACTGCCATTATACAAGGAGTGCACTCAGTTGAGTGACTTGGTGGTCGGGATTCCACAGTAATATGAGCACTAATCTGTACAGAAATATGCACTGTTGCTAGAAGAATCTACGTAACCATAACAGATATATTCTGTAGGACCAAAAAAAATAATAATCTTTACGTAAAATATTTTTTGTTATATTCATGAATGAAAAGGCGTACTTGAATGAGCAGAATTTTTAAATTAGAAAAACGTACCTGGATGATCATTAAGTTAGAAATTACCTACTTAAATAGAAAAAACGGGAAAGCATTTTACGCCGAGTAAGCTATCTGACCTCAATATAAAATGGTGAATTTTTCCAGGCAAAAATTAGCTACCTAAGAGTTTCCCTCCCCCACTCCCATAGTTAGGATTGCTGTAAATTCATTAGGCCTACTATCGTCCATACATGAATTTCCTTCTTCCGAATCTTCTGGCGTTTTTTTTTCTTTTGTTTTATTCGCAAAATAAAAAAATCTGAAATATCTGAATTCACTTCGGATTTCCATGTATCCGGAGTGTATTTAAAAATAGGCTTAAGGACTTTACTAATAGACGGTAGTATAATATACACACTATTTAAAGGGTGTAATTGATGTTTTGTTATTGAAGTGTTGTATCAGTAAAGAAGTGTCTTGTGTCAGTGAAGTGTGTTGTGTCAGTGCAGTGTGTTTCTGTCAGTAAAGCTTTATAGTTTACAGTGGTAGTGCAAAGTATTTAAACAGTGAAATGTTTTTGAAGTGTTAGTGAAATCAGGATAGAATCAGTGAAATGTGTCGTAGTTCCAGTGCAGTGAGTGAGTTGTCAGCGAAATGAGTGTAGTGCTGAAAGGTATTTGTTTTGTTATTGAAGTGTTGTATCAGGTATGAATATATTTGCACATACTCAGTGAAGTGTTGAAGTGTGGGTTTTTTCTAGTTTGAACTTAGGGTAAAGATACAAAATAGATTTACTTTAAATGTTATTAAGTGATCGTCCTTCATTTAATTTAGGATGCTCCCAGTTATTATTATTATTATTATTATTATTATTATTATTATTATTATTATTATTATTATTATTTATTGTATTTGAAGAGTCCACTACAAGAATGATGGATGTCATTTGGAATATATTTTGCAGGAGATGCAATTGAAAGTTTGAAATGCTTAGCGCTCAAAGCTTAACTGTGATTTTCCGATCATTACTGGACAATGACTATCAGTGTTAATGCCATATAACTCTCTATGTACATTCTATATGTCTTAAGCTATGCATTGACAGTCTTGGTTCATTTTCGACAAGAAAGTGACATCCATCATTCTTGCAGTGGATTTTCATATTTTATTAATTGTCATTATTGAGTGTAATTAGTTACCACTGCCACCGAGTATATTCCCATTTGCAGTGTGAATAAATACATACATACATAATATTCCGTGAAGGCAGATCAGATGATGCGGTCATATCATCAACTACATAATTGTACATAGTGACAATCTACATTCCACTCTGCAGTTAAAAACTCACCCTTCCACCCTGTCATCGAAGTCATTCGCTGTATGCCACACGGGTTGCATATCATAAATTGCCGACCTGAGTAGCGCAAGCGGTAGAGGCACAACATATCCGAACGTTTGTGGGTTCGAGTCCCGTAGCTCGGACAAGTAGCTTAAAAAATCGGAGAAACGGAAAAAGAAAAAGAAAATAAGATAGATAGGCCTACGTAACCTAATTAAGTGAGAAATTAAAAAATAAATTTCAAGAGAATAAAAAATTGCAATGTAATCGGCGTTTGTCCATCAAAACAGAAGTTCCGCACGATATCCTCTGTTTCATGACGGTTAATAAATTAATTATACCAAGAAATCTAAAGGAAATATTTTATCAATATTCTATATAACTGAACTACCGTCCACTCTTCATTTCTTACAATTTTAAACTATCATTAAAGTATTCCATTTCCAACACACAATTCACTATTGTAAGGAAAATGAATAGCTCTAATCATTTTGTAAGGCAGCAACATGCATAACTTCGAAGCATTGTTTGTTGCAGACTTCATGAGATGAGGGACAGCGGTATCGTGCACAGACTACGTCAGAGCGAATGGGCACCGCAGCTGGCCGAGGAACAGGCTTGGAGGAGAGTTGGTCTGGACGAGGCAACCCCCATCTTCGCCGTCCTACTCGTTGGCGTCGTGGCGGCATCCCTCATGCTCGTCCTTGAGCGGCGATTCTCCCCCTTTTGCTATCACCCGCTTACGTCACACTCAAATGCTGCAAGTCTTAGAAATCAGAACTCTCTGAACCATAACCCTTCGGGAAGAGAAGAATCGCCCCAAAAAGGCTTGCCGTTCTTAAAGTAATATACATTTTTTGTATTTCAGCATTATAAACAGTCTAAATCGTTAGTGAAAATCATGCATAATATCCCAAATTATTGTACAAGAGCCGTAAAATGTTACCATGACAACTAAAACGTCATGACTTCTATTATGACGGCATAACTTGTGTCATAAATTAACATTATGAAACGATTTGTCATGCTATAATATTTAATACATCACTGTTGTCATAGCAACGTTTTTCTTCATAGACCATGATATCATTACAAATCTGATGTTATTTCTTCATTAATTGTTTTATAGAGCTTTCGTACGAAAAATTAACATATGAAACACGTTTATAATGTTATACAGTTATTGCACACGTCAAAATAAGAAACCTCGCTTCTCTCGATCCCTAAACATTGACTCGATCCATAAACTATAGCATTATGAACTTGTTTCATAATATACTATTAACGAATTACCTTGTTTTGACTGGAAGAAATTTATTGCGCACATACTTTTTTACGAGAATCTTAAGATTAAAGTAATTCTTTTTTAAATTTCATTGTGCAAGCTAATTTAGTTTTCTTTTCCACTTGTTTTATGCTTATTTTTTGTGTAAAACTATAGCCCTAGCATACATATGTAAAATAGGGCTACCCCCCATTGGAGATACAATAATAATAAATTTCATTTCTTATTAAACTTAATAAAATACTATGTAATAAATATCTGTACTTCTGTTTTTTGGTCGGTTATTTATCGATGTTGTATCAACACTAGGTTATTAACGGAAGGACCTACAGGAAATATCTTTTCTCATATTATTTTAAGTAGAGCCTCTATTTTCCTAACATAGTTTCATATTAATGTATGAACCCTTTTAAACACATTTTCGCTTTTATCTTTTATAGTACAGTCACAGATAAAAACAATTAAAAAGGCAGTGTTATAAAGAAAGTGGATATCTGCTCTCAAAAGTATCACAGAATCACAAATCTCATCTAAAATGAAAGCTAGAAGGTTGCTAATCAATTTTGTTTGATAATTATTTTTAGAAATTTTGATTTTTATATTTTTATGAACAGAAAGAAAAATTACACGACTATTTTTAACATTCTTTAATTTGGAATTTGATAATTTCCTCTTACAGAACTATTTCATGTTTAATGTGAGATATTCCCTGAAAAATTTATTCAATTATCTCTATTATTGCCTGAGATATTACATATTAAATGTTGAAAAATATAAAATAAACGAACTCCGAATATTCAACAGAGAAGTTTGAGCACACATATTTAAGAATGGTGTAAAATCAGTTATTTTTTTCCCTAACGACCTTGAAATTTCGCTCAAATGAAGTCAATACTATGAAGTATTTTAGGTTAAAAATTTAAAAAAATTAATTTCGACACATATTTGCACTCCTGTAGGTCCTTCCCCTTAAGTATCAGTGAAGTTTTTATTTTTTAATATTTTTAGTTATTTAACGACGCTGTATCAGCTACTCGGTTTTGAGCGTCCATAGCTAGATGACATTCGGCGAGATGAGGCCGAGGATTCGCCATAGATTACCTGACATTCTCTTACAGCTGGTGAAAACTTCGGAAAAACCCAACTACGTAATCAGCCCAAGTGGGAATCGAACCCACGCCAGAGCGCAACTTCGGATCGGCAGGCAACCGCCTCAGTCGACTGAGCTACACTGGTGGCTAGGAGTTTGTAATAGAGAGATGGTATTTAACGAGATGAGACCTAGGATTCCACATGTTATTACCTGACATTTACCTTACAGTTGAGGACACCTCGGAAAACACAAAAGTAGGTAATCGTCCAAAACGAGTATCGAACCCATGCCCGGGCGCAGCTCCGGATCAGCAGACAAACGCGTCTAAAACATTTGTTTGAAAAAAATATATTTTACCAGAATTATTAGCCTTTTGAATAATTTACTGCGTCCAGGAACCTTCCATTTCTAATGTTTCGGAACTAGAAACAGGTTCCATCACCAGGGCATGATCAGAGAGGTCGCTTATTCTTTTGGGCCCGTTACGCCAGGCAAAGTCGCCCTGCGTTTCTGTTGCACGTTATTGGAACTTCATGCATATTTGATGAAGCGTTGCCTAGTTACTACGTTTCATTTTTTTATACTTCGACATATTTATCATGCATTACATAGTTAGTGCAGCGAATAGGGATTATAAAGAATGGACACTGAGCGAATTTTCCTGTGTTTTATTTCTCTGTGCGCCGCGTTTAGTTCCACTTTCAAGAAAGAAAAACTAGTGTAATCGCGCGCATACGCTAAGATAATAATTGAGAATAGAATTGAGACACAGGATCAAACATCGCCTACCTTATTGCATAATCCAGTAACGCTTTGCTTAAATAAACGATTCAAGTTAACAGAAAAGTTTCCTTATTTAAGAATGTGGCAAACGACCTAAATTTGTAAATAAGTAATATGTTTATATTTTAGATATAATAAATTATATACAATACATTATAAAATTAAGTATCAGTGAATTCGTTTAATATTTTTTATTTAACGAATATAGGTATATGGTTTTAGCTTCTCGATAAGAGTTTTGTTTTTTCCATTTTCAGCGCTATCAAATCATTACATATTTTAATTGTTGTTGGGGTCAACGTCTCAACTCTCATTATAAATGAACTCTAGAGTCTAGACATTACAGTTAATGAAAAAACGGATTTATTATTTTATGGAATCCAATTTATTTTATTTGAGTACATAATGTACCTAGATGTATTAATTATTGAATAATTATATTTCCAGTTGTGTCGACTTTCGCTAGCTGGTTCCATGATGTCAGCGCCAACTCTTTTGGGCCGTGAAAGCAGAAAGTCTCACGCTTTAGCTGGCTTGAAAGTCATTGAAATCAGTCCGGCTACATCAAAGGTACCGACGCGAAGTGTCCATTCTTTATAATCCCTATTCGCTGGTTAGTGTGGCACGTAACAGAAATGTATGGAAAGTGTAATGTTGACGTGTTTCAGCGTCCAGTGCTGCCAACTTCCATTTCGAAAGAAAAGAAAATCAGTTTAATTACTTTTGTGACAAACGTTTTATGACTAAGGCAAGTATTCTTCAGATATTATTTCCTTCGTTCTTCTAATATTGATCCGCTCACGTTGTATCAACATCTCTGGTCTAAATAGAGTCTGAATTTAAAAAGGGACATTAAATAAAGCATTTACAGCTGCAATTGCTTTTCATTTTCCTGTTGGCAGCATTTTCATAAAGTTATGTAATTTTTTTCCTTTCTTTTTTTGTTTCCCAGCGGTTGCCAGCGGTTGACAGTAGACAGCATCATTAGCAATTTAGTATGCTATTTAAGAAACATATGGTGGTTTGCTGCAGAAAATGGCAGATACATTGGAGTGTAATGATTAAGTTTTATAGGATCGAGTAAGAAACGAGTCATGACCCTTTGGAATAGGTACCATTTCTGACTTGCGTTGAAAGACTTGGGTAAATAAATAACCTAGATGTTGATAAAGCGTCGTAAAATAACATACTAAAAACGATAGTCAGTTCTTTAGGATCGAATCCCGGACCTTCCGAATACAATACAGTTGCGTTAATCACGACAGCACAATGCTCGGTAAAATTAATACCTCATTAGCCTAGTTCACGCGGCAACTTCTCCGACAAGTTAGATATGCGGGTTGCAGCCTCAGTAAGGCGCTTTCTATGTGACAACGTTGCGTTGTCTTAATAAGGGATAGGTTACTGGAATTTCTAAAATCCACAATTTTTTAGCTAGACAGTTAAAAATGTTTAATGACCATGCACATCAATATCATAATCACACATTGTAAATTTCAATCTTTTACACACTGTAAAAAATTAAACTTTTATTTTCTTAGTGAAAATTCTCCTATTTCTATATAAAAAGGTAAACATTTTAATCTAATCGTTTCTTAATGGTAACACTACATATTATGTAATGGATCTTTAGTAATGCTTTACTCTAATTTGTTTATTTGTAAAAAAAATATACAATTTCTTCAATGTTGAACATTAATAAAAATAACACTTCTATACGTATAATCCTCTAGCAATAAAACTGATTAATACAGCCAATCAAATGCACCATTTCACAACTAAGATATTAATGAATAAATATGCCAAGTTTCATCACTGTAGCTTTAACCACTGAGAAATAAAATTAATATTTTTCGTTGAAAACTTAGAAAATTTATTTTTGTGAGACAATTAAATTTGAAGTTTTGGTTACACATAACTCGTACATTAACACAACTTCTACCTATTAAACAGGAGTATACTCATAATTAAGATACTGAGAAAACATTTTCATGAAACCGTACATTTTTTGCGCGAAAATAATAAGAAAAAGATAAAATTTGTCAAAATTCGACTATTTTCAGTAGCGCATCGCCTCAATAGAGGCACTCGATTAGATCATGTCAGGAATGAAGAGTTCATGCAAAAATTAATGCAATAGAAACTGTTATAGATAGGATAAAATCAAGATCATTGAGATAGTATGGGCATGTATAGATCATGGGAAATGAGCAACCGACGAAGAAGGTAATGGACTGGTCCACACCGGGAAAGAGAGGAAGGGAAAGATCATGTAAAGCATGGATGAAAGGAGTTAAAAAAATTATGGAAAAAAGAGGATTGGATGAGGGTCAATGGAGAGATAGAGAAAGGTAGCATTGGGAAAAAAGAAGCAGCCGCTAAGAGTAAAGAAACCTATGAAGAAGAAGAAGAAGAGGAGGAGGAGGAGAAGAAAAAGAAGAAGAGGAGAAGAAGAAGAGGAGGAGGAGGAGAAGAAGAAGAGGAGAAGGAGGAGAAGAAGAAGAAGAAGAGGAGAAGGAGAAGAAGAAGAGGAGGAGAAGGAGGAAGAGAAGAAGAAGAAGAAGAAGAAGAGGAGGAGGAGGAGAAGGAGAAGAAGAGGAGGAGAAGAAGAAGAAGAAGAAGAGGAGGAGGAGGAGGAGGAGAAGAAAAGAAGGAGAAGAAGAGGAAGAATAAAAGAAGAAGAAGAGGAGGAGAAGAAGAAGAAGAAAAGAAGAGGAGGAGGAGAAGAAGAAGAAGAGGAGGAGAAGAAGAAGGAGAAGAAGAGGAGGAGGAGAAGGAGAAGAAGAAGAGGAGGAGAAGGAGAAGAAGAAGAGGAGAAGGAGAAGAAGAAGAGGAGGAGAAGGAGAAGGAGAAGAAGAAGAAGAGGAGGAGAAGAAGAAGAGGAAGAAGAGGAGGAGAAGAAGAAGAGGAAGAAGAGGAGGAGAAGAAGAAGAGGAAGAAGAGGAGGAGAAGAAGAAGAGGAAGAAGAGGAGGAGAAGAAGAAGAGGAAGAAGAGGAGGAGAAGAAGAAGAGGAAGAAGAGGAGGAGAAGAAGAAGAAGAGGAGGGGGAGGAGAAGAAGAGGAGGGGGAGGAGAAGAAGAAGAGGGGGAGGAGAAGAAGAAGAGGAGTAGAAGGAGGAGAAGAATAAGAAGAAGAAGAGGAGGAGGAGAAGAAGAAGAAGAGGAGGAGGCGGAGGAGGAGAAGAAGAAGAGGAGTAGAAGGAGGAGAAGAATAAGAAGAAGAAGAGGAGGAGGAGGAGAAGAAGAAGAAGAAGAGGAGGAGGCGGAGGAGGAGAAGAAGAAGAGGAGGAGGAGAAGAAGAAGAGGAGGAGAAGAAGAAGAAGAGAAGAAGAAGAGGAGGAGGAGAAGAAGAAGAAGAAGAGGATGAGGAGAAGAAGAAGAAGAAGAGGAGGAGGAGGAGGCGGAGAAGAAGAAGAAGAAGAAGAGGAGGAGGAGACAAGATAGGAATACTCTGACGACGACGCAAGAAGAATTCTACATTTTCAACAAATCGTAAGAATTCTACATTTTCAACAAATCGTATCAAGAAGAAGGGACAGGAATTTGGTTACAAGATTAAGGTACCGGTATACATGTACTCTAGAAATGTCAGATTTCTTCAAAATTTTGGTAAATAATGTTTTTGCCTCATCTGGAAGCTCATTTATTCTAATTTAAAAAATATATAACTTGTAGGCCTACCCATTATCTCAATAATTTCATAATTATTTCTGTTTTTATAACATAAGCGCACTATACTTTGTGTACCTTACGACATCTTCAGTGTCTGTTTTTTTTTCTATTTCACATTTTCCGACAGTTATTATCATTCCGACGGACAAGTAGACTTCCAATCTGGCAAAAGACTTCACTGAAGCACCAAATTGAAGCTTAAACATGTGGCTATGTTGTAAACCAAAATATTATTTTCAGTCGATAATTATTTTTTCCCAAAAATATCCAAATATACAAATATATTTTCCTAAAGTGCTTATACAGAGTGTTAAAAAAAAGTATCCAATATTTTAGGAGGTGCTAGTATGGATCAAAACAAGAAAAAAATATATCTAATAAACATATGTCCTACAACACATACTTTCTGAGATTTGAACACTTGTTCATAGGAGGTGTTCGTGGCTAACGAGAAAGACAGAGTGCAGCACGGTTCAAAGTCACATGGTTATCATGGTCTAGTCATAGTCATGGCCATCTTGACAATCGCCTAATATAAATACATGTTCAAAGTTATAAAAAACAAAGGAATTGCTATATTAAACTCATATTAAACGTGCATTTATATATAAATTTGTTCAATGTTGGCCATGTTATGACTAAGAATGTGACGTCACGTCGTAGTCCGCCTTTCTGTTAGCCACGGAAGTGCTCAATGTGACGTCCATTCCTCTGTGCTTCGGCGTAAGGAATCACGCACTCTTTGAAATTGACCTGATTGTTCTTAATAACCAGTAGTAGTCTAAGGGATTTAGGTTTGGTGAACGAGCAGGTCAAGGTGTGGGGCCTTCCCAACCAATCCAATGGTCCTGAAATATCAGCGTCAGGTGTTCACGTTCATTGCGGAAAAAATGTGCTGGTGTGTCTTCATGCATGAACCACATCTGTAGTCTTTGCTGACATGGTACATACTTCACCAAGTTAGACAATACGTTAATATAAAAGTCCTGATAACGAGCCCCACTTAATCTCTGTGGTAGCACGTATGGCCCTTAATCTATCGCCAAGAACGCCTGCCCATACGTTGATTGAGAATCGGTGCTGATGCCTTGTTTCTTCAACTGCATGGGGATTTTTATCAGCCCACACATGCTGAAAATTCACCGTCTCTACTGAACCCCGCTCATGTCCGCAACCAGTATTCCTTGGGACGTATCTTTATTCAATGTTAGAGGAGTCAACCACGGTATGATTATCCGGTAGTCTGCTTTATTGTAGTGCAGAAAAATGCATTGCTATAAATGGACGTCACCTCTCATAAAGTAGGCTTATGTGTTGTAGGACCCATGTTTATTAGATATTATTTTCTTGTTTTGATGCATACTATCGCCTCCTAAAATATTGGATACTTTTTAACACCCTGTATAATGTATCATGTGAATGGTTCAAGATAAATAAATATTTTAGTATGTAACGTTCTGCATATGTATGGGATCATTTTGGCGAAAGTAGTTTTACCTTAAGACAATTTATAAAAGTTTACTAATTAAAAAATTTCTCTGAACCCCCAAATTCTATTTTCAAGTTTGAATTACACAAATTGTTTAGTTTACTCCCATGAATCATGTCACCAATATTTGAAAGACATCAAGGGAAAAAAATGTGGATTTTTACGAAATAAAACATTTTTTTTTATAATTTCAGTATCTTTATAAAAACTGCGTCAAAACTTCGACAACTTTAGTACGAGAACAAAATTATGGAATAGTTTGATATTATTCTTTCACCATAAAAAAGACCAGGGTTCTATCTCAGGCATAATCTATCATATCCGTACAAAACGAATAGCTGCAGAATTAAAGTTTTTTCGGGGTACTTCTGCCGCCAACAACATGTCACCAAACTCCAATACGCTATATCATCCCGACTCTGTAATCTAAAGCGTTGTTAAATACAGGATATTATCATTCTTGTTTAGTAGACTACATATTTCATTTTACCCGCCCTTGTAAAATGCAAGTGACTCTCTGCCATTCTATCTTCCAACTCGTGTTGAGTATTCGTCCATCACGCTCACTGAATTTTATATACTGAGGACATGCTCGAAAGTTAGCATCGTTGCACAATGTGCAATGTTCCCAATCTAGGTGGTCAAAAATCAAATTTAGACTTGTTTGTGAATTCATGTTTTTTAACATTTGGAGAATGCTGTGAAAAATAGCTTTTACTGTTTTATCAGGAGCAAGCTATATTTAGAAAGGTACGAGTTCTAACATTTCTCGCTTCGGTTCAGTCGTAGACAGAGAGGCTTACTATGTGGATGAATAAGTGGCAATTGTTAGTGATTTATTGTGTTGTGAGAGATATAGTCTGTTCAGGTACGTAAGTTCTTACCACTGTAACTTCAATCTCAATTTTGCAAAGTACTTTTCTTCTTACAGTACGATTTAAATATTACAATTGAAAAAAAATATATATATTTTTTTTTTAGTTCTCCAAATATAATGTGAGTTTCAGTATAGTCGCTCACGTCCAGTTACAACAATTCTATTGCCATTTAATGCAGCATCATTTAGAGTGTTGAATCCTTGTTTTGAAGTTTGCCCGCTCTTGCGCATTTTGCAGTATTTTTTTCAGCGGTGGGGCGTACGGTAACGCGGCGGCAACTGTTTCTCGTTTGCTTAACAGCAGAAAAAAATAATGGAATAAGGAAGTTTTTAATCACTGTGTGAGTGCTTAGGCCTACAAAATTATTCACATGACATCGAACATCAGGTTAAAAACATATTGGACACATTCTTATCCAACCTTAACAATCTCACCCTAGATCAGAACGTAAATCTAGTAGTTGAACAAAATTAACTTCTCTGCATTCTAACAGATTTCTATAAAACTTTGTACAGGCCTTACAGGTGACACATATTTTTTGTGTACAAACTCTTATTATGTTTGCACAAGAAAAACTATCCTTTATAGCGGGTGCATTTAGATAAAATGAATAACTTCTCTCCTATATAACATATTTATATGAAATTTTATACATAAGTTAGAGATAGCCTATATTTTTTGTGTACTAAGTCTGATTATGTTTCTATAAGAGGAACTTCCCCTTTATAGTGGTGAATTTAGACAAAATTAATAACTTCTCTCCTATATAACATATTTATATGAAATTTTATACATAAGTTAGAGATAGCCTATATTTTTTGTGTACTAAGTCTGATTATGTTTCTATAAGAGGAACTTCCCCTTTATAGTGGTGAATTTAGACAAAATTAATAACTTCTCTCTATATAACATATTTATATGAAATTTTATACATAAGTTAGAGATAGCCTATATTTTTTGTGTACTAAGTCTGATTATGTTTCTATAAGAGGAACTTCCCCTTTATAGTGGTGAATTTAGACAAAATTAATAACTTCTCTCCTATATAATATACTTTTATGAAACTTTGTACAACAATTAGGCCTACAGGTAGAATACAGGTGTAATCAGATTTTCTGCAGAAAGACTATATATGCTACCTGTAACTCGTACACAAAGTATCATAAAATTTGTCAAGTAGGAGAGAAGTTAATTTTGTGTAAATGCACCCCTTATAAAGAAGTAGTTCGTCGTATGGAACCGTAAATATAGTTTGTACACAAAAAAACATATGAATGGTGAATTTGCAAAACGACTTAAGTCCACATTTCGGGGGTTTTGAGTTGAGAGCATGATTATGTTACTGTGTGCAAGGGGCATCGTTTAGTAGCAGAATGACCTTAATCCACGACTTTTGTATAGTTTTTATTAGCAGCAGAATATTTGGTTAAGGGTTAAAACGACTTTAGTCCTGGACTTAAGTTGTTTTTCCTGTCAAGTTCTGAAGAAACTTACATAACATGTAATTTTAGTCATACAATCAGCTGACAAATTTTTTTTCTGTTGTCATTGGTAATTCTTTAGTTGAGAAAATTTATTATGTTTGGAGAACAGAGCATGAAAGTGAAAAGCAATATGCTCAGTAATCGTGCTAAACTTGTAGCTGAAGTAAAAAGTATTTCAAAATGGATCCAAGCAGTGGCGGTGCGTCAATAAGAGCACAAGAGCACGTGAACACCTTGTTTCCATTAATGCACGACTAGTTTTATTATTTGATACCGTATTGACGTAGTGGGGATGTATAATATCAGAATCGAGTATTTTAAACTCCCCGCATCTTGCATAAACTTCTTATGTAAACTTGGCAACATCCGTTCACGTACAAGCCGTGCTCTTTTCGAGATGGTTACAGGAATTTCACGCATGCGCGTGAGAAAATTGTTTTTAGCTGGCCGCTTATGACTCGTCAAGAGCACAAAGCGTTAAGTGAACATGATGAGTATCTATCCTACAGATGTCAGGTGCATCGGTGCCTATCGTTCACGTGCTATATCTCGAGGAGGAAATTTAAAAGCCTGTAGATGTCAGCATCTGACTGTAGGAACGTTTACTTTACGTGGATGTGTGTGTACAGTGCTGCTACGAGAGTGTAGTTTGTGAATTACTATACTTCAGTGTCGGCATAATAGCATAGTTTGGCTTTCAAACACGTGCTGGCTGATTGTGGTGGTGGTATGAATTTAAGTATCTGTATGGTAGTGTATAATATTTAAGAATAATATTTACTGGCATGTATTTATAGTAATCAATCTATGCGAATGGGATTACAGTACTGGTATAGGCTATAGTGTATCAGTGTGTTGTGAATCAAAATATATTACTGAACACACGCGTTTGTAAATAACGGACTGTGGTATGTATTCATTATTAACAAACGTAAACAATGAACTCTGTTCAATGAAATTTGGAACAGTAAAGAACTGGGTAAACTGGCTTACCAGGAAAAATTGGAAATAGAAAGACTGAGACTACTATTATTATTACTCTTATTATTATTATTATTATTATTATTATTATTATTATTATTATTATTATTATATGTCGTTTTCAATTTATATACGGTTTTTTCGATAGTGAAACATTGGAATCATGACATTTCATATTAGACTAAACGTACAATTTCAAATTCTTTTCGATTTTTGAACCACAAAATTGTGAACACATAATATTTTATCACGAGCCGCCACTGGATCCAAGTTAAGCATCGAGAGAGAGGATTTTCTTGCTGCCACATACGACTACATGGAAAATGTACGCTTGCCTAAACACCAGTTCAGAATAGTACTACTATCGCCAGCTTACCGTCCCAGCTTTCTCTGTGCACAAGAATAAAACTAGTGAAATGTCCTTTTGTTCTACCACGAGACAGGCCAAGAAAAGTCTTAATGAGGTATGTAATTTTCTCCTGCACACTACTTCAATAACTGTGTCCCATACAGTATACTAAGAGCTGTGGTTGTTTTTCGACAGTTGTGCGGGACAAAATAGGAACAACACACTAATCAAATTCTTAATGGCAATAAGCGCTCAGAAACATTTCTTCAACATCATACTTTTCTCCATCAGAGGTCTGTGCTCTTGTGATTAACAAATTGTTCAAAATAATGTTGTTCAACAATTGCAGTAAGGTTATTTTATGATTTTGGTATAAACACATTTAGTTAAACATGTTTATGTGTCAGTAACCTAATAATTATGACGCAGGATTGAAGTTAATTTACAGAACAACTTAAGTCCTGAAGATAATTAAATTTTTTGCGACCTGAAGAATAGTACAAAAGTGTCAATTTTTATACTAAAACTATTTCTCTTACATACAAAAAATTATATTGTAACAATATATGGTTCAGCGAGGCCAAAAACAGTTTTCTTTAATTTTCTCAAAACTACTTCTAGGGACCTAAGTCGTTTTGCAAATTCACCATTCATATGCTACCTGTAACTTCCGTACAGTGTTTCATAAAACTCTGTTTGGAGAGAAGTTATTAGTTTTGTCCAAAATCATCTCCGTAAAGGGGTAGTTCCTCTTCCTCAAACGTAATCAGAGTTTATACACAAAAAAATATGTGCTACCTATAAGATCTGTACAAAGTTTCGTAAGGATCCGTTGAAATCCAGAGAAGTTATTAATTTTGTCCAGCTAGATTTGCGTTTTTGCATACTGTGGGCTGCCTCGAATGGGCTTATTTGCCTTACCACTCTTTTATGACTGTTCAAGTCCGAATGGCGTTTTCTTTGTAGATAACGTGACTCTGTCCACTAAGCCAGGTAAAGTGTCATTAGAGAACCATTTCACCTCCCCCTGCGCCTCCCCAAACTCATGCCATCTGTACGCCAATCACAGTTCTACATCACCCCATCATCATTTTTACTGATGATCTTCTAACGATAATAATTAATATTGAAGCCAAGAGTGAGGGTGAAATGATAGATGGAAACGAGACAACCCCGAGAAAAAATCTCGGGAATCTTGATTTTGTTCACGACTTTGCCACCAGAAGGATTCGAATTCAGATCTGCAGCCAACGCTCTGCACACTAAGCTACCACGGCGGCAATTTTATTATGGTTAATGTTTCAGGAGACATCACGTAGTTAAAATCTTGAATCGTAGCGCGATCTGGAAATATGAAGAGAAATTGGTATTTGCTTTTCTCTTTATCTTCACGACACATGAAGGGACATTGTATGTCAAAATAAATAAATACAAGGTCAACATAACTCTATTCATATCTTGACATTTATCACCAAATTAATATTTGAACATGGGACAATGATATAGTGCGATTAAATAGACTATCAGTCATTATTAAACGTTCAATTAAGCAGGGGCGGCCCGTCCTTATGTGCTACAGTCCTACAGCACAATGATAATTTTTGCTCAAATAATGTATTTGTAATACCACCATAGTATTTGATCTGTCATTTAGCAATTTCCCGTGGTTACGAAAAAAAAAATCGAAAAATCGAAAGAGAATTGGGAGGACAAATTTAAAAGGTACGCAAAATGCGTTCTTGCAAGGGGTTGGGGGCTGTACAAAAATAAATATGTGAGCTCCAAGCCTGTTGGCCACTAGTCTCACTCCGGGTTACGCTGCTCCACTGAAGGAACTCTAGAAAATGTTGAAGGGGAAGCCGAAATTGGACGTAACCTCTTAGGTACCACATACGCGAGGGGGACTGAGATTTGATCAAGTGATCACGGAACGGGGCGAGGAGGAGTTGGCTGGTGTTTGCCGTTAGGATGGCGAGACGCTGTCATCTGTTGTTCGATGACAAAGCATGTGAAGGCCGTCGGAAGAAGCGCCGTGAAATCTAA
The DNA here is from genome assembly GCA_025594305.2 of Periplaneta americana. Lineage (NCBI taxonomy): Eukaryota > Metazoa > Arthropoda > Insecta > Blattodea > Blattidae > Periplaneta > Periplaneta americana. The sequence continues at coordinate 11,109,729 of JAJSOF020000009.1, read as the reverse complement.
ATCTGCAATTTGAGAGGTCCCTGTCCTTTCAAATTGCGACTAATTGAGTGACCGCGTATATTTAATAGACAATTTATAGGTTCTGAACTAGGGCATACGTCGTTTATAATAAAGGGGAATATATATGGGGAAGGGCATATAGGTCCGTGGCCCATTTCTTATAGGGCTCATTCCGACATTTGTCTTAATAATAATAATAATAATAATAATAATAATAATAATAATAATAATAATAATGTTTTATTTTCGCTGGCAGAGTTAAGGCCATAAGGCCTTCTCTTCCACTCAACCAGCCTTAATCAATACAATACATAAATTTAAATTACAAATATTTTCACTACACTTAAAAGGTTCTCCAGCAATAATCTTCACTACACATTTATTTAAATTTAGATAAACCTATAAGGTAAAGTAGTAACTTAATTTATGAGCTAATTTAATTCAATGAATTATAATTAATTTAATATTTGAGATAGCTAGTAAAATGATGAAAATTAATTTAATATAAGCTTACTAGGACTATGTTACAGGGAAATATATATATATATATATATATATATATATATATATATATATATATATATATATATATTTTTCTATTTCTATAATGAGAATATTAATGTAAGTGCCATTAGAGGTTTTGTAAATCTATTTAGAGAAATTAAAGATAATAATAATAAGAATGGACAGATGTTAGTTTCATTATAAGTAACAAATATTAATCAGCAATTCATCTGTTAAGTAAGAATTTATGTAATTTTGACCTAAATGAAGCAATTGTCCAACAACCCCTTATATCACTCGGAAGCGAGTTCCAATTTCTAGCAACTGAAACTGTATAGGATGAAGAATATAAAGATGTCTTGTGGTAGGGTATAATGTCTTACGCCTGAGGAAAACCACGGAATACCTTGGGCAGGATGAGTTGTCTCATATAAGAGACTAGCCAATTTGGCTATTATGTAGGAGGTGATTGTTGTCATGAGCCTTGTTGAATCGTCTCAATTTCGAGACCAGCCATTTGGCTATATGATGGCTCAATTACGAAGAGGGAGGAGAGATGTAATTGTTAATTAATTTAGAGTTAATTAGGGAGATTCATGGGGATATGAGTGCAAGTCCGTGGCCCATTTCTTTTAGGGCTCATCCCGACATTTGTCTTAGCGCCTTAGGAAAACCACGGAAAAACCTTAGGCAGGATGAGTTGTCTCAATATCAGAGACTAGCCAGTTGGCTCTTAGGTTGAATGACTCTATGAATCGATGGATCTATACTAGCCAATTGGCTCCGTGGTTACGTTCATGACGCGTTATGAAGTGTTTAGTCTTCGCTCTTCGCTCTTTGGTGCCTCAGGGGATTCGTTTCGCTACTCACAACTCCAAATGAAAATGTAGACAGTTATGCGCATGTGCGAAGCTGAAGTCACTGCTCTGATTGGCTATTTTTACGCGGGAAGTGCTGTAGTCAGCTTCAGCACAACACAGCTTGGAGATCGCAAAAGTAAAGCGTAACGAAAGAATGCTTGTTTGTGGAGGAACTCGAACTATTTACAATATATTTGGTAATTCAAGTGCCCGACTGGTGCTGCCATCTACCACTTAAAGTTGCTGTCAACAGCTATACTATACTGAACAAAAGAGTGTTCCAGATACAACTTGGATTTCTATACGGAAAACCTGACTTCCGAAATATAGATGTCTGTTCAATTGTTACAATACATAGTCTCCAACAATTCACAGGATCCATTCTGTGAAGTAACGAAGTTGTTAAATATTTTGGTTACAACACCAATGACCACTGCTGAACCAGAAAGATGTTTTTCTTGCTTGAAACGCATAAAAACGTTTTTAAGGAACACTATGTCCCAGGATCGTCTCACTGCTCTTGCAATACTGTCAATAGAAAGGAGTATGATGTCCAAGATGGAGGGGTTTAACACCAAATGACAAGTTCTGCAGTACGAAAGAACGTCGTATGGGCTTCATATTTCGTCTCTAGGCGACTCTCAAATTAAGATAAATACATAAGTCTAGGCCTCTACAGTAGGCCGATATAGAGATTGTAGCACACTCATTATTTTGACCACCACCGGTACTGCAATTAAGTTGGAAACATACCATTTTTGCATATACAAAGAATCAATAGTAACAGAAAGATTACAAAGTCGATAAGTACTGGGGCTAGTGGGCACAGTTGAAGTAAACCGAAACATGTAATTTTCTAACGATTCTTACAACGAAAAGAGATTATCATCCATCTTGTTTCTCTAATACTGAATTACGTTTCTGTAACATTTAATGAACTTAGGGAAATAAAATCCCAAAAAAACTTTTGTGATTATTTTTATTGTCTGAGATCTTGCAGGTCCGAATTTCCGTTATAAGAAAGTCGGTGGCTAAGAAGTGATCCCCTGTATCTATAAAAATGTTTATTTATTTTATCTACATATTATCATTATTATTATTATTATTATTATTATTATTATTATTATTATTATTATTATTATTATTATTATTATTATTTGTTCACGTCGTATAAAATTTTGTCCAAATTCATTTGAGAAGATTAACTCCATATGTAGATGAAATTATTGGGGATCATCAGTGTGGTTTTAGGCGTAATAGATCAACTATTGATCAGATATTTTGTATTCGACAGATAATGGAGAAAAATGGGAGTATAAGGGTATAGTGCATGAGTTACTCATAGATTTCAAAAAGGCATATGACTCGGATAAGAGAGAAGTTTTATATAATATTTTTATTGAATTTGATATTCCCAAGGAACTAGTTCGATTAATTAAAATGTGTCTCAGTGAAACGTACAGCAGGTACGTTTCTGTCAGATGCGTTTCCAATTCACTGTGGGTTAAAGCAAGGAGATGCACTATCACCTTTACTTTTTAACTTCGCTCTAGAGCAGCCGCGGCGAAAATGCGACTCACGAGCACATTGTGGCTCGCAGTGCATTTCTCTCGCTTCCTACCTACAACCCCCACCCTCTTACTCACTGGAGTCAAACTCCGTTCCATTTGTATTTTTCTCGGACCTGCGACTGGCGTATCGTCGCAATATCTCTCTCGAAACCATGTACCTCTATAAAAAACGAAAGTTTCAAGTAGGATGGGAGGATGCATTCTTTTGCTTACAATATGATGAAAATATTAAATGTATGATTTGTTCACATATATTACTAGGAAAACAGTTGTATAACATAAAACGGCATTATAAGTTACTACATGTTACTGATGAAACATTAAAAGGTTAAGTGTTATTATTATCATCATCATCATTATTATTATTATTATTATTATTATTATTATTATTATTATTATTATTATTATTATTATTATTATCATTATCATCTCTGTACGTCGATTCATTTACAGCAGATGTACGAATAATGCGGTTAGATTTTCAATTTAAACTCACAGATTTACAATGTGACGTTAAATGAAAGCTAGATGTAAGGACTTCACAAATGTTGAACTTTTCAAATCTTTGGAAAAAAATAAATATTTGAAGCTTCGTTCTTTCGCTTGCTCTGTTGAAGCCATGTTCGCTGTAACTTACGTTTGTGAAAAATTATTTTCAACAATGAAAATAGTAAAAACCAAATTTAGATCACGACTGACAGATAAATACCTTCGTGATCAACTACGACTGGCAGTAAGTGACGTAATTCCTGATTTTGAAACTTTGTCGCAGAGACATTCTGAAGACAGTTAATTTTAGGTTGTGATAATGTGTCCTATGTTTTCTTGTTCATTTCTTTCTTCGTTACACGTCCTAAACATTAACTTCCCCTTCGGTTGTCCGCCTCCCTCCATAGGTGCTATGCACGATGCAGCTTACACAGTGGCTCGGCGCACCATGGCCTTTTCGCCACGGCTGCTCTAGAGTAATCCATTAGGAAAGTCCAGGATAACAGATAGGGTTTGGAATTGAACGGGTTACATGAACAGCTTGTCTAGGAGAAAATCCACAAACGATTAGGGGAAAATACGGGAATTTTACTTGAAGCAAGTAAAGAGATAGGTTTGCAAGTAAATCCCGAAAAGACAAAGTATATGATTATGTCTCGTGACCACAACATTGTACGAAATGGAAATATAAAAATCGGAAATTTCTCCTTTGTAGAAGTGGAAAAGTTCAAATATCTTGGAGCAACAGTAACAAATATAAATGATACTCGGGAGGAAATTAAACACAGAATAAATACGGGAAATGCCTGTTATTTTTCGGTTGAGAAGATTTTATCATCTAGTCTGCTGTCAAAAAATCTGAAAGTTAGAATTTATAAAACAGTTACATTACCGGTTGTTCTTTATGGTTGTGAAACTTGGACTCTCACTTTGAGAGAGGAACATAGGTTAAGGGTGTTTGAGAATAAGGTGCTTACGAAAATATTTGGGGCTAAGTGGGATGAAGTTACAGGAGAATTGAGAAAATTACACAACACAGAACTGCACGCATTGTATTCTTCACCCGACATAATTAGGAACATTAAATCCAGACGTTTTAAAATGGGCAGGGCATGTAGCACGTATGGGCGAATCTAGAAATACATATGGAGTGTTAGTTGTGAGGCCGGAGGAAAAAGACCGAGACATAGATGGGAGGATAATATTAAAATGAATTTGAGGGAGGTAGGATATGATGATAGAGACTGAATTAATCTTGCTCAGGATAGGGCCCAATGGCGGGCTTATGTGAGGGCGGCAATGAACCTCCGGGTTCCTTAAAAGCCAGTAAGTATTATTATTATTATTATATTCGCAAAATTGGAAAGTTAACTAATATTTTGTCCTCTAGTAGTATATAAAAAGTTTGCTAATTTTGAGAAAAATTAATGTTTAAAACAATTTTTTTATTCACTTTAAAATTTACGCATACGAGGTACCACTTCTAAGCTATCGAAATGAACGTGCAGTAGTGAGTGTTATTTCTATGCGTCATGTCTGGCTAAAATATGTTGATGCATACCCGTATACTACTTAAAGAGAATACATACAATGACAACTGTCTCATAGTGCCCTCCTTTTCCAGAAAAGATAAAAATAATTCGTCTTTAAATTATGCACGCTTTTCCATTATACACATTTACACAGCTTTCAAAATAAGCACAGTATTAAGTAAACATTCGTCAATTTTTTTTAGAAAAAGAGCTTTGCTTTTACCACTACATGTTGAGACTTAGCGCCAACGTTAGTCAGTTGAAATATGGCAGCTGAGAGACTAAAAAGAGCGGCAATGCTAAAGACTCCTGTTTTTCTGGTAAAATAAAGTTCAAAGATTGTTGGTAGATTTTTTTTTTTCAACAATTTTGGTCAGGACCAGGACCAAGTTCCCTTAAGTTCGTTCATATTTATTTATTTACTTATTTACTTATTTATTTATTTATTTATATTTATTTATATTTATTTATTTATTATTTTGCTAATAATTGTAACATAAAATATAATATATACAGAAAAACTTTAGCTCGCACTTGAAAGAGTAGAACTCGTTCTCAGGGGCGGATTCCTGAATTGAAATTAATAATTATACAATACAATTTGTCTTATGCCTACTATGCAATTAGAATATATAAATTTAAATTTACAATTTTTCAATTTTTATAAAATCCATACATAACTTTTTAAATTTAATACTAGAACTATCAGAATTGACAAGATTAGGATATTTAAATATAAATTTGTTATATATTCTTGGGCCTAAATTACTACTATGATTAAATACTGTAACAGTGTTGCAGTTTGGTTCAAACAATCTTAAAGAATTCATACCTTTCGTTTCATAACTATGAGAATACAATTCAAAATTATTTCGATTTTTATGTATGAATTTTATTAATACAATATAATAAATTTGTCTTACGTTAAGTACATTAAAGTCTAAAAACAAATTTTGAGATGGAAAATCAATAGGTTTATGAAGACATATTTTAATTATTTTCTTCTGTAATAAATAAAGTGGATTAAAATTGGATTTAAATGAGCTACCCCATCCTATAATTCCATACATAATTACCGATTGAAATAAAGTTAAATATATTGTGCGTAATAAACTTATTGACAAGTAATTCCTCAATAAAACAAAATAATATACTATTTTACGTAATTTATTACAAAGTAATTAATGTGTTGGTTCCATTTTAAATGATTATCGAAAATTATGCCTAAATACTTAACTTCAGAGGACTCTTTAATAATCGGACATTTACACTGTATGAGACAACAATCAGAATTATGTAATTTAATACTTAATACAGATGTAGGAGGTTTGTTACATTTTTCAGATAATGAGAATGGAATAATTATGGTTTTATTTTCGTTGATAGAAAGATAATTTATGTCAAACCATTTTTTTATTAATTTAAGTCCACACTGGAAAGTTTTCTACACTGGAAAGTTTTCTTTTCTCAATCGTACTATCAGGGACTGGAATGCTTTACCTGCAGACTTGCTAAAGGCTTTACCAATAACCAAAAATGTATTTAAAAATAGGCTTAAGGACTTTACTAATAGACGGTAATCATACACAGTATTTAAAGGGTGTAAATGATATTTTGTTATTGAAGTGTTGTATCAGTGAAGAATTATGTTCTGTGAGTGAAGTGTGTTGTGTCAGTGAAGTGTGTTGTGTAAGTGAAACGTGTTCCTGTCAGTGAAGCTTTATAGTTTATAGTGGCAGTGCAAAGTATTTGAACAGTGAAATGTTTTTGAAGTGTTAGTGAAATCAGGATAGAATCAGTGAAATGTGTCGTAGTTCCAGTGCAGTGAGTGAGTTGACAGCGAAATGAGTGTAATGTTGAAAGGTACTTGTGCAGATATGAACATATCATACTCGTGGGTTTTAGTTCGAACTTAGGTTTAAGATACAAATTAGATTTATTCTAAATGTTATTTTAAAAGATCGTGCTTCATTTAATTTAGGATATTCCCTGTTATTATTATTATTATTATTATTATTATTATTATTATTATTATTATTATTGTTATTATAAATCATTGTTAGTATTAATTATTAGTATTATTATTAATTGTATTTTTAATTAATAAGTTTATTATTGTCATTCTTGAGTGTAATTAGTTACCACTGCCACCGGGCATATACCCATTGCAGTGTGAATAAATACATACATACACATTATTTGATTTATTATATGCATCATACCAGGTTTTTCCACCATCCTTACCAAGTGTGTCATTTTGTACAAGAAATCTAAAAATTACAGTGCACAGAGATTTCAGTCACGCCATCCGAGAATTAAAAGAAGTAACTCATGTCAATAACCTCCCTTCCTACGAATAGGACAATGATAACTGCACAGAAGACCGCATTATAGGGTAAGGTTGCCTAATTCCGTGACATATTTAATAAAGTCTATATTTATGCCAAAATTGTAATAAACATTTTCAAATAACACCCAAATGACGTTATTTGGTCCTTTAGCTACAGTTTTTACAACATTCAGTGTCAAAAGTTTCACAAGTTTGGTATATAATATATGATACTCCATTGTTATACAGTGGCTCCTAAATCCGTGACAGGGATCCAAATTCCGTGATAGTGGTTTCCTGATTCCGTGATACTGAAATAATCCTCATTAACTGCTCAGAAAACAAACGTGTATTTGGAAAAACACTTTAAAGTAATGGTATATTGTTTTAATATGGATTAAGCAAGAAATTACAACACAGAAAAAGGGCCTAAGTGACAAATTTCATATAAAATACTTGTGTATTTGGAATACATTATTACATATTAATATACTATGAACAAAATAAACTGAAAGTTAAATTCAATACAAAATTAAATTTGAATAAGTTGAATTTATTTAGATTCCTAACAACAGCAATAATTAGTTAAATATATGCCCTATTATTTTATTATAATTATAATTGATGTTTTCTATAACCTATTTCTATTATTATTCCCACGAACTATTTTCTTTCATAGACATTAATTTTCACAATTTAACGTTGGATCACTGGTCGAGTGAGCCAGGAAGGAGAAATATGAAAATAAATCCGAAAATGGGAAAGCTCGTGTAGCATTGTTATTGTCTCACAATGTTTAAGTAATCATACACATTGTTTCAGCTGACTATAATCTATAGTAATATATCATTTTTATAACGCTATATTAATTCTTACCTCAGATATAAAATGTTTCTTCAGGAGCGGTCACGAGAGAAATAAAAACTTACTGGTCAACCACCTTTCACTCAACAAAAGCTTCTGCAGTCGATTGCTTCTATCCAAAAGGCGGGTAGTCAATAGAATTGAAAAGAAGACATCTCCTGGCATCTGTTAGGTCAGGCATGTCAATTGATGCCCACAGGAGCAAGCGCGCGCTTTAGAGCCCAGGAGAGCCTGAGCGCTTTACAGCGGAAAGGAAAGAGACAGACGAAAGAGGTGGTATATGCCGCTTGGTCGAGCTATATTCAGGGATGGCCAGCACTGATTCAATAGATAAAGGGAAGAGAACTTATTAAAACTGTATCCATGTTAATTTTTAGATTTGCCTGAGAAGTATAAGTGCATTATAAGAATATAAGTTTTAATTTTAATGCTCATTTTTGACAAGTTTGATTTTTTTATTCAAAAGAAATATTTTCTCAACCTTTTTTATAGGAAAGTGAAATTTTAAGGTATAGGCATATTCATTTAGTAGCCTTACAGAATGTTTTCGTAAATCTAATATACCGTATATACGTATTACTGAAGATAGGGTATTGAAAATTTTGAAAATATTCGCATGGAAATTGTTTGTAAGGAAATGAATTAACAAAGCAACTACTGTTACATCATAAGCAAAAGATACGTGCCTATGTGTTGTAAAAATGTCAGCGCTATAGCTTCAGCGCATTTCGAGAAAATAATTTAATATTCTGATAGGAAGTTGCTCACAAATATCACCTTAAAAGCATAATGCGATAAGAGTTTTGTTATGTAATATTAGTTACACTTAAAACAGATACAGTACCTAGGTAACTTTGCTTTGTACTATTGTTTTGATTAGTTTATTGATTACTTTTGTAAGGCTAAAGATACCATCAATATAAATTCCAACTTATCATGTCATACTCAATCTCTTTCTTTGGAATATCACTTTCTTTATGAATGATGTGTTTCATCCACTTAATACAGTATAATATTATACTACTATGGAATTTAAGTGAATATTCCTTCTTAGCTCTCTATTATGTTATTAAGATTTAAAACACAAGTGCAATATTAAGAAATCAGTGTTAGTACTTTTGTTTTACAGACAATATAGATAATATTAAACAGAAAGAAGCCATATAAAAATAACGACATAAAATTTCACGTTCCGTTTGAAGTTTGTGCACCACTGTTTTCTTAATCCAACAGGTTGCTTATTCATATGCACAACCCTTCCTCTTTCCATACTTAGCGCTTGCTGCCCGCGCACGACGTCAAGGTCAGAAAAATGCGCTTTCTTTGACATCACTGTATTAGGTATTTCAAAAAGTTAAAAGTCAGAGACCACAACTCCATGGCAGTCAATTGAAATTTTATCACGGGATTAGGCACCTTTATCCTATCAAGAAGACCTGTACTACACTACAACTACCTTGTCACCACACCTCACCAAACCTAACAAATATCTGGATCTGTCGACTGTCCTGTAGTCATGTCCAAATTTCGATCACTACTAACAAGGGCGTACATTTCGAACAGAATATCTAAATATATTTATCTATTTATAGGTCTATACCTATTCATTTGTACATATTTATATGGGCTATTCCATCTCAAATCGACCGAAATATAGAGAAAATTGACCTTGCAATTTTTAAATACAATGAAATTTTTTCTGTCCGTTGACAACTGCATTGTGCAAAGTTTGAGGCATCAGAACTTTAGTGTTTATATTAAAAATATTTTAATTTATCGTATTTTCATAAAATTAGCAACTTTAAACTGTTGTGGCTCCGAAACCCTTTCACCCATTGATCAAAATCATGGTTTATTTTGATGCTGAGAAATTAAAGTTTATATTGACATGTAAACAGTTTTTCTTACTTTTTATGGAAATAAAGAAATTCAGATTTTTCTCCATTAAGACGCCTTTGCCCACGAAAAAATATTTTTAAAATATATGGTTAGATTCCGTATTGAAAGTACAAATAAACACATTTTTTACTGGTGCACCGTTGATAAACTATTGAAAATATCAAATAAATAAAATTAATAGTACGCGCGTGAACTAACCAGCTGACTGTGAGGCGGGAGCTAGCCGAGGCAAGCAAGGCCAGGAGACATAAACATGTGATGTTTCGTCTAGTAGCGCATAGCTGGGCTAGATTTATCACAGGTTTTCATAAACACTGGAGTAAATGACGCCCAACGCTCGCTTATCTTCAGCTCTCGGCCAGTGCGTGCGGTACCGCGCCGTTAAAGTCTAGGCGTGTGAAAATAATTTATTTAATACCCTCGAAACTTATTGCCGAGCCACTAAGCAAACAATGCCGAATCCCTCTTAATAATGCAAGGTTTTTTCTCAATATTTTTTACATTTTTATAAATGGGCAAAAAGCCTAAAAGTAATTAAAATCAGATTATCTGTGTCTCTGTGTACAATAAAAATAAGGGCTACTTCTTAACATAACCTACCAAATGTCAGCTTCAAAATCAGCTCCCGTTCAATGTTCTGCAGTAAATGGTTCCAGAGTTCTGAGAACTGAAAGAGCCTTGTTTTTATAAAATACGCTAAATTTGTCGCTCAATAATACGAAAACCGTTTGACTTTCGATAGTATATTTTTGAAAATGCACTCTCCTCAGCACCTTGTATAAATAGGGAAAAAATTAGAGTATTAAAAAAAATTCGAAGTTTTTTACTGATCGATTTCATATGGAATAGCCCATATACTCATCGATCTGTCTGCCTAACGGCCTTATCTCTACCAGGTTAAAAAAATAAATACTACTAAATACTAAATAATGTGTTTTGATAAAGGTCTTGTAGCGAGTCTCTGTGTCACACCTTACTCCCTCGTTACTTTATATACCTCAACAGTTAACAATGAGATTTGTTGCATCAGCTTTCATACTATGACGTGAACACTCACATGTCCAACCGATATAGCAGAATAGAGTCGATATACCCCACATCCGTATGATCGTTAATAATTCATGTCCACACTTCCCTGTCCCGCAGAACTAACACTGTTTCTTATCTCAGCTGTACTAAAGACAAACTATCACTCCAAAAATGGGAACTTCGGATCTCTCAAGAGGTTTAGTTAAAGTATCCAGACATCCGCAGTTCTTTTTAATTCTATCAAATCACAATTCTAACATCGACATATGTCACTGAGCAGTAGTTCTTTCAGAGGCATATAAACTATCGGGTGGTGGTTGTATATGATAATTAATAGTATTGTATCAGTCAATATGCATAGGAAGCATTCAGTCACGTGATACAGTACGTTGGCCGTCACATTCGTTCACCTACATCTGATTGAGTGGTTGAAGTTGCGAGAACGGGGTAAAAAATGCAGGCTAAAAGGCAGCAAGGTGTAAAGAAACGCATATAAAATACATCATACGAAGAAATTAATGATATCATAGAAAATTTGCTGTGACGAAACAAAACACGTTCGATTGAATTAATTGTGAGTGTAAAGGTCAACATTCTTTACAGACTAAAATACAGTAAGTAACTTACTGTTGCCAAGAGATAAAATTAGTGTGAATATACAAAAAAAAAGAAGTTCAATGTTATATCCTCTACGAGTGCAAAAACATACCTAAATTAAGGATTACAACAAATCTTCCATTTCACAAAGAGAAACACATTTGTTACCAAGGAAACTAAACTTAACGCAATAAATTAAAGCTGTACGCTTATATTGCTTATGGATTAACAAAAAACGAAAGCAATATACGTTATAGAAGTCTTTGGACTTATTGTGAAGAAAGTTTTGATTTGAAACAAAAGAATAGTAGAAAAATTACGAACTTCGGATAAGTAGAGAATCGCCAAATACATTTCATTCGTATTACTTTAATGTTAATAGTGTTATTCACTATGATGGTAATTATAGTAACAACTTGTCCCTGTCAAGACGATGTCTTCCCTGTCAATACTACTGCTGGTGTAATTACATCACTACAACGTTATTTCATCAGTGGCTGCGTGTATCTGCTTTATTCTACGCATCAAAATAGAATAAGTAAGTAGTGTAGGTTTATTAAACTGTGTGATGGATTGTAAGCATGAGTTCTTTGCATATTTTAATTAACAAAATCAAAACAGTTCTAATTACTAAGCTGCTTAAATGTAATCTTAATGATAGGTGTCCATATTTGAGAAACTAGCACGTACATTTGTAGAGTAAGACCATCCGTCAATATCCATTGCACATTTCCATATATTTCTGATTGTATTACCTACTCTAAGTTAGTAATAAATAAGACAATTCACTATGTAACTTATGACTCTTAGAGAACCCGGAGGTTCATTACCGCCCTCACATAAGCCCGCCATCGGTGCCTATACTGAGCAAGATTAATCCAGTCTCTACCATTACATCCCAACTCCCTCAAATACATTTTAATATTATCTTCCCATCTACGTCTCGGCCTCCCCAAAGGTCTTTTTCCCTCCGGCCTTCCATCTAACACTCTGTATGCATCTCTGGATTCGCCCATACGTGCTACATGCCCTACCGATAACAGGGTAGTTAACGAAAATATATTCTTGCCAGAAGTACTGGAAGAAGAATTTTGTTAATATTTTCCATTTGAATATTCGTGACGTCCATTCTATAGAAAAATTATCTAATATCTTTCTAGATGTGGGACGGAACCTATTGAGTAGTAAGTAGATATCACTTCTCTCTCTATATTGCTTTGCTTCTAAACATCACTGCTAGAAATTACCTATAGCAAACTGCAAGTACAGATATAATAAGAAATACATTCACCCTCATTTCCCGGGCCATTCCATGTCAAATCAACACAAAAAGTGGACTTTTCAACCCGACCACCTCAGATTTTATTAAACTTGGTGGGATGGTAAAGAACCTTAAGGTAATTAATTATGTAAAATTTTAACCCTCAATAATGCACGATATCCCTACAGCAATTCTGTCAATATGAGAAAAAATGTAAAAATGTTGCATACTATGTCAACAAAAATAATTCATAACTTCTCTTCTAATTGAAATAGAATCTTAAACTTGGGCTTATTTCAAAGCTAACGAATCATACTTTTCAATAAAAATGGGTTTGCATCGAAGTATCGAATTCTTTATTGAATGGTCACGTGAATCACATTTTAACATTGAATATCTAAAAATGCGGGGCACAAATTATTTCGCGAAAAATATATGTTATAGAGGTAAGACCATTCTCCCCTTGGTGTAAGTTTCATTTTGGGAACGTTTCAGGAATATCAGTAAAAAATTATATCAATGTCTTGGTTTGTAGCACTTAAACCCATCTTACACCAACACTGCATGCGTGCGAGTTCGTACTTGTCTGATTATTATCTGCGTCGTCGATCTGTCAGACCGTCATGAGTGGCAGTTTATACAGTCTGCAATTTATACAAAACGTGCAATCTGTTTCAAGTGCAGTTTCGTTAGTTTTTTTTAATGTGGTAGTTTTGTGCGATGTAATGGAGTCGCGTTTTAAGTTATATGTTTGCTGCAATCCCTTCGAGAAATCAGGGCATTATAATTAGAGGAAAAATTTAAGAAGTGTTATATCGTGGATGCTTAATGTATTTCCTAATTTAAAATAGGAACAAAAGGTGTGCGCTATGTGTCGCAGAGAAATAAAAAAATATAATATGATGCTATTACGCAGAATCCTCAGAATGACTCTAGTCATGAAGAATACGTCGATTCTACAGCAAATGTAAGTTCATTAAATACAAGTCTTTTTGACCAGGTGTGTTCCTTATTAAACAAAAAAGGCTACAACAAGAGAAATATAAGAGACAGAAATTTGAAAATATTGAAAAAGTCTTAAAAGATAAAGTCTTCGATATTAAAGACGCCGAGGAACGAAGACCTTCATCAAGTCCTGATTCTGAAATTTTGTCTCAGTTGCAGGAAAATTTTCAAAATTCAGGTAAAAGTGAGAAAATCACCATTTTAACACTACTACCTAAAAGCTGGAGCGTAAATAATATATATAAAAAAGTTTCTTTCAGCTTCCGAATACATAATTCGGAAAGCCAAAGTCCTGGCAAAGGAAAAGGGAATTTTGTGTTCACCAAATCCGGAACCTGGAAAACCCTTGCCCGCGGCTGTTGCCGGTAAAGTTAAAGAATTCTGTTGTTCTGACGAGATTAGCAGAATGATGCCTGGTAAGAAATATTTGTTATGATTAAAGAATCAGGAAGTAAATCACATGAGCAGAAATGAATTATATGCAGCGTTTAAAAATTCTAACCCTGAAATGAAGGTAATATTCTCCAAATTTTCAGCTCTTAGACCAAGAAATTGTATTCTAGCTGGAGTTAGTGGGACTATACTGTCTATGTTTGTGTCCTCATCAGAATGTAAAACTCATGCCGGAAGCAATTTATTAAAGTTTCAGGTCTACGTGGATTTCTAGAAAATTTTTCTTTATACCTTCCAACTTATCAACATTTCTTGGCTATTATGGTGTACAATCCTCCTCATATAAATTGCTTGTTCAGGAAACTACAGAATGTCCTGAACCATTCAAAATAAGAGAGGGTTTAGAGAAATGTTTCGAATAAAACTTCAGTGAATCAGTGACCTACAATCAGTGGATGACGATTGACTGATCAACGCTTGAGACCATAGTGAAAACCAAAGACAAATTTTTCGACTGTCTCTTGGAGAAACTTGGTGAATTACTGACTCACTCATTTATATCACCTGAACAAAGTAAGTTTCTACGTGATATGAAATCATTTCTACAGCCAAGCCAGCTTGTTGTGTTATGCGACTTCGCTGAAAACTATTATTTCGTAATCCAAGATGAAATTCAGTCATACCACAGGACTAATGTGCAGACAACCATTCATACTTTCGTAATATATTATAACGAATCGTCATCCGATACAGTCTCTATTAAAAATCTGATAATAATTTCACACTGCCCGAAACATGACACTACAGCTGTACATCTGTTTCAAAAATATCTAATGGAGTCATTAAAACAAACATCTGTAATTCACCACAAAAATTATGTATTTATTCGATGGATTCTCTGCTCAGTATAAAAATAGGAAAAAAATTCCTGAACCTCACATTACATGAAGCAGATTTTGGATTTCCAACAGAATTGCATTATTTTTGCATATCGCATGGCAAAAGAGCATGCGACGTTGTAGGTGGGACACTTAAAAGGTTTGCGGCTTGTGCTAGTTTGCAGAGACCATCCGATTTGTATTGTACGACTGGACAAGGCATCATCTCCCAAACATTAATACCGTTTATGTGACTGAAAAAGGCTACACTGAAGAGGAAAAAATGCTTGCTCTTCGATTTGCAAAATCCACCGCAGTGCCTGGAACACAAGTTTCATACAGTCCTGAAGTTTAGGATGCGTATTATACTTGCTAAGCAGTTTTAAAACGCAACTGAAACAACGGATCATCCTGTCTGGAAAGATGATCAGGCTATTTCATATCAGCAATGAAAGGTAAGCATTTCTTACCGAACTTCAGGTTTAACTAAATCCATGTGACAATAATTTATTTGAGGTAATAATTAAAAAAATTCGAATTATGTACTACATGTTAAATTACATAGCGACATTCAAGAATATGATCAAATATAATTAAATACAACGAATGTGTGGGACATAATTATCGCGACTTATACGGTTAGCTTACGCTTGCAGTAACATAACAATTTTTATCTTTGTAACCTATAATGATTCCAAGTTGAAATTTATCAGTTCATTATATCACTAATTGAGGCGTACTATATATTTTTTTGCTTAAAATAGAACCCCCGCATTTTAAAATATGAATATATGAAAATTGTTTCACCATGTTTTTTTTAGTGTAATTGAATATATCCAGAAAACAATATAAGGAATAAAAACTGTCACATATTAAGAATGTATCACTCAATTTTTGTAAATTTATCTGGAGACGTCGTTGAGATATATGATTTTAACTGAAGCGGGGTGCTTACAAAAATATTATTTTTCTTCATGTTTGAAACGCCACTGACAGAAAACGAAAAGCACAGGACATATGAAACTCGGCAGTTTTAGTTAGCGCGGCAGGTAAAACAAACCCTCAAATGTTGAAAGAAATCTGAGTCGGTCGGGTTGAGCGCCTTGTTGATTTGACATGGAATGACCCTCCCATTAGTCACAAAGTACTTCACAGATTAACAAAAATTACTCAATTTCTTTCCTTTGTTCTTAGAAGATACATCTTTTACATCTTTTTTCTACACAGATCCGTGTATCAACACTCTCAAGAAGATAGGTCGTGTGCTGTCTGATGAACAAATCCCAACATCTGAGATTCCCTTCCGGTCATTTAATCACACACTGAACGACTTTCAGTGCCGCAACAGTCATCCTCTTGTGGTCATTCTATCCACAGATGCGGAGGCAAAGCAGTCTCTACAAGAGGTAAGGTTCCACTGAATTTTATGTAAGCTTAAGTTATTTCTTCAGTTCTCTTTACATCCGCAGTCAAATGGGCCAGAAAGCGCTTAGAAGAACATACAATCGACACAAAGAAATATCAATCAAGTCGTTATCATTGCATCATATATGAAGATTCTGACGTAGGCACAAATTGTACAGATTCCTACGATTATTTTGGTCTATGAAGGATTCGTCGAGTTGACCGTGTGGGAATCTAATACATGCAGTAGTCTACATTTGTATATTCAAAAAAACGAGATACGCTGAAACTATCAAGAAATATTGTTTTAATAAGAGTTGAATGAAACACTGTTAAGACTGAACCTACTCAAACTCAAAAAGAAAAGTATGCTGCAACCAGGACTTCATAAGAAGATTAGAGAGAAAATCTTCTTACAGAAGAAAGTTATTGGCCAGCATTCTAAATACTGTTCCTATATTAATTTATTGTTATTAGAATGAACATATTAATTTAACGACGATGACAATTTATTATTAATTCATTCATTCATTCATTCATTCATTCATTCATTCATTCATTCATTCATTTCATTCATTCAAGATTTCAATAATTTATTTATTTGTTTTCTTAATCATTCATTTACTAATTTATTCATTCATTTACCTATTTATTCATTTATTCACTAATTTATTTATTTAATTATTTGTTTATTCACTTAATTATTTATTTATCTATTTATTCACTTATTTATTTGTTTATTTTTAATTATTGATTTATTTAATTATTCACTTGTTTATTCCTTGAATTATTTAGTTATTTATTTATTCATGGATTTATTTACTTATTTATTAACTTATTTACTTATTTATTTATTTGTGTTTATTTATTTATTTATTTATTTATTTATTAGATATTCACCTATTTATTTCGATATTCATTCATTTATTTATTTATTTATTTATTTATTTATTTATTAGATATTCACCTATTTATTTCGATATTCACTTATTTATTTATTTATGTATTTATTTATTTATTTATGTATTTATTTATTCACTTATTTATTTATTCATTCATTTTTTTATTTACTCACTCAATTATTTATTTATTTATTTATTTATTTGTTTGTTTATTTATTTATTTATTTATGTATTTATTTATTTATGTATTTATTTATTCACTTATTTATTTATTCATTCATTTTTTTATTTACTCACTCAATTATTTATTTATTTGTTTATTTGTTTGTTTGTTTGTTTGTTTGTTTATTTATTTATTTATTTATGTATTTATTTATTTATTTATGTATTTATTTATTCACTTATTTATTTATTCATTCATTTTTTTATTTACTCACTCAATTATTTATTTATTTATTTGTTTATTTATTTGTTTGTTTGTTTATTTATTTACTTATTTATTTATTTATTTATTTATTTATTTATTTATTTATTTATTTATTTAGTTAATTCAATTATTTAGATATTGACTGATTTATTTAGTTACCGAAGTCATTCATATACTTATTTAATTATACGATGAAAGAGTAATGGAACGGAGAAAAATTCATTTATTCTCTTATTCATTCATTCTTTTATTTATTGTTTAGTTAATATGGAGGTAAGGTCATCAGGCCTTCCTGTAGTTTTGGATTCGAGGGAACATATTTCGAAACTTATCAAATATAAACTTACAATTTTTAAAAACTGATCTCTAAAATGTTATGAATGCACTCTTCTGTCATATAAGGCTAGCTGGATGAATGACAGCTGTAAGAGGAAACCTGGTATCAGCACTTTGCTTTCAGCTCTCCAAGACGACCAGACTCACGGGGCCCACGTGGCTGATGTTCTCTGGCGACGCCACGGAATTCCTAACAGACATTAACATCCCATTTGACTGCGAGTTCCTGATCGCCAGACAGGATGGCTTGGGAGAGGTCACCCTGACAGAAATGTACAACGTCGCCGAGAACATGCCCCTGCAGTATTATTGCTTTGGGTCGTGGACATCGCAGAGGAACCACAGCTTCACTGACACACCCTTCTACCTCAGGAGATCCAGTCTGCACGGACTGACTATCCCTGCCGCGACAATCGAGGTAACTAATGGTAAATATTTAATGCTTCCTTTCAACTACAGAGATTATTCAAAGACGATAACAGTACATAATGCAACGAGCCTATAATGATAGTAATTAAGACGCAAGTATGTTTGTTTATGAAACGAGCGCAAGCGAGTTTCATAATTTTCATACGAGCGTCTTAATTACCATTATAGGCAAGTTTCATACGACTTTTTATGCTCGACCATATTTCTAACTTGAAATTATTCAGAAATATTCATTTTATTTGTATCTGACAGAAGATCGGAAGTGACCTTGTTCATAGCTTGTGAATTGTGAGATGTGCGCAGACGCGAAAGTATTGATTTTTTCCGAGGAACAATAATGTCATTGACCTTGATGTAATGTAGAGAATGTGTAACCTGGAAATTGATTTAGAATTGAAAACCGAGATGACAAATTGAATTTATTTGAATATTATTTACAATTAACGCTGATTATTATAGTAACAGAACATAACCTTCTGCGACAGTATTGGATTTCCAGCCTCCGTGACGTTTCCCTCGTCTTTCGATTGCATATCCGAGAATAATCGAAAACCTGAACTTTAATGAATAGGTATACTTTAATGACATGCATTAAAGGACTGCTACCAGGTGTATAGTTACTACATTTCGGCATGGTCGAGTATAAAGCATCTGACGATGGTCGAACATTGTTCCAAAGATAAAGATAGAAGAAACCGAGGAAACCTTTATTTTAACAGTTTCTTCATTTATAAATAGCAAAGAGTCCACACCTGTGGAGTAACGGTTAGCGTGTCTGACTGTGAAAGGAACGAGCCCGGGTTCAAATCCTAGTTGAGACAAGTTACCTGATTAAGGTTTGTTCGGGGTTTTACCTCAACCCATTAAGAGCAACTGCTAACTAACTTTTGCGCTGGATCCTGGACTCATTTCGCTGGCATTATCACCTTCATATCATTCAAATGCTAATCACAGCAGTTGACAAAGCGTCGTAAAATAACCCACTAAAAAGAAACAAGAAAAGAAAAAATAGCAGATTTCTATGTAACAAAACTCTTCATGTAATTTTTCTCGTCATCTAAAGAGATTATTCAGAGATTATAACCAGACACTAATAGGGTAACGACTGAAATAGAAATACTCAGAGGAAACCTACCCCGCAGTACTTCTTTCGCTACAAATTTCACAGCATCTAGAAGGAATCAAGTCTTGGTTCACGTAGATGAGATGACATCAGATCATTGAATTAAGACTGGGCCTCTAGAAAATGTATCAATTGAGGGGTTTGCCGGAAAAGGGAGTATACGTCAATATGGCGAATTGAGATACATGCAATCTAAGATTTTAAAACGCACCTGAATAAAATGTTATACACTTTGTTCACTGTCAAAATGTGTGAGCCCTGTCCTGCAGGTATGTTTATGGGCCAGACGTAGTACAATCAAAACAAAATTTCGCAGATACTATAATTATTCACTACATTTTAAACCGTTTTCCCGAAGAAGGGCGTAAACGCCTTTCTGAGGTCTATCCGCCTTTCTTCCGGCAAATTGTTTTCCCTCAAATTACATTACAGCAGAGTAATATTGCTTTCTCTTTTCGATACAGCCTGTACATACAGCGCGTCGTATAAACAGCAAGAGTTGATATTGACAATAGGAAGCTGTTTGCTTTATATTATATTAAAAAGTAAATACTTCAAATGCAGAGGACGAGAAAGTAAAACCATTGCTCTCCTGTAATACACTTACTCCATGTAGAAGATCCCAGTGTCAATAAATAAAGAATAATAAAGCCAGATTTATCAAAGAAACTTTCTGTGTCCAGAAAGCTTAAAGAAATGTAATCTTTATACCCCTGAAGGATAATAGTTTAAAATTAACTTAAAGCCTTTAAAATATTAATGATTAATGTGCATAAAGTTGTACCCAATATGAAAATTTATTATAAAATTATTGGAATTTTATTTTATTACTTTTGTGGCTCGCCGTTACTTCGTTTTTAACTTTTGACAGTAGATGTCACCCGGATACACAAATGAGGGACCATGAAAAATAGTGCTAGCATATCGATTCATAACTCCGCTGACAGAGAGCAGTGCTCGTGTACCAACACGAAGCATGTAAATTGAAAAATGGGATTCAATTACATTGAAAAGAACCAGTGACATTTGTCAAGTGCGAGTCATAACCAATCATCGATGCTAAATAACGTAGCAGTTGAAATAGCGTCGTTAAATAACTAACTAAAAATAATGAACTATAAAAAAAGTCGCGACGCTGTTATTCCCGGCGTGTCTCCTCCTCTTTCCTTACGTCTTAGGAAGTGAAGGCTCTATAAAGTCTAGGTAGGTAGTATCGTTCGCCATTTTTGTTCTTTCGTTGCCGAGCTACCATACGAGGAATATATTTGCCACACCGTTAAACATTATCATGTCGTAGCTCCTATGAAAATAAATCAAACGCACTATAATTCAGCAAATAATTGAGCGGCAAATAACGTCTTCGTGTGATTTGTGCGAACGCCAACGAAAGAGCCAAAATGGCGGGCGATTATATTAAGTATTTATCGAGCCTTAAGAAATGAATAACGTCTTCATAAGCGAATCACAAGACGCACACGTTTAAATGTAGCCTACCTGCAACGCGATTGGCTGCCGGAAATTAGAGCGACGGGACTATAGCAAAACACTTTTAAGTCTGCATATTTCAAGAGAAATCGTAAATGTGAAACACAGAAGTTCACATAACACTTTTTTAAGTAACAAACTGGTGACAGTCCTTGGAAACAGGCCTCAACAGGCTCTTAAAACCCATCTCTCTTTGTGAATTCATACAATGCTCAAAGAAATTACAGAATAGTATTTTATTAAAAACTTATGAAGAAATATACATATTTATTTTTGTACTCAAAACAAATATTGCATATTTCTTCGCAAGTCTGTAATAAACTAATATTCAACAATTTTTAGCAAAAAGATATACATACAGGGTGTTAAAAAAGTATCCAATATTTTACGTGGTGATAGTATGCATCAAAACAAGAAAATGTCTAATAAACATGGGTCCTACAACACATACTTTCTGAGATCTGAACACTTGTTCATAGGAGGTGCTATGATTCGGTCTCCAGAGCCTCGTTTGTTAAGAACAGGTTGCACCACGGGAAGGTGAGGATGGGAATTGAGTAGGAGAGGTTATGGAATGCACTTCACTACTCCTTGCAACCCTTTTTATAAAAAAAATGAAATATTACACAAAAGTAAATTTTAATCGTTTCTATAATAAACTATGCTGAGCTCAAAGAAGTCACCAATTTTCACAATATTTCTGCATAATTTATTTTTTGTTTATTTCAGATTTTAAAACCATTAATCAAATTGAGCACACTAAAATGGAGTTGCTTGATGAAAACAAACACCACAATCTGAATTGGGGGCAATACCACAGTCGAGCAAGTTGTGCGTTCAAAAATTATTAATAAATCGGCCAATTCTGAAAATACTTCTATCCCACTGCAAGCATTATTAATAGGAACTAACATTTCAAGTATAAAACACGTAGTATTGCTTCAGCACACAACCCAAACCGAAAATGAAATATAAATCTAACTAGCATAACGTCGCCTTCTTTCATCAAAATGGTGGGCAATAAACAACACAGTTCATTTATCGTTTTCGTTGTAGGGAGATTCAGGTAGTATCGGACATCGGGTAATATCGGACAGTGAGTTTCTTTCATCTACCACCAGATGATAGAACCGGAATGACATGATTATTTTCTGTGATGTCGCATACAGAAATGTAACCATGTTATTCAGGTACTACCATCTGGTGGTAGATGAAAGAAAGGTACTGCCCGATATTACCCGATGTCCGGTACTACCCAACTCTCCCCTATGCCATGCAGCCAAAGGTGACATTAGATAGCGTCAGATAAGAAATGAAGCAATCACATAAAAACAAATAAAAATCAATTTTTTAACTCTTATAATATGGAATAAAGTCTTTTATCTTTCTCGATAACCATCAAGATATCACAAAAACAATATTTTTCTTTAGATTATATAGTTGTAAATAATTGTACAGTCGCATGGACACTACATGGTTTTCGTAACCAATAGCGATAATGAACTAAGAGACTAACAAATTTCATTGCTATCATCTTTAAGCCGATTTATCTATGAGTCAGTTGCAAGATAAATATCGAGAAATTGAGAAAATAAACTATTAAACATATTGGACGCATTCTTTCATAAACTATGACTATACAGTTTAAGTCATGTATTTATTTTGCAGAATCCGCCCATCACAGTGATAGAAACACAAGATGATCGCGTAACAATTGAAGGCTACTTCGGCAAAGTATGGCAGATCTTAGAGAAGAAGATGAATTTCAAGTAAGTTGTATGGAAAATTATTCTTGATTGTAACTTGAAAGCATTAGACGCGGCATCGTCCAGTAACGTATGATATTTGAAGGGTTCAGAACCATAGTGGGCCAAGCGCCATTTACTAAAACCGTAGAAGAAATGAAGTTATTGCCATAATTCAATGGACACATACAGCAAGTAATATAAAGTATACACATTAAAACTAAATGATATGTCAATCTTCATTAAACTATGGTATTCACTAAACTTTAACCCTTGCTTTCGCCGTTTTTAATAAATGGCGCTTGGCCCACTATTGCTCTGAACCCTTCATTTGTCTATTTTTTAGCTCATACGAAAAGAATAAGCTTTTGCCTTTCTATTTGTTTCTATTGAGTATTCCTTCCAGCTCTTTATGGTCATTCAAGAAAAGGTTTCAAGAATGACGAGTCGTAACTACGTCGACCCAACTCCATACTGAAGAATGTGAACGTATTCTTAATATATTTTTTTTGGCGTCTGATTTCTGTAATACGCTTGCTCGGTGTATAACTTTGCACTCAGTCACCGTTTTTGTGCGAAATAGAACACAGTCTACAGGATGATTTGTTGTGCATGAATGAAATAAAAATGTTTTATTTATTGTTCAGTACTTTGTAAGAATACACTGAAAATATAAGAATTAGGTACGTTCCCTTTGTCCATACCATACCTCAACGTGGTCACTATTCTATGGTTAAAATGCAAGCGCGCTCGTCTTCTATTCAGGTCGCCTGGGTTCGATCCACGGTCAGATTATTGTGGAATAGGCTGTAAAACACAGGGACCAGGTCATGGGGATCTTAGCAACGTCTAACTTCCCAATTGAAAACTGTGTGGCGTCATCTATACTAATAATAAATCTGTAGCCAAAATTTTTCTGGTAATTTTCGATTTTCCAAAAATAATTGGTCCTAAAATAAAAATTAAATACCCTGTCCGAAAATCGCTGTTTTGACATTTTTGTTTGTATGTCTGTCTGTCTGTATGTTTGAACCTTTTCACGCGATAATGGCTGAACGGATTTCGATGAAATATGGAATATAAATTAAGTTCGTTTTAACTTAGATTTTAGGCTATATGGCATTCAAAATACACTATTTAAATTAAATCCTGAATTAAATAAATCGAAATATCTCGCTTATTATTGATTTTTGAAAAAATGTTACATAACAAAAGTTTCTTTAAAAGATTTGCGATAAGTTCTATTCCTTGAAAAATTTTGATAGGACTGAATTTAATGAGATAAATGTGTTTTAAAATTGAAATAACTGCCATCTAAGGCCGTGTAATGAATTAAAAACAAATGACTTCGTCTATAAGGGCCTTGGACAGCAACAATCGAAAGCTATGAAAGATAGCCTACAGAGAATGTTTCTGTGTTTGTATCCAAGTAAATCGGAAGCTAAATTAACCTATTTGTATAATTAATTATTATTTCACCATTGGAAAGTGTAGTTTCTCTAGATGGACATAATGTTATTGTTATTACACTAAATCTGATATAACATAATATAATATAATATGAATATAATATAATATAATAAATTTAAAGTTATTTGAAGGGTTCAGAGCCATAGTGGGCAAACGCCATTTACTGAATACGTAGAAAATCAAGGGTTAAATTAATTTATTACCATAATTCAATGGAAACCTATAACAAGTAAAATAAAATATACATATTAAATCTAAATGATGTCAATGTTCATTAAACTATGGTTGCATGTAATAAAAATTAAGAAACATGTTAAAGGAATTGTCATTGCACCAAATGAGTGTCACTGGACCAAAATGATCGCATTTTAATTATTTGGATGCAATTTAAATTAAGTAACATATTAAAAACGATTTATCCTTCTATCAAACACGAATGTTCCCTGGATCAAACGTCCTATTTTAATTATGTAATTACTTTATATTTATTTCTAACGGGTGCAGCGGAGAGCAACGGGTACGGCTAGTTGATAAATAAAGCTGTATACAGGCCGAAATATAGAAACAATACCCAATTTAAAACCTTAAAAGAAAAAACAATATATCAGTTGTCTGACGAATTACACTACCGTTTCTATTGTATATTATTCTACTGAATTTTTCACCATAAAATAGTATTATCAAGAGAATGCAAATCTTGAAAATGTTTTACGTATTTAGTTCATTTCTGAGAATTTAAATAAATCGTTAAATTGTTCTTCCAACTTTTGCTATGAAAATGAATGTTCTAACAAAGTGTATTACAAGATATTGTTTTTTTTTTTTCTAGAACCAACTTCAGCTTTCCCGAAGATGGCGGCAGAGGATCTGTGTTGACAAACGGGACGGCGAACGGAATGATTCGGATGATCCAGGACAAGGAGGTTCATGTGGCTGTGGACGCTTTCGGCATGAGCGGGATACGAGCCACTGCCGTTGATTTCACGGTCCCACTGCTATCCACCAGGTAAAAACCACACCTAACTTAAACAGGAATAATTCTGGAAAATATCTTCCTATTATTGTATACGCAATACTTAAGGCTCGTAGCTTCCACTATATGAAAGTCAATGTCACAAGCTTGACTTCCCTTAAAACGTAGATGTTTGTCTGTTTGTCTTTTTCAATGATATCCCATATATTCAGGTGGAAGTTGACTGTCGTGTCGAGCACATGTCACGGCGGTCTCACCATGTGTCCGTCTAGTAAAGACTATTTCGTTTATATGACGTCATTCCATTTTCGGCCAATGAAGTGTAATGAAATTTTGAATTCCAACCAATCGCAGTCATACATCGCGATAATTTCTGCAGCTCGATTTATCGCTATCAATTTATCCCATGGTCGTTCTTTTGTTTAGTCAGTGTCGCCAACTGTTTCCAAGTAGGACTAAATCGATGAGCATGAATCCACTAAATAAAGTGCGAAATCCTACTTCCACATCTACATCTTTATCTTCTAATTCCATGTCCATTGTAGCTAAAGAAAATGACATTATTTGATAACAATTGTTCATTTAATTAATGTATTAATCAGGTTATTTGTAATTATACTATAAAATGTTTAAATTAAGTTATGATATCACAGATAATGAAAACGTATTTCTGTTATAATAACAAGCCAGACGTTTGAGATGGGCAGGGCATGTAGCACGTATGGGCGAATCCAGAAATGCATATAGAATGTTAGTTGGGAATAAAAGCAGGAGGGGAAAACCTTTGGGAGGCCGAGACGCAAATGGGAAGATAATATTAAATGGATTTGAGGGAGGTGGGATATGATGGTAGAGACTGGATTAATCTTGCTCAGGACAGGGACCAATGGCGGGCTTATGTGAGGGCGGCAATGAACTTACGGGTTCCTTAAAAGCCAGTAAGTAAGTAAGTTATAATAAGAAGAGTAAAACTCATTACATGTAATTAAGACTTTTAAACCTGTATTTCGCTTTTCTCAATTGGCATTACTCAATAACATTCAACTTTTTTTTATTGCAGTAATCGTTATTCATCTATTTCGACTTCACAATATCTGAATAGGTGAAGTATTCATAAATATACAATTATTAACATTTTTTGAGAAATTTTAGGGATATATTATTTACATTTTTATTTTATTCACGAAATAATCCTAATAAATGTCACTCTTGTGGCATTACTACAGATAAAATAATCCCAGAATTAAGTTTAGCATAAATACTTTACGGGAATTCTCCATAGATATCAAAATATTTCGCAGGTAAATTAACTCAGACAAAATTTGTGTAATAGAAATTAGTGATGTTCAAGTGAATAGTATCACCAATGCCTTACAAACAAATCATCCATCACAATAGTCCACACCTGTGGAGTAACGGTCAGCGCGTCTGGCCGCGAAACCAGGTGGCCCGGATTCGAATCCCGGTTGGGGCAAGTTACCTGGTTGAGGTTTTTTCCGGGGTTTTCCCTCAACCCAATATGAGCAAATGCTGGGTAACTTTCGGTGCTGGACCCTGGCATTATCTCATTTTCACCTAAATAACCTAGGCATTACCAAAATAACCTAAAATAAAAAATAAAACATTATTATAGACATTCAGACGTTAAATGACCTGAGATGTTGATACAGTGTCGTAAAATAACCCAATAAAATAAAAAAAACTCCATCACAATAAGTTACACCTAACCAACATCGTTTGTATGTTGAAGGTACTGCGTGCTGATCAGATCCCCGGACTCTCTGAACCTGCACTGGGACAACTTCCTGGCGCCCTTCAGCCTCATGTTGTGGATAGCTATGATGGCCACAGTCCTCGTCATTGCCGTCCATCTCACACTGCTGTTCTACCTGGGACAGCGCTATGGCAACCAGGAGGCCGAGGAAATTAAATTTTACACGTTCAGCGACTCTCTGCTACTTGTGCTGGGCATATTTTGTCAGCAAGGTGACGAAACAACTAAGCGAGATACAAAATACTACTTATACAAATTATATGTTTCTATTCAGCGTAATTTTCCAATTACAGAATATTATAAATACTCAACCGGTGAATTAATACTAAGTTGTAACAAAACAAACAATGTCTAGAGACCGGATTTTAAAGGGTATCCCTTTTTTTTTTATTTCAACACGAAACATTAAATAATTAATTACGATGTTCAAAACTATCTTCTAAGTTCAAATATCTGGGAGCAACAGTAACAAATATAAATGATACTCGGGAGGAAATTAAACACAGAATAAATATGGGAAATGCCTCTTATTATTCGGTTGAGAAACTTTTATCATCCAATCTACTGTCGAAAAATCTTAAAGTTAGAATTTATAAAATAGTTATATTACCGGTTGTTCTGTATGGTTGTGAAACTTGGACTCTCACTCTGAGAAAGGAACATAGGTTAAGGGTGTTTGAGAATAAGGTGCTTAGGAAAATACAGTATTTGGGGCTAAGAGGGATGAAGTTACAGGAGAATGGAGAAAGTTACACAACACAGAACTGCACGCATTGTATTCTTCACCTGACATAATTAGGAACATTAAATCCAGACGTTTTAGATGGGCAGGACATGTAGCACGTATGGGCGAATCCAGAAATGCATATAGAATGTTAGTTGGGAGGCCGGAGGGAAAAAGACTTTTGGAGAGGCCGAGACGTAGATGGGAAGATAATATTAAATGGATTTGAGGGAGGTGGGATATGATGATTGAGACTGGATTAATCTTGCTCAGGATAGGGACCAATGGCGGGCTTATGTGAGGGCGGCAATGAACCTCCGGGTTCCTTAAAAGTCACTAAGTAAGTAAGTAACAAAACTAGCATAATTCAATTTAAATTATGCCAAATTCAATCTTTCAAATTTTTTTCAAGTCAATAATTAACAACAGGTCCCTAACCTTTTTTAACAACAACCAAATTTTTGGTCCTTTTTTGACAAATTGATAATATGTTAATAATTTTCCTATATGTTTCATATTAAAGAAATAACTACCCGAGCAAACTAAAAATAACGATCGTTGGAGCGATTTCAACTTCTCTCCGGCAAATAATAAAGTGTACTTTTCAGCTCAGGATGAAAGGAAATTTTCACCGGTTTCCAATTGATGCCGATTGAATCATTTTCTGTTTCAACTCCACCTCTTAATTTCAAAGAGACCAATCATGTGGCTACTGTACTGATATGTGAATGGCACAAATCCAACACACTATGTATAAATGTACACTAACTAAATGACTAAGTGGCCGGGATCCGACAGAATGAGCTGCCGTCTTTAATCACTAAGTGATTATTTAGTATATCATTTACAGTGATTTTGGTATAATATTTCCATGCAGAAATTTTGCTTATCATATGATGAAAATTTGAAAACTCGGTGTGGCTTAGTGGATAAGCGTCAGCACGTAGGGCTGAAAACCCGGGTTCGAATCCCGGTGCCGGAAAATTTTTCTCCGCTTCACTGATCCTTCATCATATTGATAATATAAATGGAAATATCATATTAAAGAAATACATCCCAAACTAAACCTCAGCATGTTTTGCTATTAGATCTATGCAAGAGATAGTAAATATCAGTACCTTCAAAACAATACATTTTGTATACTTCCACTCGGTAATGAGTTTTGGAATAATATTCTGGGGAAATTCTACAGATATTCCTACTACAAAAAAGAGTAATTAGAATAATAGTAGGTGCCAAATATAGGGAATAGTGTAGGAGCATTTTCAAAAAACTACAAATAATGCTCATGGCTTGTCAATATTTCTTTTCATTAATAATCTACTTTGTATGTAATCGTGAAAACTTTGTAACTAATTCAACAGTTCGTAGCATAAATACTCGTCAAAAATGACTTTCATACTCCATCGGCAAGTCTATCGTGCTATCAAAAAGGAGTGCGTTATATGGCAGTAAAAATTGTTAGTAGTCCCTATGAATATAAAAAAAATCAAACTCAAAACATAAGATTATTTAGGGCCAAATTAAAGAAGTACCTAATTTCTCACGCCTTCTGTTCTGTAGGTGAATTCATGACATTCAATAACGCTGCATGAATATTTCTGTCTAGTATTAAATATCGATACTAACTTCTTGTGCTGTACTAGAATATTGTGAAACTCTTCAGTAGCCTATATATTTCAATTAGACTGTGACAATAAATTAAGACTTTGTAGTACTAGTACGCTAATTTTTTGACATGTTCCATATTCTAGCTGTGAAGTGATGTATGAATACCATGGAATGTAAATAAATACAATACAATACAATACAACTCATATTCACGGATCTAACTAAACAATTATGATAAGAACAAATGAAGCGTTCAGAACCATAGTGGGCCAAGCGCCATTTAGTAAAACCGTAGAAAATAAGGGTTAAAATGAAGTTATTGCCATAATTTAATGGAAACATATAGCAAGTAATATAAAGTACATACATTAAAACTATATTATATGTCAATCTTCATTAAACTATTTATTTATTTATTTATTTTTATTTATTTATTTATTTATTTATTCTGGTGTAGTTAAGGCCATCAGGCCTTCTCTTCCACAACACCAGGAATGCAAATACAATAATAGAAATAACAGAAAAAATACACTATATACAAAATAAAGCTACACAAAAAAGAGAGAGAAAAAACACTATAAACAAAGCAAAGCCACACAAAAATATACACAGGTGGCAGTCACACAAACTTTAAATGAGTGATTAAATATCATAATCAATTGTATCCTAACTAATTAACTAACTAATCTATGGCATTCACTTAACTTTAACCCTTGCTTTCTCCATTTTTAATAAATGGCGCTTGGCCACTATGGCTCTGAACCCTTCAATGTAACATTTTAAGTGTCCTTTTCAGAACGAAAAGTCACATTTCTTCGGGTAAATTTTTTGCATATTTAAAGAATAAAAGTAAAATTCTTTCAAGCATTCATTATCATAATACACTGCTCTCCTTAATGGACTGGGCATATTGGGAATTAACTCAATGACTTTCCCAAAACATGCTATGAAATGTTTCAGATAAAACAATTTTTATCTCGAAAAAAAAAAAGATAAAACAAGTAAAATTGTGTTCAACATTTTCGTTTGAAATATCTCAAAAATTAATTCGTTGAAATTAATGACATCACTTACGGTACACTCTATATACTTTTGTGAAGAAACCGAAAAATGTCCTCCTTATGGGATCGTTATATTAATATTTGCATTTGTACGCAGCAATAATTCATGTCCATGCTCAAAGGAAACCAATCTCCTTCTTTGCCACAGGCCACGAATCGACTCCCAAGTCGT
Organism: Periplaneta americana; assembly: GCA_025594305.2. Classification (NCBI taxonomy): domain Eukaryota; kingdom Metazoa; phylum Arthropoda; class Insecta; order Blattodea; family Blattidae; genus Periplaneta; species Periplaneta americana. Next base: position 11,078,882 of record JAJSOF020000009.1, on the reverse strand, counting down.
ACTCGTGCCGGTTTGTGTGCGTCTCCACATACATCATTGCGGTCCTCGTCTTCGGCACGTATTCCGCCACCTTCATATCGTTCCTGGCAGTGCATGACAATAGACTCCCCTACACCGACCTCCAAAGCCTCCTGGTACATGGAAACTATAAGTTCGGCACCGTGAGTGGACATGCAGTCAACTACATCTCTGAGGTAACCGGCTAGCATTCTCAACCTTGTCACAATGAAATATAAGACAAAATTGCGCGATTTCATATTAGTTTTAGTTCAATGATCATATTCCTTCTTTAATAAATCATTTATCTTCATACTCTACGGTATGTTGCAAATTTTATTTAAACAAAACATCGGTACTGAGTTTTGTCGTAAAGATGAGTACTTTTACTGGACCAAAAATATAGCACATATGTAGTACAAATTAGTATTTTACCATTGAGCTCACTGGAGCCAAGTTATTTTACCTGCATATCATTAAACATCATTATTATTCTATTTATAGCCATTTTCTCTCAAATTGTCTTGCTGGTTTTCATCTAGAGCAGACCTGCAGAATTGTAGCTCCTTAGAGTGACTGCCTTACCATCCCTTCTACCCCACCCACCTTTTCTACCAGAGCGTTCTAGTTCTAACGCTCGGCTGCATCAACATTCATTCTCGCGGCGGCAGGTATACAGTACGCTATCAAGAATTACAAATGAACAGATAATAAAATCCTTAGGAACATACCTTTAGAAAGTAAGAGAAAAATGAATGAGGAAAATAAATGTTAAAAGACATGTAAAATAAAATTTAAAATATATGTGTGCATATAATGTAAGAAGGTCTACATATGTATATATCGTCCTATTACTAATAATGTCGATTAAGTCCACTTGTTGTGTAAAATAAGTTAAGTACAGTCCCCGACTTGTCTTTCCGTGCTCTATATTCTACTAAAATGAAATAAGTCCGAAATGTTGCATGCAGGCAACAAACCAATTACTTTATTTGAAGAATTTATTATGATTTTTTGTGCATTAGGCCTAATAAAGTTTTAATTCCTGTTTTTTTATAAAACTTGCATTACTGGTCTTAACTGGTTTTACTGTTAACAAGACAATAAATAAATTGTACGTTGATAAGCGAGTGATAGCTATATGACCGGATGTCAATGCTGTCATTCAACATTGTAACGCACTCCAGCCAAATAAATAAATAATAAATAAAAATAAATAAATACACAATACGCGTACTGCAGTTTAAAGAAAACTGGAACATCTAAACCCGTGAAGAAATACTACTTCCAAAGAAATGAGAATATGATTATTTTGTTGCTGAAGACGAAAGAATTGCTTGTTTACTGTGTCCCATCCAATTTATTTCTACTCGTCATTTCAATATTAAACCACATTTCAACAAAGCCCATATTAAGAATTATGGAATGCACAAACTTTCGGGTAAGTTTATTATTACGGACTGTATATTGATTATTTATTTATATACTGTTAAATTAAGAAAGTCACTCGTTGTGTTCATTTTGAATTGAAATTAATAGTGACTTTGAAAGTTCATTACTTAAATGCTATCAATTTATGTTTCCGTAGGTAATAGGAGGAAAGTTTTCGAAAATTTAAAGCAAGCTAGGTGCAAAGAAATCTCAAAGAACCTACCGACAGAAAATCTAGCATAATTTATTGTAAACCTTGAAACGAGATAACGCATTATAAATGTAATGAATTTATTACAATCCTTTTTGAAAATTACAGTGCCGCCACTGATGGACCTTGCACGAGAAAAGAATGTAAACAACTCTACGCTGAAGTCGATTATCACAGATGTGGAGTGAGGCTGACGTCATATTTCCCCTACTTACGGGTTCTGCAGGCCTGATCTAGAGACTGATGTACCATTTGCCACAGGAAAAGAGAAATCATATCTGTAAACCACCGAAACGAAATTTGACACTATGAAGATCATAGGAAAGATCCTATAAAATCAAATCTAATATTGAACTTCCTGTATTGAGGTTCTGGCTGATACGTCAATTACGACGATATGTACAGTTTTACAAAAGGTTTTGTAGCACAGATGATTTGTAGATAGATAGACAAGTGCATTTATTGATGCATAATAAATTATACAAACTCATGTACACAAGATCCTTCGCACGAGCCGTACGGCCATTCGTGCTGTAGCTATGCACAGTTTGAATCTCCAAAGAAAACAAAAATAATACTACTAATAATAAAATAGTAAAACAACAGTTATTATTATTACTACCGTTATCATTAATTATCACAATTACAACTAATCTAACTTCAAACCAAATATCACAATAGTACATTATGCAACGAGCCTATAATGAAGGTAATTAAGAAGTGAGTATGGATATTTATGAAACGAGCGCAAGCGAGTTTCATAATTTTCATACGAGCTTCTTAATTACCATTATAGGCGAGTTTCATACGACCTTTTGTGCTCGACCATATTTCTAACTTGATATTATTAATTTTCTTTGTATCTGACCTTGACCAATGTTCCGTATGTTGTGAGATGTGAGCAGACGCGAAAGTATTGATTTTTTCCGAGGAACATTTGTCCACATTGACCTTGCTAGGCCATAAGAACCTACAGAGATAACATTGAAATTAAATTAGACATTGAAAAACGAGATGACAAATTGAATTTATTTGAATATTATTTGCAATTAACGCTAATTATTATAGTAACAGAACATAACCTTCTGCGACAGTATTGGATTTCCAGCCTCCGTGACTTTTCGCTAATTCTCTTTCGATTGCATATCCGAGAATAATCGATACTTGCGGTTTTATAACGGTAGAAAGCTGACCTGTCATTGGCTGAACAGTTGCAACCTGAGTCGTCATTGGCTGAAAGACCTGATCTTTAATGAGTAGGTGTACTTTAATGAAAATGCAAAAAGGTCTGCTACCAGGTGATAAAAACTACACAATGGTCGAGCATAAAAATAATAAAAATAAAATAAATGTAAGATATGAAAAGAGAGAGAAAAAAAACACAGTGAAACATATATATATAAACAATTCAATACCTTATTGAGATTGCACGATATAATCCAACTAATAAATACAGGGACATCACTTTATTTTTACCAACATTTTTAACATTAACCTGACTATACTCGGAAACACTGTTGCCCCCTTCCATTACAGGAGTTTGATGTTACTAGTGCAATATGTAAACAAATCATTTTACTAGGTATAGGAGGAGAGAAAAGTAGTGTATCCATTTATGTTGTAGGGAAATACGATATTACGATTTTCAGTTTGATCATCACTTTTACGGAATTTTATCAAAATACAGTAGAGTAGTAACATTTTTTTTTTCAAAACTCAACTTTTCAGGCGGCTATGTTCGTTATGTAATGTCTACTTTATTTAGCATATTAATTATTGATGTTATCATACAATATAGAGTGCATTTAAATTGAGGGGCTCATAAGTAAAGGGCTGTAAGTGCATTTAAGTTACTTTTGAGAAAATGGGGTTTAAATATTTAAGCTTTCGTAAAATCGGTGAAATTTTTATTTAAATTTTAATGCGTGATGCGATTAAAATATCCCTTTGCCACTAAAATTTTAGATACTTTTGCTTACACTGGATGCACTTAACTCATGTTATTACAAATGTCACTAGCATTCCTTTGCTTCTAGCCACCTCAATTCAAAAAAAGCTAATCTGAATTTTTAAACAAGTTGCTGAAAATGGTTGCCGTTCATTACAATGCAGGCTTCAATTCAGTACGCATATTATTAAAAACATTTTGAAGCATATTCTCTCAAATTGAATTTATCGTTTCTTGAATATAATTTTTAGTAGGATACTACTTATATAGGTTCTTTCTTCTATAGAAAACGCAATCATATTTATGAAACACACTATACACTGCAGTGTTTACTTCACTGCTTGAAGACTTCGAATGCAACAGCGGCCGTAAGTTTGTGTGTCTGACGGGAGCAAGGACATTAATGAAGGGGTGGGAGTGAAGTACATTCAGAAATGCAGGTACAATAAAAATGCGAGTAAAAATAAAATGATGTCCCTGTACAACAAGACAAAACTAATTTTATTACCTCAACTAGTACTTCTCTTGTGAACCAGGTCGCTCATCCTCTGATCATGCGCACTGCGTCCTTTCTGAGACTTACAAAATATCTGTGCGGCAAAACTTTTTTCTAAAACTGTACTTCCTTTGACACGGAAAATGGTAGCTCTCCTGTAGTTGAATTTGTCCAAGTGTCGTTCGGTTTAACGCGAGATTCACACTGGGAAGTATTAAGCATCGAGGTGCGAGGATGAAATCAAGTCGTAGCAGCGACGTATCAGTATGTCGCGAAACGATATATTCCCTACGAAGTCTTTCTGGGTTAGCGATAGAGCTCTTTCTTCTCGTTACGAAGACCGGGCTTCGAATCTGTCTATGTAAAACGCGCGCGTGTAAACACAGCGTACACGATGATTCCCGAGCTATTCCGAAGTGGGACTTAAGTCTCTGAACAGCGACAAATTTCAGTGTCAAGGCACGTAAAATTATAAATCAAATTGGATCTGCCGAGAATCGAACAACCACGCCATCTTCGGTAAGAGAAAGCTAGTATAGCCAGTGCCAGCGTTTCTGACTCGTGTCCTTGAGTAAAAAGCCAGTCAGTGAGCACTTGTTGGCAGTGCAGTGAGAACGGTACCACCCAAAACGTCACGTCAGCAATCTGCCCACTGCGTCAAAGGCAAGACACTTACACTTCGCGTTTCTGGGGTGTGTCCTTGAGTACACTGTCCAGTCAGTTATATCTGTTGCCACTTCAACTGAGAGTGGTACCACCTTCTAAACAGATGTGACGTCAGCAATCTGCCAACCACAGTTGTCAGCTTTCTTGCCCACATTTTGAGGCAAAGATAAGATACTCGCTCTCAACGTTTCCATTACTTATTTCACACGCCAGAAACGGTGGCACTGGCTGTATAAATGTGGACTTTTTAAATACGGAAGTTTTCTGTGACTGGAAGCGATCACAAACCATGAAATAACTCACAAGCAAGGGAGGTAGAATCATAATTTGTCTCCATCCCGCAGAATTCAAGAAATTTCCTCAACCGTACACCTCACGACTCCTACCGGGACATGATAGAGCGCTCCGTCCTGGACGGAATGGAGCAGGTGTGCAGATCCAGGTACGCGTACCTCATCCCTCTGGAGACAGCGCTGGCCTTCAAGAACAAAGTGAGCTGCACCGTGGTGCCTCTGCCAGACGAGACGAGTCTCTACATTCCACAGGGCATGGCCATCGCGAAGAACAGCCCGTACCGAGGACTCTTCAACTACAAGTAAGTGGCTGTAGAAGTTAGTAACAAGCCTCAACTGCAAGTAAGAAATTATGCCAAACACTACCCAAAACAGCCAACTACAATCCAGTAGTTAAGCAAAACACTTTCCGACCACAACTCGAATCAAACCAGGGTTTAAGCCACAGTCGCATTTTGCTACTCGACTTCTAAAAATCCAACAAACTTTGAATGTAAACAACCACATTGGACTTCAGAAGCGATGATGATTATGGAGAAAATTCAAATTCAAAATTCTAATTCAAATTTATTTACAATTTACATTTGAATTTACATTTAGATAGATACCCGAAATGAGCATATGCTCGTGCTCGGGTACAGTCCAGTGGTCTACATAAATTTTACAGGGTTCAAATAATAATGCTGATGATATAAAATAATAGTAACAATAATAATAATAATAATAATAATAATAATAATAATAATAATAATAATAATAGAATAGTCGTGACAGAGATGATACAAAGATTGTAATACAAAATAATTCATTAATAATAATAATAATAATAATAATAATAATAATACTAATAATAATAATAATAGAATAGTCGTGACAGAAATGATACAAAGATTGTAATACAAAATAATTCATTAATAATAATAATAATAATAATAATAATAATAATAATAATAATAATAATAATAATAGTGATAAAACAAAAATATTTACAATAATAAAATAAAATAAATACTAAGACGGATAAAATAAAATATAAAACCACTTAAATAAGCATATAGCCTAATAACCGGAAAAAATGCCAAACTCGAAAATCAACAGAAAAGTTCGTTGTATCGCAGACGACAGCAACCGCCGTATTGACATTGTGTTGTGCATTAATGGTAGTAGTGGGGAGCTGAAAGTCTACGTAACTGCCGTTCTCTTCGAATCTTCTCGTACAATCATGGGAAGTTAATGGTGTAAAAACAAAATGTCTACGAGTCAAACTGTTCATTATTACCAGGATAAATATAAATAATACTGAAATATATTAATCGAGTTTCAGTTATAGATCTCTCCTTTTTGTGCAAGAGGTATCATATCAAAATATTTTATGAATGGCTATAAATTTCAATAACTTTCTAGTGACAAGTACAATCAAGTGTATCTGTGGCGATGCTAAGGAATCATTTATTGGAGATATACACTGTTATTAATTAAGAAAATGATCTATTTATATTTATTACAATGTTTTATCTTATAGGGTACATGCATCAGATAAATACAATAAAAATTAGTACCATATAATGCTAGTAACACTTAAAAAAAATTATAATAAAATTTATCAGATATCATACAAGTATTTTCACTTTATTTTTAAACTTAAGAATGTGTAAATTGCTTAGGTCTGGATTATTTTTCAATACTGAATTGTATAGTCTTGGTCCATAATTCCTACTGTGTCTTAATCCAGCTGTAGTGTGGCATTTAGGTTCTGCCAAAAGAGTTGGGACATTTCTTCTGGTGTTGTGTATATGTTTTTCAGTTATAAACTTCATTCGATTTTTGTGAAAATAAGTTAGTAATGTATGTTTATATATTTGCTCAATTTTTAGTACTTGGAATTCAGAATAAATAAATTGTGTCGGATAATCAAATGGTTTATGCAGACAAATTTTGATGATACGTTTTTGTAATAATATTAATGGAGTTAAGGTAATCTTTGTCATTCCACCCCATCCTATTATTCCGTATTGAATGACTGATTGAAACAAGGCTAGATAAACAACACGGAGAACATAGATCGGCATATATGCACGAAGGGTTACAAAGTTGTGAATTGTTTTCCGTAACCTATTACATAAATATGTTAAATGTTTATTCCATCTCAAATGTTGATCAATGATAACACCTAAGTATTTTATGAAATCAGAGTTGCGTATTAACTAATTACTTCTGGAAAATTTGTGGATTTAAATTAAATAGTAATGAAACAGGCAATTTTCAAGAAGGTATATTTATGCATTATTTATTTATTTTTTTATTCATTTATTTATTTACTTATTTATGCATAGGTCTCGCAAGCAGGGATTACCGAAGACAGAATGCGAACGAAACAATTCGATAAGGAAGAACGGGCGACAGGAAAGGTCACGAGATAACTTGAACGATATTCAAGAATACAGTCGGAAGAGAAACGATATCGATAGAATCAGTCTTGCATTGAGATAGTTACGTTACGGTTATAGTTTCAGTTCCACTGCATGTGAATACGTGTCTTGTTCCAAGTGCGTTTATTTTATTATGGAGCGTTCCCCTAGCAGAGTATCATTATTTTATTCGTAAACATAATGTTGCGCGTTTAATTCGCTTCGAGTTTTTCTCTTGCTACGCTCTTCATTTCCAAAGGCTATGTCCCCAAATGCTCATCTTCTTGGAAGAGGCAGTACTTTTATCGGCCACTACCTCTCGCTCCCTCGGCGTGCCTACATACACACGTCAAAACAGACAGCAACGCCACCACTGTTTTTCGGTAATCATTCCTTGCACGAGCTATAATAATAATTAACTAGCCAACTATTTATTTATTTATTTACTCATTCATTCATTTATTTATTTATTTACTCATTCATTCCTTAATTTATTTACTCATTCATTCATTTATTTATTTACTCATTCATTCATTTATTTATTTACTCATTCATTCATTTATTTATTTACTCATTCATTCCTTAATTTATTTACTCATTCATTCATTTATTTATTTACTCATTCATTCATTTATTTATTTACTCATTCATTCATTTATTTATTTACTCATTCATTCATTTATTTATTTACTCATTCATTCCTTAATTTATTTACTCATTCATTCCTTAATTTATTTACTCATTCATTCATTTATTTATTTACTCATTCATTCATTTATTTATTTACTCATTCATTCCTTAATTTATTTACTCATTCATTCATTTATTTATTTACTCATTCATTCATTTATTTATTTACTCATTCATTCATTTATTTATTTACTCATTCATTCCTTAATTTATTTACTCATTCATTCATTTATTTATTTACTCATTCATTCATTTATTTATTTACTCATTCATTCATTTATTTATTTACTCATTCATTCCTTAATTTATTTACTCATTCATTCCTTAATTTATTTACTCATTCATTCCTTAATTTATTTACTCATTCATTCATTTATTTATTTACTCATTCATTCATTTATTTATTTACTCATTCATTCCTTAATTTATTTACTCATTCATTCATTCATTTTATTTACTCATTCATTCCTTAATTTATTTACTCATTCATTCATTCATTTATTTACTCATTCATTCCTTAATTTATTTACTCATTCATTCATTTATTTATTTGCTCATTCATTCCTTAATTTATTTACTCATTCATTTATTCATTCATTTATTTACTCATTCATTCCTTAATTTATTTACTCATTCATTCATTTATTTATTTACTCATTCATTCATTTATTTACTCATTCATTCATTTATTTATTTACTCATTCATTCCTTAATTTATTTACTCATTCATTCATTTATTTACTCATTCATTCATTCATTTCTTAATTTAATTTACTCATTCATTCATTTATTTACTCATTCATTCCTTAATTTATTTACTCATTCATTCCTTAATTTATTTACTCATTCATTCATTTATTTATTTACTCATTCATTCCTTAATTTATTTACTCATTCATTCCTTAATTTATTTACTCATTCATTCCTTAATTTATTTACTCATTCATTCATTTATTTATTTACTCATTCATTCATTTATTTATTTACTCATTCATTCCTTAATTTATTTACTCATTCATTCATTCATTTTATTTACTCATTCATTCCTTAATTTATTTACTCATTCACTCATTTATTTACTCATTCATTCCTTAATTTATTTACTCATTCATTCATTTATTTATTTGCTCATTCATTCCTTAATTTATTTACTCATTCATTTATTCATTCATTTATTTACTCATTCATTCCTTAATTTATTTACTCATTCATTCATTTATTTATTTACTCATTCATTCATTTATTTACTCATTCATTCATTTATTTATTTACTCATTCATTCCTTAATTTATTTACTCATTCATTCATTTATTTACTCATTCATTCATTCATTTCTTAATTTAATTTACTCATTCATTCATTTATTTACTCATTCATTCCTTAATTTATTTACTCATTCATTCCTTAATTTATTTACTCATTCATTCATTTATTTATTTACTCATCCATTCCTTAATTTATTTACTCATTCATTCATTCATTCATTTATTTACTCATTCATTCCTTAATTTATTTACTCATACATTCATTCATTTATTTACTCATTCATTCCTTAATTTATTTACTCATTCATTCATTCATTCATTTATTTACTCATTCATTCATTCATTCATTTATTTACTCATTCATTCATTTATTTACTCATTCATTCGTTTATTTACTCATTCATTCATTGATTCATCCATCCATCCATCTATCTATCCATCTATCCATCCATCCATCCATCCATCCACCTATCCAGTAGTAGGGTTTAAAAAGGGCGCGTCAGCTACTATGGCTATTTGCGCCGTTATCTAAAATTCTTCATAAAACAAAGACACAAATAATATAATAATCAGAGTACTAAAAGAACTAAAAAGCGTTGTGAGTTGTAAGATGGGTTGAAAGTAATAAACTTCAAGAAGCAAATTGCATTTTTTTCTGCAAACCTTAGTTTCTGTACAATTATTTACAATGCTGCATAAGCTTTCCGCAATTTGCACAAATATAATTTTTTATTTGTGTATTTTTGCGACAATTATTTATTTTCTAGCTCAAACCCTGTATCAAACCTCTTCAACAAAGTGGGCACCGGCGTAGCTCAGACGGCATGCCAATGCTTTTTGATCCGGAGCTGCGCTCGGGTACAGTTTCGATTCCTGCTTGGGCTGATTACCTGGTTGCGTTTTTTCCGAGGTTTTCCCTAACCGTAAAGCAAATGCCAGGTAAACTATGGCGAATCTTCGACCTCATCTCGCCACCACAATTCCATCGACCCTAAGTAACTTAGTAGTTGATACAGCGTCGTTAAATAACATAGTAAAAACTACTACTGCCGTTACTTTTACTACTACTGCTCCTGTTACAGCTACTAAAAGTAAAAGTAACGGCAGTAGTAGTAAAAGTAACAGTATAATTTGGTTTTCCTCCAGAGGAAGCCACGGTCGCTTTGGCTGTACTTGAACCATTTAACCTCAGGTCCAAAAGCATCGTTCTATCGTAACGTCCATAATAGTACATTATGCAACGAGCCTATAATGATAGTAATTAAGACGCGAGTATGTTTGTTTATGAAATGAGCGCAAGCGAGTTACATAATTTTCATACGAGCTCTTAATTACCATTATAGGCAAGTTTTATACGACTTTTTATGCTCGACCATATTTCTAACTTGAAATTATTCAGACGTATTCATTTTATTTGTATCTGACAGAAGATCGTAAGTGACCTTGTTCATAGCTCGTAAATTGTGAGATGTGCGCAGACGCGAAAGTATTGATTTTTTCCGAGGAAAAATAATGTCATTGACCTTGATGTAATGTAGAGAATAACAAGAATTAATTTTGATATAACCTGGAAATTGATTTATAATTGAAAAACGAGATGACAAATTCAATTTATTTGAATATTATTTACAATTAAGCTAATTATTATAGTAACAGAACATAACCTTCTGCGACAGTATTGTTTTCCAGCCTCCAAGGTTTCCTCGTTGTCTTTCGATTGCATATCCGAGATTAATCGAAAACCTGAACTTTCATGAATAGGTGTACTTTAATTACATGCATTAAAGAACTGCTACCAGGTGTATAATTACTACATTTCGGCATGGTCGAGCATAAAATAATGAAAACTGACGTTACACGAGGAACTAGCAGTTACAGACTCGTTATTTTGTTTCAGCCTAAATGGTCTACGTGCAAACGGCGTACTCCACAAACAACGCGTGAATGAAAACACGAGGAATTTTGCGAAGAAGAAGAAGCAAGGCATGTGGACGAGAGTGGGCTTGGAGGAGGTGGGCCCGATCATCGGCTTCCTGCTGGCCGGCGTCTTGGCGTCCACTGTCGTGTTGTTGCTGGAGAAATCGACGCCCATCCGACTGATGGCGATGCATCGACGAAGGGGTGTGTTCTGTTGCGTGGCAAACATGCGTTATCTCGATACTGGAAACGCAGGTCCGAGTTCAAACGACAACCTGTCCAGCAGATACTTGCCTGAGGTCAGTGCCTCGAGTCTGCCTCGACATACACCATCATGGCGTGCAGACGACAACCAACAACTGACGGACATACAACAGCTAGGTCTGAGTCATATTGTTTGAGTTACTAATACAATTAGCTTTCATTGAAATCCATTGCACTGCACTGAAATAGTTTGAGTGGAATGAAATTAAATAAAGTTTGTTAAAATCAGCTTTTAGTAATATATTGGTATAATATCCATAGCAACGTGATGTACAGATAATTAAGTATTTTAAAGTTTATAAAAATGTGTTAAGTATGCAATTCATAGAATAACAGTATATTACCATACAAGGTTGGGAAGTGCTTTTACGAAATCGGTGAAAAGTTTGAAAAACTAGCAGAGCGAGTACAGTGTATTGTACAGTATTTTTGAACGATAGCATATTTTGTAAATAATATTTTTAAAACTCTTAATATGCAATATGTACGTTACACTATGATCAGCTGACTTATTTCAGCAGTCTGGCCAACGTACAAACTTCACCATCAACTTCAATGTGAAGGAGTAAAACTGATTCAGGTACTTGTAATATTTCGTGTTCAATTGGAATATTTTTTATTTCTCTTTGTTAAGTGAAGTTTGAATTGTTTAAGAGGGGTGAGGGTGAAATTTCTATTTTCTACATTTTCCAGCTATGGCCTTGATTTTATGTTCACATAATCTGAGTTATTAACAAAAATATTTTGAAAAAAATTGCGTATTTCAAAATGAAATGTGTTGCTCAAATTTTCAGTAAAATTTTGAAATTTCTTTTGCAAAACCAGTGGCATATTTTGAAAAAAATCATGCGTTAGTTTTCCTATATCTTTACTGCAAAAGAGGGAAAATTTTATAACCATTCACCACTGAATACCTAAAAATAGAAATTTTCCATTATCACTATAAATATTTATGTTTTATTTCAAAAAGTATTCATTTAATACAAAACCCATGCGCTACTTTGTTACCCACAGTATATAGAACATTCTGTAAAAATTTCATGTTCCTAGCATCAAAATTGAAAGAGCCTTTACACTTCGAACCTGTCAAAATGTACTCAAAAAGTGTGAGAAAACAGCTTGTAAAATGTGCATGGAATTGAAGTTCAAGGGTGCAGTCTTTTATAAATTGCGCAATTCTTATTCTTTCGAGCGCTGACAGCATTGAAACTTACTCAACACATAAAGAGATTGCTGATTCATTTTTACAAGACAACGTAAATGCGATTTTTGACTGAAAATGACCAAAGTTTCACCCGTCACCTCCCTTAAATAAAGTTCAGTACATTTCAAATGCAGTGATTTGTTTCGTATCATGTATATTAATTAACACTCTCTTTCGAGTATGAATTTTACATGCATTGTAGCATACATACAAGACTAGAGTATTTATTTGTAATATTTCAACGTACTTATCTAGGTTGGTAACTCTGAATTCAGTAAAATCAAATTTCAATCATGGCGGTCGTTTGCTGTAACGACGAGAAAACACAGTATTGTGAAAAAAATACTATTGTGCATGTCATAAGAACGAGTTTTTGTAGATTTTATAGATGAATAACATCAGTTTTACTCTACTTATAACTTTAAATTATGGATCTAAATAAATTACGTAAGCTTTAATAAACACATTAACACACCACATTTATATGAAGTTCGTTCTTTAGGTTATGTGATATAACCACCATTACAGTATCGTTACATTAAAAATTGTATGCTCGACCATGCCGAAATGTAGTAATTATACACCTGGTAGTAGACCTTTAATGCATGTCATTAAAGTACACCTACTCATTAAAGGTCAGGTCTTTCAGCCAATGACGACTCAGGTTACAACTGTTCAGCCAATGACAGGTCAGCTTTGTACCGTTATGAAGCCGCGAGTATCGATTATTCTCGGATATGCAATCGAAAGAGAATTAGCGAAAAGTCACGGAGGCTGGAAATCCAATACTGTCGCAGAAGGTTATGTTCTGTTACTATAATAATTAGCGTTAATTGTAAATAATATTCAAATAAATTCAATTTGTCATCTCGTTTTTCAATGTCTAATTTCAATGTTATCTCTGCAGGTTCTTATGGCCTAGCAAGGTCAATGTGGACATCTGTTCCTCGGAAAAAATCAATACTTTCGCGTCTGCGCACATCTCACAACATACGGGATATTGGTCAAGGTCAGATACAAAGAAAATTAATAATATCAAGTTAGAAATATGGTCGAGCATAAAAAGTCGTATGAAACTCGCCTATAATGGTAATTAAGCTCGTATGAAAATTATGAAACTCGCTTGCGCTCGTTTCATAAATATCCTTACTCGCTTCTTAATTACCTTCATTATAGGCTCGTTGCATAATGTACTATTGTAAGTGTAATATAATAGACTCGAGAAAAGTTATAGAGCGTTCGAGTTTAGAAAATACTATTGGGTATAGGCGTCACCTCAGCGGACATCCCCCTCTTTGTAATATAACTAACGTAAGTTATTTACGTATTTTCTAACGTATATAAAATAAGAGAAGTAAATCTAAATATTTTAACTAAGCACTGCTTCACATAAAAATGCTTTGTATTCCTTGCAATTACATTACACTTACATTGCAAAGAGGGGACATACCCGCTAGTAAGACGCCTAAATCAATGTTATTTTCTTTAACTTCGAACGCTCTACAGAAAAACCAAATGCAGACGAATATTTCTATTTCCTAAATTCTTTTATAAGCACTTAATATCATGCAACGAATATGATTTTTTGCATGGTCGTCTTTTTTTTTTTTTTGTATTGCAAATGTAAATAACACGACTGTTTTTCTATTAATATTTAAAAATAGTAATATACGTTACAAGAGCGGTATGTTGACGTTTTCATGGTCGAGGAAAAGATTGAAAAAGCGAAACGTAGTTGAGCTTTTTTAATTTCCGAGAACATGAAAACAAACATACCGCTCGTGTATCGTACATTATTTTGTGCGAAGATCGTTTATTACATACCTGAAAGACGAATTCCTAATTAGTTGCAATGAAATCTATGTTGGTTTCTGTTTAATGACGTCAACTTCGGAACACCAAAATATCTTCCTTCAACATTGTTGCTGTAAAATGTTTTCTGTGTTTACTATACTCCAGCAGGCCGTGATATACGTCTGTCTTTTTTCCCCCCCAGTCTATAAATGCGAACTTAAAACAAACGGTAAAGTTATGTAATGATTTATTTTTCATTTTAATATTTTAACAATATTATTTATATAACATATTGCAGTAATAACATCGGCATCTGGAATCTAGTTGGTTTTTTCACGGCTTCCTTAATGTTACTTGTATCAGGAATGCAATAACTTTCGAGGAGTAGTACACTTTACTTAATTTTTGCAAATATTTAAAAACAATAATTAACATTGCAATTTAGGTGAAATTGCAGTGGTAAGTTTCCAATTTATAATTATTACTATGTTAAACGTCTCTAAAAATAATATGTTAAAAGCCTAAAGCAGTAAAATTAATGTCGCGCTTAAGCGGTAAGAAGAGGGAAATTGTTGTGTGTGTTACGTTGGGAATACTGAATGTGGTATTTCACACGTACCGCGTATTGGTTCTGTGCGGAAAACAAGCAAATACGCACGATCTCGCACAAAGGGTTTTTTCGTGTTGCTACGGAATTGTGTAAAGAACATACAGGTTTTTAAGATGCACAATCTACACCAATAATAACGAAATAAATTGTATTTCTTTCTTTATTTATTTGCACGTTTCCTTAACTTGATCTGCAACTTGTCTTATACACTGTAGCTACAGTTATGGTATGTTCAAACTACGATATTGAAATAAATTTGTTCTGCATTTACAGAGGCGTGAAAGAGTGTACAGAAATTATTATAATGAAATATAATTTGCTGCATGTTGCTCTAAAGCAGTTATAAATACAAATTTGTTAAAATTATTCTAAATACATTCAGGGTTCTTGCTCCATTATTTCGCTCATCAATATGTAGTATAAGTGTCCATGTAAAATAACGAGTTCCAAAGAAAAGTACCTATTCAGTAAATAAGGAAGTTTACCCACACGGCTAATTGTCGCAACAATTTCATTACACTCCAGTGTTGCCCTCACATAAGCTCGCCATCGGCCTCTATCCTGAGCAAGATTAATCCAGTCTCTATCATCATATCCCACCTCCCTCAAATCCATTTCAATATTATCCTTCCGTCTACGTCTCGGCCTCCCCAAAAGTATTTTTCCCTCAGGTCTTCCAACTAGCACTCTATAGCTATGCACTTCCGAATTCATCCGTACGTGCTACGTACCCTTCCCATGTCAACCTCTGGCTAATTATACACCGTGTTCCGCTTATAAGTATAATAAAAGAAATAGTTATAATTTCATAACAATGCATGCAAATGGGTTAAGATTGGTACCATTGTAAAGAGGAAATTGGGAAGTTTTAATCCATTGTTGTTACTTATTTTTAGAAGACTCACGCATGCGCAGATCATTAAATAAGAGAATTCGTATCGTATCTTTAGTCAGTCAGCATGTGGACGCCACAGCAGAAAGCCTTTTGTGTGCTGTCATTAGCAGAACATAGATCCATAATTCGTGTACAGCGCTTGTTTCGCCGTCAGTACAATCTTAGACCGAGGGAAGCTGTACCGACGTACGTCTCAATAATGAAATGGGATAGGCAGCTCAGAGAAACAGGAAGTTTGTTGTCTAATGCAGGTAAACATTCCAAGCGTAAAGTGTCTGACGAAAATGTCGAACGCATTCGCGAGGCATTTCAGAGAAGCCCGCGGAAATCCATTCGACAGGCTAGTGTGCAGTTGAACATCCCACCAACAACAGTGCATACAGTGCTCCATAAAAGATTGCGTTTGCGAGCGTACAAGCTGCAACTTCATCAGATGATTACGCCGAATGATAAACTGGAACGAAAACGCTTTGCAGAAACAATGTTGGATAAAGTGGACGATGACGACTTTTCACATTTCTAACTCGAGTCTGTTTCTCAGATGAGGCAACCTTCCACGTCAGTGGAAAAGTAAACCGACACAATTGTCGCATCTGGGGGTCGGAAAATCCAAGTGTCGTAATTGAACACCAACGGGATTCCCCTAAATGGAATGTTTGGTGTGGGATCATGCGTGACAGAATCATTGGTCCCTATTTCTTTGCTGAAAAGACAGTCACTGCAAACACGTACCTGGATATGTTGCAACTGTATGCTGTGCCACAACTCCCAGATGGAGCAATTTTCCAGCAAGATGGGGCTCCACCACACTTTGCCAACATGGTTCGCACATTCTTAGACGAACAATTCCCTGCAAGATGGATCGGAAGAGGATCACCGTACATCACATGGCCTGCCAGATCACCAGATCTAACACCACCTGATTTTTTTCCTGTGGGGGTTTGTTAAGGACCAGGTCTACAGGACGCCAGTACGTGATTTGGCAGACTTACAAGAAAGAATTTATGCTGCTGTCAACAATGTTACACCACAGATGCTTCATAACACTTGGGTCGAGGTTGAATACCGGTTGGATATTTCCCGTGCCACCAATGGAAGCCATGTTGAGGTTTATGGAACATAAGGTAACAAAAATTCCCAGTTTTCATTCTTTGTAGCAGTTGGTTTCAACTATATACTTGTATTAATTCAGAAGTTATAGCTATTTCTTTTGTTATACTTATAAGCGGAACACGGTGTTAGATGAATAAAATGCGTGCAGTTCTGTGTTGTGTAACTTTCTCTGCAGAAACTGCATGTTTACCAAAGGTAGATTAGAGATATAGACATTCAATTATAATGAAGGAAGGATTTGAAGTCCAAGTCACAAGCATTTTAATTATTTTCTGAATTATCGTACCCTCACACATAGACACAAACACTACTGCCAAAGCAATCTTTATCTGTGATTGTGTGTGTTTAAGTTTGACCGAGGTAAATTAAATCCTTATTTTCATCTATTTAAGGATTTAATTTACCTCGGTTAAACTTGGGATGTATTATAATCAGTAATGACCAAGGAAGCTTTTAATATAAAATGGAGTATCTTCTGCGGACCTCTGGAAAAATATCTAAGGAAGAGACTAGTGAAATGCTTTGTGTAGAGTGTGACATTGTATGGAGCAGAAACATGGACACTATGACGAAATGAAGAGAAACGAATAGAAGCATTTGAAATATATATATGGAGAAGAATGGAATGTGTGAAGTGGACAGACAGAATAAAAAATAAAGTTGTGTTGGAAAGAGTGGGTGTAGAAAGAATGATGCTGAAACTGATCAGGAAGAGAAAAAGAAATTGGTTGGGTCACTGGCTAAGAAGAAACTGCCTACCGAAGGATGCATTGGGAGGAATGTTAAACAGGAGAAGAGTTCGGGGCAGAAGAAGATATCAGATGATAGACGACATTAAGATATGTGGATCATATGCGGAGACTAAGAGGAAGGCAGAAAATAGGAAGGATTGGACAATGCTGAGTTTGCAGTGAAAGACCTGCTCATGGGCAGAACACTTGTGTATGTATTTCACCTATTATTTAAGGACACTCGATCAACTACTCGGTTATCGAGTATCGATAAAATTGGCAGTAGTTAAATTACAATCGACGAGGCGTGTTTGAGAATACGAAATACGATTATCTGACATTCGTCTTACAACTGGAGAAAACGTCTGAAGAAGAAAACAGATAATTACCCCGAACTGATTCGAACCCACGCCCAAGCGCAGACGAGGAACTTGAATCTCATTGGTTATTCCTAGGCGAATATAAGTGTAATGTTAAAATAGCAATATACTAAGATAGAAATTGACAGACAACAAAATAAACTAGTTATCTATTGAAGGACCACCTAATGAAATGAAGACCTAGCATTCTAAATGTGCTAAGTGCAATTTTTTTAATGTAATTTTATTCAACCTAAGGGAGAAACATCCATATAAGAATACCATACTAAAGGTACGGTCACATGTCGCTACTTTTGCAGCGCTGAAGTACAAAAAACTGCGCAACTCTTGTACTGCGACGTGTGAACAACGGTGCAACCCGAAAAGTAGCGGCTACCGAACCTGCTGCTCGCTACTTTTCCATGCTGCGCGCAACTTAAAAGTAGCGACGTGTGAACAGGGTTCTCAGGGTTGCAGCCGCAGCATTTTTGATATCGGTTTTGTTGAAACTTTTGCTGCGGTTGCGACCAATGTTGCCACCCAAATGTGCCAATGATACTTTTATTGTTTGGATATATTTTAATGTTAAATGTGATGAAAATAAATTATTTGTAACAGTTATTAAATACACAACACAGTCTGAGCATAATTGCTGACGACATAATTCATTTTTTAAATTTTCCGTAGCGTAGTTCCAAGCAGGAGGGTTGCCAACATTGATTACGTGAATACACTGTTGATTATCATTTAAGTATATAGGCGTTTTTAAAAGCTTTATAGTAAAAATAATGTCAATTTGTGAATACTAGATACGACAGAAAAGCAAATAATAGATAAGGAAGTTTTCGCATGAGTTTCTTAACAATGCGAACATAACCACAAAATGTATATTGAGAAGTCAACACGGAGAAGTCAACCTGCAGCATGACTGCGGCTGCAAAAGTAGCGCCTTGTGTGTGAACAGACTCGCAACCTCCAGTTGCAACTTTTGCAGCACTCGGGTTGCGCAGCACGAAAAGTAGCATGCAGCGCGCTACTTTTGGCTTACGTGTGAACACGACGCGCAACTTTTGCAGCTGCAGTACAAAAGTTGCGCTGCAAAAGTAGCGATGTGTGACCGTACCTTCAATTGTCTTTGTCGTAGCTCAACTATAAGTGACTCATTCGTGCGCCAAAAGATGGTGTTGTAAGTATCTCAACATGTATTTCGTAGTTCGTTTTTCATCAATGTCTCAGAAAGTTGTTTTTGGCACTTTGAGCATTTAGAATGTTAGGTACTGAACTGCAAATATATCTTATTCTCCAATATTAAAATAAAGTATTCTAGAACGTAATCAATGAAGAAATATTAAGTTTTCTGAGTGTATTCTCTGCATGGAGCTAACT